>CM075977.1:58633509-58775324 GCA_038087875.1 Malacoraja senta
ATGGAGACATAAGAGACTGCAGATAGAACATATAGAGAACAATACAGCAAAAGACAGGCCTTTGGCCCACAATGTCTGTGACAATGCTGGAATCTTGAGCCCAAAAATAAAGATGAGCATTTGTGGAGGGAATTGGGTTCCCCTGTCCATTTCCCTCCATGGATGCTGCCTGACCTATTGTGTTCCTCCAGCATTTTCTTTGCTCATTGTGATCACCAAGTTTAGAAGATAACAAGTCCTCTTCCAAAAGGCTGCAGTAGGCTTTTGCTATGCATTATGACCATCTCAGTCTGAAACGTCAGTATGTTTGCAATAGCTTAAAGGAAATATGAGGTGATGAAAACTCAGTGAAATGTACACAACTTGGCCAGATGTCAGTAGGAGAGCTGGCAAGATTATTTTACAAAGACGAGTTAATATACTTAAGTTATATTGAATAATAAATGTAAATTGCACTCAGAAATATAAATGAGGTGGAAAAAAGTGGCTGTAACTTTACATGAATATTGAATGTTCTCTACATGTAAAGTATGTATATAAACATGTACTGTATATTAGACATGCATGAATAAATAAGTATTCAAATAAGCACAACATAGAAAATCCACATTAGCCGGTACATTGACATTGATTAAGTAATGGTGTGGAAAAACATCACCCACATGTAAAATTAATGATCCAATGCAAGGTGTAGAATGGGAATAAACTTATTTTGGAACAGACAATATTCAATGCACTTTGAGGGTGCTGTGAGTTGAATTTGTATATGAGATAGGGTACATATTGGTATTCATTCATCTAAAATTCTATTTTCTGAGTAAATACATTTGTCAGCAGTAATGTGGAAAACAAGGCAAAGGCAAGAGAGCACAGAGGATTGGGTGGTGGAGTATTTCTGCATCTGAGTAGAAGGCTGGTACAGGTGAAGATTGTTGCCCAGAACACGGAGTTGAATCCAAGCAAATGTGAGGTGTTGCACTTTGGTAGGTCGAATGTAATAATAATAATAATAATTATAAATTTTATTTATGGGCACCATATACAAAAGTCTCAAGGACATCTTACAGAATTTAACAAGTAAGAAACATATAATCGGAGTAAAATAAATTATAAAGACATCACCAATGCACAAATTAAAGACAGAATTCGATCCAAAGACACAAAAAAAATCAGAAACACAATGTGAAGAGAGAGCAGCGGCAGCTAAACCGCGCCAGCGTCCACTCTCCCTTCCGACGCCATCTTGGACACAGACTAAAATAGACACTACATACAAAAATCATCCCCCCACAATGGTTACCACTGTGAGGGAAGGCACAATGTCCAGTCCCCATCCCCAGTTCTCCCAAAGCCAGGCCTATTGAGGCCTCCGCTATTGCCTCTACGGAGGCCCGATGTTCCTGGCCGTTCTCACCGGGTGCTGTTGCCCCGGCGTCGGGAGAGTCCTCTCAGCGGCTGGGCCACCTGGAACGGCCACATTCCTTACCGGAGGCCGCAGCTTCCGAAGCCGACAAGGCCGCGCCGGTTTGGAGCTCCCAGGCTCCCGATGTTGAAGTCGGCGCCGCCCACTCCTCTCCGCAGCCCCGCAGCCCGGAGGTGTTGGACTCGGCGGTCACAGCTCACCGGAGCTCCAGCGCGTTGATCCAGCGCGGCGACCCAGGCAAGGCATCGCCCGCTCCGCTCCGCGATAGCGCTCCAGCAATGTGCCGCCACCGAAGCCGAGCTGCTGGGCAGTCCCCGCCAGGAAACGGCGCTCCACGCCCGCTGGTAGGCCACGAGGACGGGTCGATGGGGAAGCCCGGAGAAAAAGCTGCCTCACCGACCAGGTAGGGACCTAGAAATATAGTTACCCCTTCGCCCTACATTAAAAAGTCGATTTCTCCCACAAACAAGACACAGGACTCACTAAAATTACAAAAAAAAGTGAATTAAACGGACGGCTGCTGATTAACAGCCGTTCCCCAAGATGGCTCCTTGTATAAGGGAAACGTATATAGTTAATGGCAAACCTTAACAGCATTAATGTACCGATAGAACTTGGGGCCCGGGTCCTAGCTCCCTGAAAGTGGCAACATACGTTGATTAAGTGGTAAAGAAGGCATTTGCTATGCCTGCCTTCATTTGTTGAGTCAATGAGTATAAGAGTCAAGAAGTCATGATGTAACTTTATAGGACTTTGACCAGGCTGCATTTGGAGCATTGTGTGCAGTTCTGATCACCTCATTACAGGAATAATGTGAAGGTTTTGAAGAGAGTATAGAAAAAGCTTAGCAGAATGCTGCATAGAGGGTAGTAACCAAAAGGAGAGATTGAACAAACTTGGATTGTTTTCTCTGGTACGTCAGAGGTTGAGGGGAGATCTGTTATCTATATTATTAAAAGTCTGATCTTGACCACTTCTTGTTGTTCTGTATATTGATTTTAGAAAAAACGCTGCCATTTACGGCTGTGATTTTTGGCCATCTTACTCAGAGCCCCCCTCCGCTGTGCAGGACAAGAGGATTTTTCCCATCGATGAAAAATAAAAGAGTTATTAGTGTTTTAAAAATGTTGAGATTCTCTCTCCTGAAGGCCACACCCCTTCTGGAGGGACTATAAAACCCGGAAGTGTTGAGTGCCTCAGTCAGTCTCTGCAAGATGGGGGGTGCGAGAGGGTCACGTCTCTCAGTCTGAGCTGTGAATAACACTTAACACATATCTACTAAACTGTGAGTGGTTTTACTGACCTGTCAGTGCCCTTAATGTGGTTTGAAAATATAGTTTGGAAATGCTAAAGCTGTGTTGCCTTTGGTTTGGAAATGCTAAAGCTGTGTTGCCTTTGGTTTGGAAATGCTAAAGCTGTGTTGCCTTTGGTTTGGAAATGCCAAAGCTGTGTTGCCTTTGGTTTGGAAATGCTAAAGCTGTGTTGCCTAATTAAAGTTGCCTTGCCTAATTAAAGTTGCCTTGCCTAATTAAAGTTGCCTTGTCTAATTAAACTTGCCTTGCCTAATTAAAGTTGCCTTGCCTTCTATATAATTAAAAGTCTAATCTTGACCACTTCCTGTTTGCGCTTTATATTGATTTTAGAAAAAAAACGCTACCACTAAAACCTGTGATTTTTGGCCATCTTACTCAGAGTCCCCCTCTGCTCACCAGGTGCCAAAGAATTTTCCCATCGATGAAAAATAAAAGAGTTATTAGTGTTTAAAAATGTTGAGATTCTCTCCCCTGTCAATCACGCCATGAAGGCCACGCCCCTTCTGGTGGGAGGGGGGGAGGGTCTATAAAACCCAGAAGTGTGGGCGTGGCTCAGTCTCTGCAAGATGGAGGAGGGAGAGGTCACGACTTGCTGTTGTTAGTGGCCTTGCACCCTGCTTGAAATGATATGAAACTGCATTTGAATTTGGTGGCCTTGCACCCTGCTTGAAGTGGTAAGAAACTGCACTTGAATTTGGTGGCCTTGCATCCTGCTTGAAATGGAATTTCAAGGAATAGCCATGAGTCAATTGCCAGCTCACCAGCCGTGAGTGAGTGAGCTGCCAGCACAACAGGCTTGAGTGACTGAACCGCCAGCCCACAAATCCATTCGGCCCACAATGTCCATACTAGCCTTCTGGAAACCAGTCCCTTCAGCCCACAACACCCATACTAGCACTCCAGAAAGCCCCCCCCCTCCACTGGCCACCAATATTGGAATTGGTGGAGAGGTGGAGTATTGCGTTGGAGGACCAGCCCTCCTATGTGATGCTGGGACCCAACGGGTCCCACTTAGTCTAGTAAGTATATAAAACTATGAGAGGCAAAGATAAGTTAGGCAGAGAACCTTTTACCTGGATTTCAAATGTCAAAGACTTGAGGGCATAACTTTAAGATGAAAGAGGCAAAGAAGGGTTTCGGCCCGTAACGTTCCCTATTTCCTTCGCTCCATAGATGCTGCTGCACCCGCTGAGTTTCTCCAGCATTTTTGTGTACCTGGGATTTTCCAGCATCTGCAATTCCTTCTTAAAAAAAAAAGTTTAACAGAGATATGTGGGGCGTTATTTTACACCAAGTATTGTTGGTGCCTGGAACGTTCTGCTGGAGGTGGATATGGAAGTAATGTCTAAGAGGATTTTAGATAAGCACATTGATATGCAGGGAATGGAGCGGCATGGATCATGTGCAGGCAGATGAGATTAATTTATATTGGTAATATGTTCAACACAGATATTGTGGTGTACATTTCTATGTTTGATGTTTTATAAGACCATAGCATCAGAGGTGGATAGTTATGCAGTCATGTCAAAACACACGTAATGTTTGTCTGATGTTCGACACAATGACACAAGGAACTGCAGATGCTGGTTTACAAAAAAGGATACAAAGTACTGGAGTAACAGCAGGTTAGACAGCAGGAGGAGATGGATAAGCAAAATTTTGGCTTGAAATCTTTCTTCAGTGATTGAAGTAGGGTGGGAAGGGGGAGGGGGGTATAGGTGTAATAGAGGTGGGGTTGGGACAAAGCCAAGCAAGTGACAGGTTGATCCGGTGAGGGATTTAATTTGCAGATGGCAGACAAAGGCCAGAGACTTGCAGAAGACAAAAGGCTGTGAGATATTGAGAGAAGAAGAGCAAACTATGAGGAAGGGGTGTAGGTGAAAGGGGGCAGGGGGAAGGGGAAAGGGGCAAAATAATGGGAGAAATGGGTGTACATCCAGTTGAGAAACTAGGAAGAGAGGGGGGGGGGGGTAGGGGGGAATATTGTTAGTTAGTTACCTAAGTTGCCAGAGTGAGGTCACACGCAAAGTAAAGAAACACCACCCTATATTTCATTTGGGTAGCTTACTACCCAATGGTATGAACACGGAATTCTCCGATATTAGATAACTAACCAACAACACCCATCCCCATTTTCTCCCCTCTCTTACCGATGGCCCATCTGGATGTGCCTCTTCTCTCCTTATCTCACAGTTTTTGTCTTTTCACCTCTAGCCTTTGTCCACCTTCCTGCCAATCAAATATCCTCACCTGTATCATCCACCTATCACTTGCTTGGCTTTGACCCGCCCCCACCTCTCTTCCAACTTTCTCCCCCCTAATATAACCAGTTTGAAGAAGGGTCCCGAACCGAAACGCTGGCCATGGCCTCCAGAGATGCTACTCCAGCATTTTGTGCATATGCTTGTCTGAAATCAATTGCACAAGCATTGAAGCAGGACTCAGCAAGAGGCCTGTTTCAATGTTGGTTTACGAGCCTGACATTACCCACACTGCTGGGAAATTTTAGAATTCTATTTTTAAAAAATCTATCCATCCATCCATCCATCCATCCATCCACCCATCCACCCATCCATCCATCCATCCATCCATCCATCCGTCCGTCCATCCGTCCCTCCGTCCGTCCGTCCGTCCGTCCGTCCATCCATCCATCCATCCATCCATCCATCCATCCATCCATCCATCTCCTCAAAACGCTACATGCTAGCGCTTACATTTTCACATATTCTAACTCACATTTTTCCCGTCCCCGCTGTACTCAGGTTCACTTAAGATATCATTGTATATTTCATGTTATTCATGATTAAAGGTTTTTTTTTAAATCCAAAAAATGCTTCTCACAGAGAGCCTTTTCCCAGCAGTTTCCAGTGATGATGTCACAATGCCATCTCACAGACGTCCAACCACAATGGATCTCATTTATAAATGACATCACAATGGGACGTTGCTAACGATAACTGCAGCTTCTCACAGAGAGCCTTTTTCCAGCAGCTTCCAGTGATGATGTCACAATGCCACTCACAGTGCACCAATCACAATGGGCTCTCAAGCTGCCGAGTGGCACAATTACATCACATTGGGACGTTGCCAATGGTAACCGCAGCTTCTCACAGAGAGCCTTTTTCCAGGAGCTTCCAGTGATGATGCTCTATTTCATGTTATTGATGATTAAATCTTTAAAAATGCCATCTTTTACATGATTTTTACTGTTAAAATCCTTCCTGCCAGCTTCCAACACCGATACAAAGACAGGAACACTCTGAACTTTTCACATCAATGGGATATCACAGCAAGTGCTTCAACAACAGGAGGGCGAATTGGTGTTACAATTGGAACAGCTGCGGCAGGCAGGGGAAGTGCAATTGGATTTTTTTAAAGTCAACTGCTGAGGGAGGCAGGGAGTACTGGAATCTTACGTTCGGGAACGGCTTCAGTTGGGGGACCACGCCTCCCGTGGGGGCTACGGCTTAGTGGTGCAATATTGCATTGGGTAATGGGTTGCATTGGGGTACTAGGCCTCCCGAGTGACAGGGACCCAATGGGTCCACTTGGTCTAGTATACTATTAAAAGTCTCGTCTTGTATGTATGTGTAATTGTGTGAATGTGTGTGTACGTGTTATTGTATCTTTGGCAAAACGGTACGCGGTAGCGCAGAAAATTTTGCAGAACTTTACTCAGATTTTTCCCGTCGTCGATCTCATCAAGTTTCCTTCAGATTTGATGTTATATTTCAAAAGTTATTGATATTTAAAAAAAATTTAAAAGCCAACTTTGAAACAAATAACTGCCTTTGACAGGGAGACTCTTCCAGCAGCTTCCAATGATGATGTCACAATGCCATCTCACAGTCGTCCAATCACAATGGGATCTCATTTACACCAGCTGCCGTGAAGATTCCGAAAACTGAAAATGACATCATAAAGTAATCTCTGCTGCTCTGTGCTACTGATCTCTGTTGTAAGGAGAGGGACGTAGTGGGGGAGATTTAAAAGTTTTAAAGTGAAATTTAAAAGTTGGATTTCTTCAAATCTGCACTGGCAGTTAGGCAGTTATGACTGCACAATGCCCTACCGGCTGCAATGTTTCTATTCCAGAACACTGAGTCCTTCACAGCAAATGTCCTTCAAGGAAAGAATCTGCCAGCCTAACCCAGCACAACAAAGTTTAATGATTAGATTTGGATAACAAAAGATGGCCTTGTCATGTGGCCTCTACATCACATTAAATCTTAGTGCAATTGCATTTTTTAAAAAGTTTAAGATGACCTACACATTTGGGGGTTATGGGTGAGTGGTGGGATATTGCATTGGGGGAACGGGTGAGTGGTGGAATCTTACGTTGGGGAATGGGTTGCATTTGGGGACCAAGCCTCCCATGTGACAGGGACCCAACGGGTGAGTGGTGGAATCTTATGTTGGATTGCTTCCAGTAATCGTGCTAGTGAGGACAGGAACAGGGAGATAGGGGATCTGAATGTGTGGCTGAGGGGCTGGAGCAGGGAGCAAGGATTTAGATTTATAGACCACTGGGATCTCTTCTGGGGTAGGGGTGACCTGTACAAAAGGGACGGGTTACACCTTAACTGGAGGGGGACTGACATTCTGGCAGGCAGGTTTGCTAGGGCTACACGTGTGGGTTTAAACTAAATAGTGGAGGGGAGGGTTTGACAAATTGGGAGTATAAAGATGGAGTTGAAGGGGAAGTGACTACAGGAAAAATTACTAAAGATTCTCGAATTAATGGGAAGGAAAGTTCGAGAAGGGATAAAAGAGTAAGGTCAGGGCCAATTGCGAGCGGTGCGAGGGGGGACGAGAATACGGAGGTCAAAGTGTTGTATATCAATGCGCGAAGTATAAGAAATAAAGTGGACGAGCTTGAGACTCAGTTAGAAATTGGCAAGTATGATGTTGTGGGAATTACTGAGACATGGCTGCAAGAGGGCCAGGGCTGGGAACTGAATATTCAAGGGTATACCTCCTATCGAAAAAGCAGACAGGTGGGCAGAGGGGGTGGGGTTGCTCTGTTGGTGAGGAATGAAATTCAGTCCCTTGCAAGGGGTGACATTGAAAAAGGAGATGTGGAATTAGTATGGATAGAACTAAGGAATTGTAAGGGTAAAAAGATCCTAATGGGACTTATCTACAGGCCCCCAAACAGTAACCTGGACATAGGGCGCAAATTGAATCAGGAGTTAAAATTGGCATGTAGCAAAAGTAATGCTGTGGTTGTTATGGGAGATTTCAACATGCAGGTAGACTGGGAAAATCAGGTTGGTACCAGACCCCAAGAAAGGGACTTTGTAGAGTGCCTTCGTGATGGATTCCTAGAGCAGCTTGTATTGGAGCCTACCAGGGAGAAGGCAATTCTGGATTTAGTGTTATGTAATGAACCGGATTTGATAAAGGACCTCGAGGTTAATGAGCCATTAGGAAGTAGTGACCATAACATGGTCAGGTTTAATCTACAATTGGAGAGGGAGAAGGGTAGATCGGAGGTGTCACTGTTACAGTTGAATAAAGGGGACTATGGGGCCATGAGGGAGGAGCTGGCCAAAGCTGACTGGAAAGATACACTAGCAGGGATGGCAGTGGAACAAAAATGGCAGGTATTTCTAGGAATAATACAGAAGGTGCAGGATCAGTTCATTCCTAGGAGGAAGAAAGATCCCAAGGGGAGTATGGGGCGACCGTGGCTGACAAGGGACGTCAGGAACAGTATAAAAATAAAAGAGAAGAAGTACAACGTAGCAAAGATGAGCGGGAAGCAAGAGGATTGGATAATGTTTAAAGAGCAACAGAAGATAACTAAAATGACAATACAGGGAGAAAAGATGAGGTACGAAGGTAAGCTAGCCAAGAATATAAAGCAGGATAGTAAAAGCTTCTTTAGGTATGTGAAGAGAAAACAATTAGTTAAGACCAAAGTTGGACCCTTGAAGACTGGAAAAGGTGAATTTATTATGGGGAACAAGGAAATGGCAGATGAGTTGAACAGGTACAGTACTTTGGATCCATCTTCACAAAGGAGGACACAAACAATCTTCCTGATAAAGTAGTGGCCAGAGGATCTGGGGTGACGGAGGAACTGAAGGAAATCCACATTAGGCAGGAAATGGTGTTGGGTAGACTGATGGGACTGAAGGCTGATAAATCCCCAGGGCCTGATGGTCTGCATCCCAGGGTACTTAAGGAAGTGGCTCTAGAAATCGTGGATGCATTGGTGATAATTTTCCAATGTTCTATAGACTCAGGATCAGTTCCTGTGGATTGGAAGGTAGCTAATGTTATCCCACTTTTTAAGAAAGGCACGAGAGAGAAAACAGGGAATTATAGACCAGTTAGCCTGACATCGGTGGTGGGGAAGATGCTGGAGTCAATTATAAAAGATTAAATAGCCGCACATTTGGATAGCAGTAACAGGATTGGTCTGAGTCAGCATGGATTTACGAAGGGGAAATCATGCTAAACTAATTTTCTGGAATTTTTTGAAGATGTAACTAGGAAAATGGACAAGGGAGAGCCAGGGGATGTAGTGTACCTGGACTTTCAGAAAGCATTTGATAAGGTCCCACATAGGAGATTAGTGGGCAAAATTAGGGCACATGGTATTGGGGGTGGACTGCTGACATGGATAGAAAATTGATTGGCAGACAGGAAACAGAGAGTGGGGATTAACGGGTCCCTTTCAGAATGGCAGGCAGTGACTAGTGGGGTACCGCAAGGCTCGGTGCTGGGACCGCAGCTATTTACAATATACATCAATGATTTGGATGAAGGGATTCAAAGTAACATTAACAAATTTGCAGATGACACAAAGCTGGGTGGCAGGATGCTATGAGAATGCAGGGTGACTTGGACAGGTTGGGGGAGTGGGCAGATGCATGGCAGATGAAGTTTAATGTGGAGAAATGTGAGGTTATCCACTTTGGTAGCAAAAACAGGAAGGCAGATTACTATCTAAATGGCGTAAAGTTGGGAAAAGGGGAAGTACAGCGGGATTGGGGGTCCTTGTTCATCAGTGTATGAAAGTAAGCATGCAGGTACAGCAGGCAATGAAGAAAGTGAAAGGCATGTTGGCCTTTATAACAAGAGGAGTCGAGTATAGGAGCAAATAGGTCCTTCTGCAGTTGTACAGAGCCCTAATGAGACCACACCTGGAGTATTGTGTGCAGTTTTGGTCCCCTAATTTGAGGAAGGACATTCTTGCTATTGAGGGAGTGCAGCATAGGTTTACAAGGTTAATTCACGGGATGGCGGGACTGTCATATGCTGAGAGAATGAAGAAGCAGGGCTTGTACACTCTGAAGTTTAGAAGGATGAGAGGGAATCTTATTGAAACATATAAGATTGTTAAGGGTTTGGACACGCTGGAGGCAGGAATCATGTTCCCGATGTTGGATGAATCCAGAACCAGGGGCCACAGTTTAAGAATAAAGGGTAAGCCATTTAGAACGGAGACGAGGAAACATTTTTTTCTCACAGAGAGTTGTGAGTGTGTGGAATTCTCTGCCTCAGAGGGCGGTGGAGGCAGGTTCTCTGGATGCTTTCAAGAGAGAGCTGGATAGGGCTCTTAAAGATAGCGGTCAGGGGATATGGGGAAAAGGCAGGAACGGTGTACTGATTGGGGATGATCAGCTATGATCACATTGAATGGCGGTGCTGGCTCGAAGGGCCGAATGTCCTACTCCTGCACCTATTGTCTATTGTCTATTGTCTATTGGAACGGGTTGCGTTGGGGGACCAGGCCTCCTGTGGGGGCTGTGGGTGAGTGATGGATTATTGCGTTGGGGGAATGGGTTACGTTGGGGGAACGGGTGGGTGGTGGAAACGGGTTGTGTTGGTGGACGGGGCCCAACGGGTTCCACTTGGTCTAGTGTCTTCTCTAATCTTTCTTGCACACCTTTACCAGCTGCCGATGTCCTTAGGTCCAGCCCCTGATCATCAGCCCAACCTTCACCTTTTTCTCTCTCTAAAGCACCATAATTAGCTGGACTCATCCATCATCTACCTGAAAACCCCTTTCCAGAAGTGATTCTGCTCTCTGAAATCTTCACCCACCACCCAAATTCTCAATCTGCTGTCTCCAACAACAATCGTCACTGCCTTCAGTGCACAGTAAATCGTCAAAACCTGGTAGTTATGCTGCAGCTTAAGGAAGAATTATTGTGGGACAAATTGAAGCCATGGGCTACAGTTTGGGACATCCCTGGAATAGAGCAAAGTTGAAATGCATTAGGTAGCAAACGGATGTTTTTTCTGCCATTTGTATTCGTAACAATCAAACAAATGTCCCTTTTTGCATTTTATGAAGCTCTGCAATTCTTTTTGATATTTTATTCTTGCTTTCTCCATTACTATCATATTTGAAATTGAGAGCCAACATTAATATCAAACATTGTTAAACACAATTAGAACTCGGGTCAATTACTTTATAAGCACAATATTGGGATGGTTAATGCTACTCATTGCTTCATCATTATATTACTACATTTATATGAACAAATTGTATTAGCACATTCAAATATGAAAACACATATACTGCTTAACTTCCATTATCCTCTGACAATGATTATAGAGAACTCCCAAGAGAAATGAGTCAATGGACAAAAATACCATCAATTACTGTTATTACACATTGTTGATGTTAGTTTAGAGGAAGACAATTTTGTCTTTATTTTTCTTCCTTATATTTCATGTGATTAAAATGTCTGCAACTACTATTAGTCCCGAGATTTTAAGCACAATCTGTAAAGCTACATTTATCTCATGTTGCATTAGTTCATGCAACACTTTAAGTGGTGCCGATTGCCAAATGAAGCAAAATGGCAAGATGAATTTCCAAAAAAGAAATAATCAAAATGAACTAACCTAGATAAGAGAGCAATAATTCAAAACGATCCTCCTTTTGACAAGATACATGATTTAAAAAAAACACACAATATGAGAGTTCATGAATTACAGCATTACATATCAGCATGCCTAGAATATTGGTTGAAGGACTGAAAACAGTTTAGGAATAAATGGGTATTTTACTAGTATGTTGCCATAGAGATCAGCACCAGGCTCACAGATATTCACATTTTATATTATTATTTGGGGAAAGAGCAGTTGCCAAGAAATTCAATTGTGTGTTTCTGTTTCTTTCAGAGTAATGTGATTGGATATTGATTTTACCTGAAGTGAAAATATATTACTCTGGTAATTTATTAGGCATCCTTGTATATGTTATGATTCTTGTGACACTCCAAACCTCTAATCCTCGGGTGCACTCAGACCTTCCAAGTTTGGACCCACTTCTGGACTGTTTTGATCTTTCATCTCTCCTGGACCCTTTTGATGCTCTGAGGTTTCTCCGATCCTCCGTCCTCAACCCTCTCATTCCTTTTTGCTATGACCAATCTCCTCCATTTGTTTTCCATAATGGCCAGTCAACATACCTGTAAGACAATTAAACATTTTTGACTCTTGACTCTCTCTCTTGACTCTTGATAACCCTCTGAGTTAAATAAATTAAACATACGGGTATATCAAGAAATTAGGAATGGCTTCCGTACAGGAGTGTTGGAGTATATGAATAAGGATCTCTCTGAGATTGTCCAGAGTTTTGACATGATCGTATTTTGTATTTTCCAATTAATTTCTGGGTTAAAGCTCTCTGGAGTTTAAAAGTTCTGCTCAATTCTGTTAAGCTCTAACCATAGTATTATCACACAATTAACAATAAAATGTGTGTGTACTACATTGTGGTGTCATTGAAAAGCACAACCTGATGTGGTGCTTGCCTCCTACATACACATACCATCATACATTTGCGCAGTCATTAAAGATTTTGGCTGTTGACTTAAGTGATTTGACCTGAGCAGTGCATTTGCCTGTGACAAAATATTTCTCTTGCTAAAATCACTGCAGTCCATGACTCTTCAACAGGACTTAAATTGATATTGACACCAAGAACAGATTCATCATCAGAAATCATCTCAGCATCTTCAGGATTGCCTCTTGGCATGATAATATAATCAAAATGTATATTTCTGACTCACTTAGTGTTGGTGAGTCTATTTAACTTGCTTGAATTTACTTTTCTTTGCCTTGAGTCATTGTCTTTTCCCTTAAGTGCAGCCTCTCTGCTCACATCACTAAGTTAAGAAACATGTTGAGGCTGGCCCAGCTTTGCAGAGGGTATTAGTATGCATGGCTCAGCAGTATGTACCTACTGACTATCTGAGTAATCTATATTAATGATAGGAAATCCAACAGAACATTGACAAATTTATACCAGACAGATGCAGAACTTTGTGGTGTGAGATTTTCTGGGTACATGGCTATTACTAATTGGTATCACCAAAATGCCATTGCCATAACAAGTCTTCGATATAATTTGCTGTTGCTGCGATTTTCTTGAATGCATGTGCCCACAGCACATTCTTAGCATTTTATTCTACGTCAAAAATATTATTGGAGACCCATGAAACTGCACATGCCAGAATCTTAAGCAAAAACAGAATGCTAGGGGAATTCAGCAGGTCAAGCAACATCTGTGGATGAAAAGAGCAGATCTCCACAGATGCATCATGACCTGCTAAATTCCTCCAGCCCTTTATTTATTGCTCAAGAATAGTACCGGTCTTGAAAAATATCATTATCCTCACCACATAAGATTTGAATAATTCGATTGCCTTGCTATACACCCTGACTTGCCTTTAAATCCTATTTGTGATAAACTTGTCTTTCATTTGTCAAAATCTTTGTTTTGATAATGGGGATGGAATTTTAATGTTCATTAGCACACCCCATGCAGTCCAATGTCTAGCCATTATACATTACAACTGGGGCCAAGAAGTCTTCATTTCGATACCTCCAGTGCGGCGTGGTGGCACAGTGGTAGAGTTGCTGCCTCACAGCCCTTGCAGCCCCGGAGACCCGGGTTTGATCCTGATTACGGGTGCTGTCGGTACGGAGTTTGCAGATTCTCCCCGTGATCTGCGTGGGTTTTCTCCGAGATCTTCGGTTTCCTCCCACGCTTCAAAGACGTACAGGTTTAAAGTACATCAATATAATAAACCTAAACCCAAACCAAAATTTTTAGCAATGCATTCAAAGAACTTGAGCAAAAGGCATTGAAATCAAATTTGACACCATGCCACACAGAGCAGGTGAGATGAACCACTGCTTTGTCAAATATTTAAGCTTTCAGCAGCATCTTAAAGTAGATATGAGAGGGTTGGAGAACAGATGAAATAGAGATTAAAGGCATTAATTTATGGAGAGAATTGCAGAGCTTAGCACCTTGGCAGTTATGGAGCTAAATTCAAGGATGATAATGTGCCCAGAATTGGAAGTTATTCATCTTCACAAGTTTAGAAGGAGAAGAAAATAGATTTAAGAAAGAGCAAGGACACAAAAAGAATTGTAAATAAAAAAGAGGATTTTGAAATTAAATTG
This sequence comes from Malacoraja senta, assembly GCA_038087875.1. Classification (NCBI taxonomy): domain Eukaryota; kingdom Metazoa; phylum Chordata; class Chondrichthyes; order Rajiformes; family Rajidae; genus Malacoraja; species Malacoraja senta. Next base: position 58,647,688 of record CM075977.1, read on the forward strand.
AGCCAAAGTGATCTGCAAGCATTGCATTGAGAGACAAATAACTTGATGTGAGGAAGTACTTGAACAGTTGGGTTTAGGATGATACTGGGTTTCTAGAGCGTAGAGCAAGGAAGGGCAGCTAGTTGTTCGTTAAAATAACCAAGCCTTGACAAAGCAAAGGTATCCAACAACTGAGGTGTGGTGACCAAGGATTGGGTGATGCAATAATAATGGAAATGATTAGTCCAACTAAAGAATTGGATAAGTTTCTCTTAACACTGAGTTGCCATTGAGCCGGCACAAGTGGCTTCACCAACTGTAAGAAAGAAAACTGCATGATTGCATCTTTGGAGGACTGGTTTCATTGGTTCCTTGGCCAAATGTTAAGATGGAGCAATGGGACAACCTTCAGTCAGTATCATGGTGTTTCGAAATTCACATCAAGTGCAAGTAGGCTCGAGAGTTAGCCGTCATTCATTATTCTCTTTTCTGCATTTATAGTGTTAATGCAGTGGCTAAAATATAAGGTTGGCAGATTTAAGATCAAATCTTAATCCAACAAGATGTAAAATGAGCAGAATAATTCTTAGTGACATTTCCGTGCACTTTGCTAGATTTTTGTAAATCCCCTATTGGCCCAGTAATACCCCACTGAAGAGAAATCAGCCATACCTATCTGAATTGTTTACATATGACTTCAGGTCCACTTTTCATTGCTTATTCTGAATGTCCTTAAGGCAAATAGGAATGGGTAATAAGGAATGGCATACCAGTGTCACATCAAAGAAAGAAATATCATTAGGTGGTGGGTGACGATTGCAGTTTATATTCCCTAATATTAGATTCTAGTCTGAAGTGAATGGGGTATATTATATTTACCCCTCCATAACCTCATCAATTACTTAACAACTTTCTTACATCAAATCCTCATTGCAGTACTGCAGTATATATTACAATATACTGCATTATTTTGTATTTATTTTCAATTGTAACCTCTAAATTGCTGTCTGCATTCTGAAATGTCAAACAAAGGATAAACAAATCTCCACCAATATGCATAGCAATTTGCATAACTCAATCCTAATGTTGCAACCATGGATCATGTTCGAATGGATTGGAGAATTTCAGATTGTGAGCTAAGGAGTAGCTCCTTGGTAGAGCACTGACAGAGGATGGATAAGGGAAGGAAGGAGAGCAAACACCAAAAGACTGAAGAAGGGTTTCGGCCCGAAACGTTACCTATTTCCTTCGCTTCATAGATGCTGCTGCACCCGCTGAGTTTCTCCAGCATTTTTGTGTACCTTCGATTTTCCAGCATCTGCAGTTCCTTCTTTAACACCAAAAGACTGCTGGTCAGCTGCTGAGAACTGTGATTTGGACCTCAGAGAATCGTTTTGCTCTGCAACAACATTTAATGAAAGTTATTTGATTGATTTCCAAACAGCCTGCTCATTTCAAGGATGAGCTCCTGATCAAGCGACAATCTAATATGTGATGCATTATGGCACTAGGGTCCTCTGTAATGAAATGTTCCCAGGCCCAGCTAATGCATGTAGAATTACTATCCATAGCAAATTGCTAATTGGAGTCATTTTAACCATTTGTACATCATACTTTATGAGAAACTAGGGAATATAGATGGAGAGGAGTGTTTGGGGGTCGTGTGTTCCCCAAATTTAACACTAATATCTTTGTGCTGTTTTTGTATCTACTCTCTTCCCTTACTTTGTCACTAATATTTATTAATTTAAATATAAAACATTACATAAACATTACATGAGAACAGACTATTGTCCAAATTTCCCTCTTCTCTTTGCAGTTCTAAAAGCAGAGCCTATCTGTAGCATCACTAACGGATGCTTTGCAAGATGTTTACATTTGTGATGAAGCTCTTGTGCACTCTGTGCAAAGACCACACCGCGCCAGGAAACCAGGTCAAGATAATGTTTTGTTGCACAGGTTCAGGCGAGGTGGGAGATTGCAACCTTCACGTGGTCCACCCTGTTTCGACTAATGCAATAAACCTGACGTGCACAAACAAATAGATCAAATAGAACAAGTTGATCTACAACTTTTGGCTGTACACACCATATGCAAGAAGAAGAAGACAGGTTCAGGCAGAAGAGAAGCAAGTTCCTAAACCTATGATTTTTAGACTGCACACACATAATTTCAAAGCTATACGTTGTTAGAAAAGAAAATTCATTACAATAAAAAGACTATAATATTTCAGATTTGTGGAACTGGTGTAACAACTTTTTTATGTTTACATGTAAGCACCATTTGATATAAAGTTAATTTGGCTGCAACATTCCTTTGAATTATAAGACAATGACTTATTATACCTTGGTTTCTGCCTACTGTGGAAGACATAAGGTGCAGGAGTAACTCAGTGGGTCAGGCAGCATCTCAGGAGAACATGGATAGGTGACATTTGGAGTTAGAGCCCTTCTTCAGATTCTACAAGGTCTGAGGAAGGGTCCTGACCTGATACTGATTTGTATGACTGATTTGGCAAATGAAATTCCTCATATGTTGCAAAACATACTTGGCTAATAAAGTATTATTGTACTGTATTGTATTGCATGTTCTCCTGAAATGCTGCCTGACCTGCTGAGTAACTCCAGCACATTGTAAACCAACATCTGCAGTTCCTTTTCGGGCCAGTGTACTTGATTCTGAATAAAGTAAATAAATGAGGATGAATGACAATAAACAGAAAAGTTAGGCTCTAACTTACCTCATGCCTGCTGAACCAGGAAAACATTGGGCTTTAGAATATTAACTTCCAGCTTTATTTTTAAGGAGCAAACATTTCAACTGTTCGATTTTTTTCTTCCTTTTTCTCGTGGTCCAGCTTCTTTCCACAATTTCTCCAGTGGAAAGAAAATATATTATTCATTCAAATCTTGTAATACCAACAATATCTCTAATTATTATAGTACTCAAATGAACTTGAGGGTCATTACAATTAGCATTAATGTTTTGTCGGTGCCATTTTGTATGCATACAGATCTCTTAAGATAATGTTTACACCATGAAAGCACACTTTGCATCAAGCAGATTTTTTATATCATGTAGGAACGTTACAAAATGTTGAGATTTTAAAATCAAGCCTGTAATTTATCCCATCAGATAAAGCATAAAAAGAACATTAATTTGATACCTAATTCACTTTGATATCTTCAGTATTAAAAAAGTTATGGTCATTATCACACTCGGAAATTAGCATCTTGTTCCCTATTGCTTTTGCATTAACTTAACACAAAAGCTGTGATCGAGGACAGTCAATTGACATAAAACCTCATAACTTTCTTAAAAATTAAGAGAACTGAATGAAATTTTCAGTTATTATAGATTGAAGCCTTCTGAAACAAATATGATACAACTTACTTGGATGGCCTGAAATTAAAGTATATAATTAGTTAATTACCTAATTAAGTAGCTAATTACAAAATTAATCGTTGTGACGGAAATAGTAATAAACACCCAGACTGCCTTGAAAATTCAAAAATGTGATATTCTCAAGATCAGAACTTTAATATTATTATAATGTTATAACAAATAGTAAATACCCAACAAAAACATCATATTCTTCTTCTTCTTGCATATGGCATGCACAGCCTAAAGTTGTAAGACAACTTGTTCTGTTTGATCTTCTGTTTGTGCATGCCAGGTTGATTGCATTCGTCGAAACAGGGTGGACCACGTGAAGGTTGCAATCTCACACCCCAATATTTATCAGTGTCATCAAATCAATTAAATTCATTTATTTTCAATTACTAGATCTAAACATCTACCCCATTCTCAAGAAAAGGCTAAAAATATATTTTTTAAATAGCCAAAGTATCCAAATAACAAACTGATCCCATTCACACAAGAATTCACAATATAACATGATGTTTAAATCTCACTTTGTCATGAATTTCTATGCCAAATCGAAGGAATTGAATGTTTAATTCCCATAAATTTCACTCTGTTGGTTTATAACACTGCAGCAGTCAAGGGCCGTTTTGCACAGACATGTGTTCAAAATCCACAAACATCCACTCTCAAGATAATCAAAATCCTTTTTTTTTGCACAATCATGTCATAAGAACATCTAAATTATCTATATTTAATTGCCTATCCATGATCAATATTTTCATACTAAATATATGACTAAAAACAATGTACTGTGAAAGTTTTTAGTCAGATATTTAGTATGAATATATTGATCATGGATAGACAATAACACAAAATATAGATAATTTAGGTTCTTATGACATGATTGTGCAAAAAATAATGAATTTGATTATCTTGAGACTGGATGTTTGTGGATTAAGATACAGAGATCGGATTGTGGCCGCCGCCATGATTTTGTGCACAGTCGGGCAGGACACGGCCGATATCGGGGCCTAAATAACATCTTTCGCATCATCAGATTAAAATGAAATTACACCATAAACTAGATAAGATGTTAAATAAACGCCAGACAGAACATACCTTTTGCTTTGTCCTGAACTTGCGATCCGTGATTTTGAAGGCGTTTTAATCTGATTATTTTCATCCAGCGATTCAATAGTTAAACAACGTTTTATAAAAAACGCGAATGTGATCACAGAACAAAATTTCCTCATAAGCTTGTTTTACAAGAAAATCCCTACCTGACAACCAATAAAAACCTGCATTTTACTAACCCCACCCCCACAGCCTCTCGATTCGCACGCACAGGCAGTGAGCAGATCAAGAGCGCCACTGATGGCAGGAATTTGTAACAACGCTAATGTATGGTATCATTTTTTTTGTCGGTTCATCCACAGTCTTTCTTCCTGAATCTTGAATCTTGTTAACCATAGAATGGGGCAGCAGGTGATTAAAATGTTGGCTATGTATATCTCACTGGATTGCAAAACTATTTACTAATTATGCCATATTAACTCATCTGTTAATAGTCATAAGATCATAAGATCATGTGATAGGAGCAGAATTAGGCCATTTGGCCCATCAAGTCGACTGCCATTCAATCATGGCTGATATATCTCTCCCTCCTAACCGCATTCTCCTGCCTTCTCTCCATAACCTCTGACACCTCTCACAGGAATAATGCCCATCACAATCAGTGCTTTATTAATGTTTACAAGCAATCTTTAGGAAAGATCATTGGAGTCTCAACATCAATTCAAATCAAAATTAAGTCAGTCAAATCAGTGATGAACAGTGGTTGGCCTGCTGAGGAAAAGTATCATGGCCAGAAGGTGCGGAAGGAAACATATATGTTTGGTTTTCTAGGATGCTTTCAAGAGAGAGTTAGATAGAGCTCTTAAAGATGGCGGAGTCAGGGGATATGGGGAGAAGGCAGGAACGGGGTACTGAATGATGATGATCAGCCATGATCACAGTGAATGGCAGTGCTGGCTCAAAGGGCCGAATGGCCTACTCCTGCACCTATTGTCTATTGTCTATTGACACACCCTTGTCCACCCAATAGCTGTCTAATACGTCAGTGCCATGCCAAAATAGTCCCATTTAAATTCTCGCTTCTGATGTAACCTTTTTTGGTCTACATGGTTTCACAATTCCCATTCTCATCAGTATGTTTATGTGCGTTCATCCTTTTCTCACCCCTTTTCTTACTCCATTTCTGTAAATCCTTCCTTTTATCTTTTAATTTCTTGGTGTTGCCCTTGCTCATGGGAGCCACTCTGGCTGTTGGAGATGAATGCGACAATTTCACCTGGGGAGGCTTTCTGTGATCAGGGGAAGAGGCCAGCAAAATAGATTTAGACAAATAAAAAATCAAGAGCTATAAAAGAGAGAGATTGAAAAGTTATGGCACAGACCACGTGCTGGTTAAGAGCAGGTCCAAGTGCAGACTCTAATTCGGCCGAGAAACATGAAAAAAATAATGAGAGGACAGGATGTGGTAAAAATGACATAATACACATCTCAGTCCAGGGAGTGGTGGAAATAATGACTCATATCTGTTTCTGAATGTTGCATTCGGAACAACGTCCAAAATCTAAAGGGCGTTGATGAAGAAAATGGTTAGGATTTGCTTAACATCATGGACACAGATTTCCTAAACATTGAGTCATTGTCAGAAAGTCACACAGCACTGAATAAGGCCCTTCAGCCCAACCTGCCCATGCTAACCAAGATTACCCATCCACACTAGTTCCACCTGCCAGCATTCTCTCTAATCCTTTCCTATGCTTGTACCTGTCCAAATGTTTTTTAAATGTAGTCATAGTACCTACCTCAACTACCTCCTTCGGCAGCTCATTCCATATACCCACTATCCTCTGTGTGAAAAAGTTGCCCCTCAGGTTCCTATTAAATGTTTTCTCTCTCATCTTAATCCTAAATTCTCTGGTTCTTGACTTCCTTACTCTGGGTAAAATACTCTGTGCATTCATCCTGTCCATTCTCCTCATGATCATTATACACCTTTATAAGATCAGCCCTCAGCCTGCCCGATTTCTCCCAGAATCTCAGCCCCCAAGTTCTGGCAACATCCATGTAAATCTTCTCTGTATGCTTTCCAGGCGAATGACGTCCTTTATATAGCATGGTGACCAAAACTGAACACAGAATTGAATTGCCCAACTGATCAAGATCATGTTGTAATTTTTAATAACCATCTTCACTATCTGCGATGCCAGCCACTTTACTTGGCAGTTAGGTAAACAAATGATAAGGCAGCATCTCTGGAGAAAATATGACCCGTGGTGTTTCGGGTGGGAACCCTTCTTCAGACTGCAAGTAGAGGGGAGCCCACCCTTTCTCTCCAGAGATGCTGCCTGACCCGCTGAGTTACTTCAGCACTTTGCATCTATCTTCGGTATAAACCAGTAATATTGGTTAATATGAAGAACTTGAAAAGATAAACTGGGAAAAAGTGTAACTATTAATATGGAAGAGATTTTAGAAACTATTTTAATATGTTTTGACATGCAAATGCGGTAATGTTAATCAAAATTAAGGGAATTTAAAATATTCTGCAGCCATGTGGTCAGGAAATGGATTAAAGGAGAATAGATAGTGGAGAGATGGAGAGACCAGTGGAAGTCAGCGGATCCACCTAGGCTACACCATTACATCGATGACCCCATGGACATCCCTGGCCAGGACCTGCCCCGAAAGCAGTGGACAACCCTCAACCGCTTGAGGACAGGCATCGGACGCTATGGAGTAGCGATGAAGAGGTGGGGCCTCGTGGACAGCGCCTCCTGCAAGTGTGGGGACCCAACACAGACAGTGGAGCACATAGTCACCAGTTGCCCCAAACACTGCCCCAAACAATGGTGAACGAGGTCTTATTGACCTGAACGATGACACGTTGGCCTGGCTCGCCTCAACAGAGCTGCAGGTCTAAAAGACACATGACAGAAGAAGAAGAAGAGACCAAAGAGTTAATTTACATGTGAAAGCAGAGGGTGTGGCTGAGGTGCTGATTAGTTTACAATAATCATCAGGAAGAAGGTGCTTTAGGAGTTGCAGCAAACAGTTGTGGTCATGATTCTGGATGGAAATGACAGTACAAGATAGTCCAGATGCTTTTCAAGCATCTAGACCATTTGAACCAGATAGGATTCATAATTGGTTGCTAAGGAAAGCAAGGGAATAAAGGATGTGGATACAAGGAAATCCAGATGCTGATTTACAAGAAAAGACACAAAATGCTGGAGTAACTCAGCATGCAGGCAGCATCTCCACAGAGACTTCTGACCGACATCCACTATAAACCTACTGACTCCCATGGCTATCTGGACCACACGTCTTCCCACCCTGCTTCCTGTAAGGACTCCATCCCCTACTCCCAATTCCTCCATCTACGCCGCATCTGCTCCCAGGATGAGGCATTCCACACCAGGGCATCTGAAATGTCCTCATTCTTCAGGGAACGGGGGTTCCCCTCCTCCACCATAGATGAGGCTCACACCAGGGTCTCTTCCATACCCCGCAACACTGCTCTCTCTCCCCATCCCCCCACTCGCAACAAGGGCAGAGTCCCCCTAGTCCTCACCTTTCACCCCACCAGCCATCACATACAACAAGTAATCCTCCGTCAGTTTCGCCACCTCCAACGTGGCCCCACCACTCGTCACATCTTCCCATCTCCCCCCATGTCTGCCTTCCGCAAAGACCGCTCCCTCCGTAACCCCCTTGTCAATTCTTCCCTACCCTCCCGTACCACTCACCCCCCGGGCACTTTCCCTTGCAACCGCAAGAGATGCAACACTTGTCCCTTCACCTCCCCCCTTGACTCCATTCAAGGACCCAAGCAGTCGTTCTAGGTGCGACAGAGGTTCACCTGCATCTCCTCCAACCTCATCTATTGCATCCGCTGCTCTAGATGTCAGCTGATCGACATTGGTGAGACCAAGCGGAGGCTTGGCGATCGTTTCGCCGAACACCTCCGCTTGGTCCGCAATAACCAACCTGACCTCCCGGTGGCTCAGCACTTCAACTCCCCCTCCCATTCCGTATCCGACCTCTCTGTCCTGGGTCTCCTCCATGGCCAGAGCGAGCAACACCGGAAATTGGAGGAACAGCACCTCATATTCCGCTTGGGGAGTCTGCATCCTGGGGGCATGAACATTGCATCCTCCCAATTTTCTTAGCCCGTGCTGTCTCCTCCCCTTCCTCAGCCCTCGGGCTGTCTCCTCCCATCCCTCAGCCCTCGGGCTCCTCCTCCGCCTTTTTCCTTTCTTCTCCCCATCCCCCATCAGTCTGAAGAAGGGTTTCGGCCCGAAACGTTGCCTATTTCCTTCACTCCATAGATGCTGCTGCACCCGCTGTGTTTCTCCAGCATTTTTGTGTGCCAAATCTTTCCAGACACTTATAGATTCTGCAGTGGTTCTCTTGTTCAAAAATGTTTGTATGGATTAATCCAGTAACCACCAGCCAGTCAATTTTAGGTAGACAAAATTGCTGGAGAAACACAACGGGTGAGGCAGCATCTATGGAGAGAAGGAATAGGCGATGTTTTGGATCGAGATCCTTCTTCAGACTGATGGGGGGGGGGGCGGGGAAAAAAAAGGAAGAGGCGGAGACAGTAGGCTTGTGGGAGAGCTGGGAATTGGAAGGGGGAGGGGAAGGAGGAAGAAAGCAAGGACTATCTGAAATTGGAGAAGTCAATGTTCATAACGCTGGGGTGTAAACAACCCAAGCGAAATATGAGGTGCTGTTCCTCCAATTCGTTCTGGGCCTCACTCTGGCAATGGAGGAGGCCCAGGACAGAAAGATCGGATTTGGAATGGGAGGGGGTGTTGGAGTGCTGAGCCACGGGAGATCAGTTTGGTTAGTGCGAACTGAGCGGAGGTGTTAGGCAAAGCCATCGCCAAGCCTGCGCTTGGTCTCGCCGATGTAGAGAAGTTGGCACCTGGAATAGCGGATGCAGTAGATGAGGTTGGAGGAGGTGCAAGTGAACCTCTGCATCACCTGGAAAGAATTCTTGGGTCCATGGATGGAGTCGAGGGGGGAGGTAAAGTGACAAGTGTAGCATTTCCTGCGTTTGCAAGGGAAAATAACCGGGGAGCGGGTGGTTTGGATGGGAAGGGACAAATTGACCAAGGAGTTATGGAGGGAATGATCTCTGCAGAAAGCAGAAAGGGGAGGAGATGTGAAGATGTGGCCAGTGGTGGGACCCGTTGAAGGTGGCGAAAATGTCAGAGGATTATATGTTGTATGCGATGGCTGATACGGTGGTAGGTGAGGACAAGGGGGACTCTGTCCTTGTTACGAGTAGGGGGATGGGGAGTGAGAGCGGAGCTGTGGGATAAAGAGAAGATCCTGGTGATAGTCTCATCTATAATAGAAGAGAGGAACCCCCGTTCTCTAAAGAATGAGGACATCCCTGATGCCCTGTCTGGAACACCTCATCCTGGGTGCAGTGTGGTGTAGACGGAGGAATTGGGAGTAGGGGATAGAGTCTCTACAAGAAGTGTAGTCCAGATAGCCATGGGAGTCAATGTGTTTGTGGTAGATGCTGGTCAGTAGTCTGTTACCTGCAATGGAGATGGTCTAGAAACGGTAGGAAGATGTCGGAAATGGACCAGGTGACTTTGTGTGCCGGATGGAAATTAGTGGTGAAATGGATTAAGTCAGTGAGTTCTGCATGGGTGGAGGTAGCAACAATGCAGTCGTCAATGTAGCGAAGGTAGAGTTTGGCGATAGGACAACGGTACACCTCGAACAAGGATTGTTCGACGTACCCAACAAAGAGGCAGGCATAGCTGGGGCCCACGCGAATGCCCATAGCCAAGCCTTGGATTTGGAGGGAATGGGAGGAGTCAAAGGAAACTTTGTTGAGGGTAAGGATCAGCTCCGCTAGGCGGAGGAGAATATTAGTAAAATGTAATTAAAATGTTTTAATTAGTATTCGTCAATTTAATCTCAGTTGTGGGTAAAGTTATAGAAACAATAATCAAAGACATAATTAGAATTCATGTAGACAATTGTAAATTAATTAACAAAGGCTAGCATGGATTTTTAAAGACAAATTATGTCTAATTAATCCGACAAGTTTTTTGATGAAGCAACAGAAAGGCTCAATGACTGAAATCTGGAGGAAGGAACTGCAGATGTTGGTTTAAACCGAAGATGTTGGAGTAACTCAGCGGAAATGACTGAAGTCATCTTGATGTGGCTAATTAGTGCGAGTATTGGGTTATTATTGTCACATGAAATGAGATTCAGTGAAATACTTTGTTCTGTGGTGTAAATCATTCTCCACATGAGTATTTTAGGTTATGTAGAGGAGAAAATAAAAAAAATGCAAAATATAGTTTTACAGCTTAGAGAAAGTGCAAATGAAAAAGGGTATGAGCCACAACGAGGTAGATTGGAAGATATGTACTTTAAAAAGACATCGATTGAGATGACATAATAGGACTGCTATCAAGGTTTAAGAATAAAAGAGATGTCAGAGAATGGATTAGAAATTTTGAACTTGGGTGTAAGGGACAATTTCTGAATTTTGACAAAACCTGGAAGTATAATGAACTATGAGGGAGAAGGCTAAAAAATTATAGGCAGCCTGGTGGATAGGTGGCAGATGAAATGTAAAATTGAGGTATGTTGTGTTACATATTAGTAGGAAGACTGAGCCAAGGGCACAATTCTAAAAGAAGTGCAAGAACAGATCTCAGGAAATACACATGCATTTTCCAGTTCTTCAAATATACACAGAATAGTTGGAGTTTGGAATGCAATATCAAGAATAATATTCCTAACCTAATTCAACTAAAGTATTCAAAAGACAACTAGATAAAAATATCTGAAGGAAAGTATCAGGAAGACTCTGGAAAGGATCGATTGCTCTTGCATTAAGCTAGTATGGATTTGTTGGACCGAATGGCCTGGTTCCTTACTGGAACTATTCCATGAATTTCCATTTCAAAAAACTAATGTGGCAAATTATTGGTAAGGATGTCAGAAATTGATTTGGTCAATCTTTATGTGAGGAAACAACAACCAGGAGGTGTGCCCTGGTAAGGCTTCTGCCCTCCCTTTGACATTTTATCCAGCTAAACCGTGAAACCTATAAATGAAATTCATCCCAATGTGGCATTTGAGGGAGACCTTAAGACAAAAGGTAATTGATCAGACTGATGACAGCCATCTTCCATTTCTTACATCCATCTTACATTCCTCGGTGGCTTCTTGCAAAGTTTGTTACAAACTTACAGTGAATTGATGCTGCTCTGTCTTCTGCTTCATCAGCACGTCAGGATGTCTGATCTCCTAAATATTTAAATAACACATCCTGAAACTTTTGAATTTTTTTTTTTTTTTTTAATATTTTATTTATTAGAAGTAAGTACATTACATTTTGATGGTACCTTTTTACAGGTTCCCAGAATTATTAAAACATTCTTTGTACAACTTCCTTTTTTTTTTAGAAAGAAAGAAATGAGAAAGAAAGAAGTAGTGAAGAGTAAAGGAAAGTCTAGTGAGTGTGAGGTAAAGAAAATAAATAAGTAAGAAAGTGAAGCAGAAAGGAGATTCTCCCTCGCCACAAGTCAATGCTTTTTTATATTCTTAATCATTTTTCGCCCAAACCCAGAATTTTTTAATTTTACGATACTATTGCACCACATGAATCCACAAGGTCAATAAATGGAGACCAACTCATTAAGAATTGGTCTTGTTTATCTATTAGGAGTCTCATTTCTTCCAAGTGGGCAGTTTCCAACATATTACCAATCCACATTTTGAGTGTTGGTATAGTAGCATTTTTCCAAAATTTAAGTATGAGTTTTTTTGCTGTTATTAAACCATAATTTAAAAATGAAATTTGGGATATAGTTAATTTGTTTCCATCTCCTATTACTCCGAAGATAATCATTTCCATATTAGGTTCCATTTTTATCTTAAATAAACTAGTGAATATATCAAATATATCACACCAAAATCCATGAAGTTTTGTGCAAGAAACGAAAGAATGTGTGATATTGGCATTTTTAGAAAGACATTTATCACAGATGGGAGAAATATTTGAATAAAATTTATTCCCTAACTTTTGAATAATATAATCTATGTAATATTTTAAATTGAATTATATTATGTCTAGCGTTAATCGAACATTTATGTATATATATCAAATACCTCTCCCATGTTTCTTTAGAAATTTTTGTCATTATTTCTTTTTCCCAGTCTTCTCTAATTGCCTCTGTTGATGGCAATTCTCTATTAAGAATACTATTATATAAATATGATATTAATTTTTGTGAGTCTGCCTGAATATTAATTGCTTCTTCCAGTGGGTCTATCATTATGCTCTGTAGTCTTGGTATATATTTTTTTATAAAGTCACATATCTGTAAATATTTAAAGTATTGGTTATTATTCAGATTCAATTTTGATTTTAATTGTTGAAATGATAATAAATTTCCCATTTCATACATGTCACCCACCTTTTTAATTCCCAATCTTTGCCATTGTCTATATGTTTTATCCATGAAAGATGGTTTAAATACCGGATTATTCACTATTGGTGTTAATGATGATAAGTTCCTTAATTTTAAAGTTAATTTTATTTGTTTCCAAATTCGAATTATATTATGTATAATTGGATTCTTCTTATATAATGTATTATTCAATTTTATCGGGGAAAAGAGGATCGCTCCTAAATCGTACGGAAAACAATCCTCTTTCTCCATTCTTATCCATTCCATCTGTTGAGAAGGGCAGTCCAACCAATAAATGATATTCTTAATATGCACTGCCCAATAATAATATAAAAAATTAGGCAGTGCAAGTCCCCCTACATCTTTAGGTTTACACAGATGATTTATTTTAATTCTATGTGCTTTGTAGTCCCAAATAAAATTAGTAATATTAGAATCTAGTTTAAAAAATATATATTTTGGTATATATATTCGTATGGATTGAAATAAATATATTATTTGTGGTAGAACTATCATTTTTATAGCATTTATTCTGCCAATTAATGATAGTGGGAGCGTTTTCCAAAATTTAATCAGAGCGTTCAATTTATTTAATAAAGGATTAAAATTAGCATTAAATAATGATTTATATCTTCTAGTAACTTGAATACCTAAATATTAAAAAAAAAATTCTGTTGCAATTTTAAATGGAAATTTTAATAGATGATTCGCTTTCTGGGGCTGTAATGACATAATTTCACTTTTATTCCAATTTATTCTATATCCAGAAAAAGAGCCAAATTCCTCTATTACGTTTAGTAAATTCGGGATACTCATTTCTGAATTTCTAATATATAAAAGTATATCATCTGCATATAATGAAATTTTGTTATTAGAGTCATTAGTATTATATCCCTGAATATTCGGATGTGTTCTTATCCTTTCAGCCAAAGGCTCTATCATAAGGGCAAATAGCAGGGGTGATAAAACACATCCCTGCCTATTGCCTCGTGATAATTGGAATTTTGGAGACAACATATTATTAGTTAATATTCTTGCCATTGGTTTATCATATAATAATTTCACCCATCTAATACAATTATCTCCCATATTAAATTTTTGGAGTACTAAGTATAAATACTGCCACGGGTTTGTTACGGGCCAAATAAATGGACATCAGCACTGCCAACTTCAATGAAAAAAGAATTTTCGACAACAACTAGACTAAGTGCTCCCCCAACGCTATATTCCACCACTCACTCGTTCCCCCAACGCAACCCGTTCCCTCAACGTAGTATTCCACCACTCACGCATAGCCCCCAACTGCACAGGAGCGGCTCATTTCCCCTCATCCCCCAGCACTCCCTCCCCTTCCTCTTCACCCTCCCTCGTCTTTCCCCTCTTCTCCTCCCCTCCCCAATCCCTCCCTCACCTCTCCCTCCCTCTCCTTTCCCCTACCCTCAGTCACTCCCTCCCTCTCCCTCCATAAAAAACAGTATCTGCAGTTCCTTTCTCCACAGGTGATTCATTGTTAGTTGTGGTTTAGATCCTGTTGACTTGACGATTGGACCAGTTTGCATTGTGTGTGTGAGTTACTCAAACTCCGCGCAAACTGCTCGGCCACCCTGCAACCTGACTCTCCCTCCCTCCTTCTGCCCACTCTGGCTCAGTCGCTGCTCGGCCCGTCCCCATTCTGCTCGACTGCCCGTTGTTGTCCAACCGCGTACCTGCCTCCCTGTTCGCTGTCACTGCCGGGCCCGGCCAGGCTGCAGGAGGGATGGAGTCGGTGTTCGTCACGTTGGGCACCACAAGTTTCGACGAGCTGGTGGAGAAGATTTCCTCTGAAAAGGCCAGGAGGGTGAGTTACCGCAGTGATGGCGGTGGCGGAGGAGACGGACGGTCGCAGCCATTCACCTGGGGGGATGTGTAGATGGGACCGCAATTGCCACAGAGAGCGGACAGGGGAGAGGGGTGAGTGAGGGAGAGAGAGACAGGACCAGGGCCTCCACTGAACTCCCCCCCTCCCCATGCGGCCGCCGCCGGTGGTGGGGGAGACGGTAGACAAGTTACTGTGAGGCGGGGAGAAAGGAGTTTGTGAGTGAGGCGGCAGAGGCTGTGGTGCAGGAAGGGTCATCCCCGCCCTGGCCGTGGCGTTGACTGACAGGAGTGGAGACCAATCTGTGCATGCGCAGTTTTAAAGATTTTTAAACCTGAATAACTTTTAAAAGATACCATTGATTGGAGCAAACTTGTTGCACTTGCAGCACAGGAGAATGGTGAGTAAGGTGGTGAAAAATCGTAGCGCTATCCTGTTCCGTTTTTGCGCAAATAGGAAAACCACGCAAACCGGAAGAGCACAAAAATCAGAGTTTTAGTTATGTATAGATTCTGCAGGCTGCTCACAATCTACATGCTGGTTGAAAACGTTAATCATTCCAGTCCTCACATAACACTGATATCAAGACTGTTATTGGGATTGGGAAAAGGCAATACATTTATATTTTCATAATTTTTGTTATCTTGAAAGTTGTTGGCAAGTACTACTTGTAAGCAGTAGATGGCAGTAGTGGATTGCAAGATTGAAGAAATATTTCCATATGTCGGAACACAATAGAGTCAACAACAGTTTGCGATGCTGAATTAGAGTATTACGATTTTAATCCTTTAAAATGTGGGATTTTAGAAGCTCAAAAAGTCTGTTGCTTTTTAAAAAGCTTTGATCATAAATTTATGGGTATGATTTGGGGGAATCCAGTGAATAGTTGGTGTCAGTAAATGAATTGATCATGGTCCGGGAACAAGAAATACAATGCAATGCGCAGAGGACAACAGAATCACTACTTCAGCATCCACTTATTGTAGGGGAGGGCTATTAAAATACAAAGCAGATTCTTGGGAAAATGATTCACCACTAATAATCCAACAAAAGCTGCACATAGAAATCAACTACTGACAGTCTGGAACAAAACAATCTGAGTTGTGTTCAACCCCCTCCTCCCTGTACCACAAGTAATGACCTATTTAGCTATTCAAGGACAAAGGGAAAGTGGGGGATGGAAACAGCTTCGCCTCATGGTTGTGTAAAACTGAACACAAAACGTTAATTATGACCACCATTAAAAGAATAACTTCCACCAAAAGTCCTGTGGGAAGGGCTGGGGATAAATTGCCACTCGGAGAATAAATTGTCCTGATAAAACATCAACTAGTCTACTGCTTCTCCACCAAAGCAGGCACTTTAGACACATCATTACATATTTTCAAGATGGAGGTAGATGAAATTTATATAGACAAAGAGGTCACTTTAACCACAGGTGAAGTTCTGGAAGACTGGAGGGTATAATAGTGTTGTGCTATTATTTAAGAAGGGCAGCCAGGGCAAGCCAGGGAACTACAGGCCAGTGAGCCTGACATCAGTGTTGGTAAGTTACTGGAGAGGATTCTGAGAGGCAGAACTACCAGGATTAGATAAACAAGGATTGACAGTTCAGTTCAGTTTAGTTTATTGTCATGTGTACCGAGGTACAGTGAAAAGCTTTTGTTATGGTCAGCAAGGTTTTGTGCATGAGAAATAGTATTTCACAAATCTGTAAGTTGACCAAGGGGATTTTGATTGATGAGGACAGAGCGGTGGGCAATATGGATTTAAGCAAGGCCTTTGGTAAGGTCCCACATGGAAGGCTAATTTGGAAGTTAGATCACATGGTATACAGGAAGAGCGAACCAATTGGATACACGATTGGTTTGATGGTAGGAAACAGGGGGTGGTGATGGAAGGTTGTTTTTTGAACTGGAAGCCTATGATTTGTGATGTGCCCCAGAGCCTGGTGTGGTCATTTATATAAATAATTTGGATGAAAATATACAAGACATGTGTTGGGTATGTGATATGATTAGCATATGTGATGTCTTGTGCAAGTACGCATGCTCGGGAGAGACTGAAGGTGGCGTCCTGGAATAAAGAAGCTTGTTAGTGTACTCCCGTGTCCGAGTGTTATTTTAAGTCTGTTCCAAGCACCCAAATACACAACAATTGGCGACGAGGATAAAAGAACAGAAGAGAAAAGAACAAAGACAACCAAGAAAAACAGAAACAAGTTAAAATATAGGTTGTATCTGGAAACAAAGTGGAACAGCACCAAGCAAAAAGATTTGGCGCCAAATGGTTTTGAATTGGCGCCAAAGAAAAAAAAGGTCAGAACGGGAAGCAAGAATGCAGGGAAGCAAGAGCGCAATGAAGACAAGCGGGGCAGTAAGGGTCACCGAGCGCAGCTGGAAGCTAGGAGCGACGGTGTCAACTTACCTGGAATGTTTTCCAGGGCTGTGCAGCCCACAGTCAGGCCAAGCAGCAGCCACAGATGTTGGGTGAGGGCCTAGTACCGTGTAGGCCACGGACAGGTCTGGAGAAGCCACCGATGAAAGAGGACCGTGTAGCCCACGGCCAGCCCCAGTAGCAGCCACAGACATCGGGTGAGGGCTTAGTACCGTGTAAGCCATGGACAGATCTGGAGAAGCCATCGACGAAAGCCGAGTCTTCAACCCGGTCGGGAGCTGAGTCAGCCCGGTCGGGGGAGAAAGCGAAGAAAGCCCGGTCGCGAGAGCCGGCCGAGAGCGGAGAAAGCCCGGTCGCGAGAGAAAGCCGGCCGAGAGAGAAGCGGGTCCGCGCGAGGGAAGCGGGACACAGCGCTTAGCCAGCCCCGATGGCAGGACACAGTCCCGATGCTTGGAGCAGCGGGGACCAGCAGCAGAAACGAGCAGTGACTCACCTTCCACAGGGTGTCCACGGGAGCCAGTGACGAGCCGAGCAGCGGGTCCAGTAGCAGCCCGGGAGGGCTGTGGAGCCAGCGGGCAGGCAAGTCGGCGGAGCAGCGGGAGTCGACTTGGCAGCGAGCCAGCGGAGGCAACAGCAACGGCTGGGCCAGCGGCAGCAGCGGAGGTCCGGAGTGGCCAGCAGTATTTAAAAGTAACGGTGAGGCCCGGGGGAGCCAGCGAAAGCAGCAGCGGAGGTCCGGTGAGGCCAGCAGCAAAAGTAACGGTGGGGACAGCCCGAGAGGTCAAGGAGGCACCGGAGTCCATAGGCCGACAAGCTGGACCGGTGAAATCCTTCAAAGCAAAAGCACTGTTGAATGTAATGCATTGTTCACTATTCCTTCACAGTAAAAGCAGGACTGTTTGGATGTAATGCATTGGTCACTGTTATTAATAGTAAATCCGTGTGCATAGAAGGAATATGGATTAAAATGTTCTAGTGAGAGAACAGAATATAGTGCACCTGAATAGCAACAGGTAGCATGGCTATTCAAATGGTAGGAAAGTTGCCCCAGTTAGATTCTGGGTCTAATTTTGAGAAATGGACTGAAGTCTTGGAGGCTTCATTCATTTCCAATGATATCACTGCAGAGGAGAAGAAGAGAGCATGGTTCATATTAGGCTTAGGAAGAGAGGGTTATCACACCTTACATATGTTACTGCAGCCAGCAAAGCCCACGGGTAAAATGTACGAGGAGTGTAAGGAGGCATTAATGGCTCATTTCTCGCCAAAACCTCCAAGTGCATCCAGAGGCAAGGAGCCTGAACTAAAGAGGGCAGGGAGTCCCTCAAAGGAAAAATAGTCAAGTGCCAAGTGATGAAGGTCGTGCAAAAGGCCAAAGGTCAAAGGCAAAGTGACAAAAGTCAAGTGCCAAGTGACGAAGGTCAAGTGCAAAAGGCCAAAGGTCAAAGGCAAAGGGACAAGTCAAATGCAAAGGTACATTGCCATCCAGAGGGCAACCCTAAATAGTAAAGCTGCATTCAGGGGTATGAAGGTACGGAGAGAGATCCGGTACAAACAAGGCAGCAACGGTAATACAAGCAGCATTTAGAAGGCACAGAGTATACCGTCAATACAAGGCAATGAGATTAGCAGCTATAATAGTACAAACCCATTATAAGGCACACCTTCAAATGGAAAGTGATCGCAAGACTTACATGAAGGTACGCAGAAGCGTTGTACTGCTTCAGGCTGCCTACTGAGGAATGGTTGTTCGAAAGCAATTGTGGTGCAGGCACAAATCTGCCATGGCCATACATACTTATTATCAGATGCAAAAACAGCATCAGTATTTCAAGAAACTACGCTGGTCTGCCATTGCGGTACAGCAATGATACAGGGCTTGCCAGATAAGAGATGTCCAAGTGAGACATTATAATAGTTTGAGAAAAGCAGTGGTTTGTATTCAGGTCTTCTACCGCGGGATTAAAGCCAGAGAATTGGTTAAGAAAATCAAGGCAGCACGCCATATTAAGTCATTCATAAGTATGTGCATTACAAGAAAACATTTCTTGATGCAAAAGGCGGCTATAGTCACTCTGCAAGCTGCATACCATGGTTACCGATCAAGGGTACGCTACAGAGCAATGCGACAAGCAGTCATTTCGATCCAGAGATGGTACAAAGCATGCAAAATAAGGCATTCCCAGTTTGTGCAATATCAGTCAATGAGGTATGCAACTATTACCATTCAGGCTGCCTACAAGGGTATGGTGGTTAGGCAGTGGGTTAAGCAAAAGAGTTGGTATAGGAAAGACTTAAGAAGAAAAGTAGATGCACAACAGAAAAGGCTTAAACGATACAAAAGGCTTAAACGATATAGGAAAGACTTCCTCAAACTGAATTATACAGCAGTTATAGTGCAGTCTCACTACCGTGCTTATCAAGCAAGAAAACTATACAGAGCACAAATCAAAGCCACTGTTGTATTGCAAAGACAATATAGATCTTACTTCTTGATGAAGAACCAGAAAAGTGACTTAAGAAGACAAATAGATGAATAACAGAAAAGGCTTAAGCGATACAAAGAACGGTTAAATAAATGTGTGACAATGAGTAAAAAGCTGCTAATAGAAAAGTCTAAAGAAGAGAGGCTTGTCGGTCAAGACAAAAGTATGCAGGACCGATTGCGATTAGGACACTTCAGTATAGTCCAGCATGGAGCCTCCTTCACTGAGCAATGGACAAATGGTTATGCTTGGCAAAATCTCATTAAACAACAAGAGCAGATAAATACGCAGCGAATGGAAATTGAACAACAGAGGAAGCTGCTAGAAAACGAAACCTTGCAGCCATGGGTCAGATCCCACCTACAAAGAGGAAAACAAAGCAAATACATGAACCAGAAAATGAAACGCAGAATAGCAGGAACAGGAAGAAATTTGCAAATTAGATTAGGACATTTGAAAAGGGAAGAAGCAGAGATACAGGCAGAGCTAGGGCGATTAGAAAGTGTTCGCAGTTTACACATAAAGGAATGGAAAATGATAACACATAAAGCAAGGGGTAATGTATTTGGTTTAAGGAAGATGGGTGGAATGAAAAAATTATAAATGCTGGTTTACATAGGATTATTACAGTTATGAGGATGTATTGTAAGATGAATGTAATAATAACATTTTGCAACAGTGTATTAATCAATTATATTTTAGGTAAAGAGCATATTACCGTGGTTTACATATGATTATTACAGTTATGAGGATGTATTGTGAGATGACTGTAATAATACAATTGTGCAACAGTGTATTAATCAATGATATTTTAGGTAAAGAGCATATACCGTGCAGGTGAAATTGAGTTAAAAGGGGAGGAGTGTATGTAATAGAAATGGTATTACCTGCCTCCAAGATAAAGGGGGAGGAGTGTTAGGTATGTGATATGATTAGCATATGTGATGTATTTTGCAAGGATGCATGTGCGGGAGAGACTGAAGGTGGCGTCCTGGAATAAAGAAGCTTGTTAGTGTACTCCCGTGTCCAAGTGTTATTTTAAGTCTGTTCCAAGCACCCAAATACACAACAACATGGTTTGAAAGTTTGCAGATGACACTACAATAGATGGTATGATAGACACTAAAGAAGGTTATCGAGAATTACAGCAGTATCTTGATCAGCTAGGTAAATGGGCTGAGGAATGGCAATTGGTGTTCAATTCAGATAAATGTGATGTGTTGCATTTTGGAAAGACAAACCAGGGTGGGACTTTCACAGTGAACAATAGATACTACTAGGCTAAGTGGGACCCGTTGGGTCCCAGTCACACGGGAGGCCTGGTCGCCCAACGCAATATGTAGCAATGTTACAAAATTTTGAGATTTAAAAAATCAAGTCTGTAATTTATCCCATCAGATAAAGCATAAAAAGACGTTTAATTTGACACCTAATACATTCATATCTTCAGTATTAAAAAAGTTATGGCCATTTTCATACTCGGAAATTATCATCTTGTTCCCTATTGCTTTTCCATTGACTTAACACAAAAGCTGTGATCGAGGACAGTCAAAAGCCCATAGCTTTCTTAAAAATTAAGAGAACTGAAAGAAATGTTCAGTTATTATAGATTGAAGCATTCTGAAACAAATATGAAACAATCTTACTTAGATGACATGAAATTAAAGCATATAATTAGGAAGTTACCTAATTGTACCTAATTACAAAATTCAATTACTAGATCTAAACATCTATCAATTTCTTAAGAATAGATTAACATTTTTTAATAGCCTATGTGTCCAAATAACATTCACACAAGAATTCACAATATAACATAATTTTTAAATCTCATTGTCATGGATTTATAGGCCAAATGGAAGGAATTTAATGTTTAATACCTGTAAATTAATGGCCATTTAAATCATCTTGCGAGTGGGTTTTTCTGGAACGCGATCATTTGGAACGTTGCGGTTGCAGTGAATTAAACCCCAATATCGGCATGAAAAATACTGCTGGTTCGTTCGGGGAAAAAAATCACCGTTTCGCAACTTAAAATGTGAATTAAAGACATCTTAAGGAGCACTTTTATACATAAAATAAACGGCTTTCCTTTACCTGTCCCGTGCGTGAAATCCGTCCCCGTTGTCGGCGTTGACGGCTTGAGAAGCTGATTTTAAAATAACTCCAGCGCTGAAATTGTCAGGCGATTAAAAAAACAAAATACACAGAACGCCCGTCGGAACGATTCTTCAGCAAAAGCTTGCAATCCAACGAAATATAAACCAAGACAAGGTAGGAGAAACCCGCGTTTTAACCCCGCCTCACCCTCAAAGGCGGCAAAATTGCGCACACGGCCAGTGGCAGAATTGCAGCGCCGCTGAAGGTAAGTATTGTAACATACCTACAATATGGGGTGATGTTGGGGGTAGGGGGGATGGTGGAGGTAGGGGGGAGTTGTAGGGGTTGTGGGGGTTGTGGGGGTAAGGGGGGGTTGTGGGGTTGTGGGGGTAGGGGGGATAGGGGACGGGTTGTGTGTGGTGAGGGGAGGGGCTTGTGTGGTAGGGGGGAGGGGCGCATGTGGTAGGGGAGGGGAGTGTGTGGTAGAGGGAGGGGCATGTGCGGTGGGGGGGAGGGGCGTGTGTGGTACAGACCCCCAATTTGTAGCCCCGGATGTAGGGTGTAAGTTGCAGCAGGAGTTAAAACTGGCATGTAACCAAGGTAATGCCACTGTGGTGATGGGGGATTTCAATATGCAGGTAGACTGGGAAAATCAGGTTGGTTCAGCACCCCAAGAAAGAGAGTTTGTAGAGTGCCTCCGAGATGGATTCTTAGAGCAGCTTGTAATGGAGCCGACCAGAGAAAAGGCATTTCTGGATTTAGTGTTGTTCAATGAACCAGATTTGATAAGAGAACTCGAGGTAAAGGAGGTAGTGATCATTAAATGATTAGTTTTAATCTGCAATTTGAGAAGGAGAAGGTTAAATCGGAAGTGACAGTGATGCAGTTGAACAAAGGGGACTATGAAGGCATGAGGGAGGAGCTGGCCAAGGTAGACTGGAAAGGGATCCTAGCAGGAATGATGGTGGAACAGCAATGGCAGGAATTTCTGGGCATAATCCGGATGACACAGGATCATTTCATTCCAAAAAGGAAGAAAGATTCTAAGGGGAGTAGGAGGCAACTGTGGCTGACAAGAGAAGTTAGGGATAGAATAAAACTAAAAGAAAAGATGCATAACATAGCAAAGAGTAGCCGGAAGCCAGAGGATTGGGAAACTTTCATAGGACAACAGAAGGAAACAAAACGGGCAATACGGGCTGAAAAGATAAAGTACGAGGGGAAGCTGGCCAGGAATATAAAGAAGGACAGTAAAAGCTTCTTTAGATATGTTAAGGGAAAAAGAATAGCAAAGTCAAATGTGGGTTGTGGGGGAGGGAGTGTGGGGGGTGAGGGGGTGTATGTGGGAGGGGTATGTGTGGTGGGGGAGGGGTGGTGTGGTGGGGAGGAGGGGATGGTTTGGTAGGGGGGATGGGGTGGTGTGGGGGAGGGGGGTTGTGGCGGAGGGGGGTTGTGGGGGAGGGGGGCTGTGGGGGAGGGGGGTGTGGGGGGAAGGGGTGTATGTGGGAGGGGTGTGTGTGGTAGGGGGGAGAGTGTGGTGTGTGAGGGGGAGGGGTGGTCTGGTAGGGGGAGGGGGTGCTGTGTTAGGGGCAGGGGTGGTGTGATGGGGTGGTGGTGTGGTGGGGGGGGGGGTGGTATTGTGGGGGGGAGGGGTGGTGTGGTAGGGGGAGGGGTGGTGTGGTAGGGGGGAGGGGTGATGTGGTAGGGGGGGAGGGGGGATGTGGTGGGGGGAGTGGGTGGTGTGGGCGCAGATATGCATATTTCTAATGATCTTTCCTGGACTCAGCAAACTGATGCAATTATAAAGAAAGCCTCTCAACGCCTCTACTTCCTGAGCAGATTGCGGAGATTCAGTGTGTCAGAGAGGATTCACTTGAACTTCTACAGCTGTACAGTAGAGAGCATATACTAGTGGTTGCATCATGGCCTGGTTCGGCAACTTGAACGTCCAGGAACGAAGAAGACTGCAAAAGATTGTGAACATTGCCCAGTCCATCACAGGTTCAGACCTCCCCACCATCGAAGGGATTTACCGGAGACTCTGACTCGAAATGGCAGCCAGCATCGTCAGAGACCCACACCACTGGCCGCAGACTCATTTCACCCCTGCTATTGAGAATATGGCACAGGAGCCTGAAAACAGTAAATCTAGGTTCAGGAACAGCTTCTTCCCTACAGCCATTAGGCTATTAAACACAACAACCTCCAAATAAGCTCTGAATTATATAGACTATTATTTTTATTATTACACTATTATTTGTTGTTGTTTATGTGTACATATGTAAGAATTTCATTGTTCTATGTGGGATATATGACAATAAAACATTCTTGACGCTTGGACTATTGTACAGTTTTGGTTATATTGGTGTAAAATGTTACCATGCTGGAAAAATACAAAGAAGATTTACAACTTCGAGGGCCTGAGTTATAGTGAGAGATTGCGCCAGTTAGAACTATATTCAAGCCTGCCCAACTGAAGGTTGACTGAGGGGTGACCTTATAGAAATGTACACAATCATGAGGGGCGTAGATAAGGTGAATGCACACAGTCATTTTCTCAGGGAAGGGAAATCAAAAACAAGAAGGCATAGGTTTAAGGTGAGTAGAAAAATATTTAAAAGGAACCTCAGGGGCAACATTTCATAGAGAAGGTGATGGGTATATGGTACGAGCTGCCAGAGGAAGTGCTTGAGGCAGGTACAATAACAACATATAAAAGATATTTGGATAAGTATATGGATAGAAAAGGTTTAGTTGGACATGGGCCAAATACAGGCAAATGGGATTAGTTCTGATTGGCATCTTGGTCAGCATGGATGAGTTGGATTGAAGGGCCGGTTTCTGTGCTGTTTAACTCAATGATTGTCAGAGATATGGGGATAAAACAGGAATACTCGGATGATAAGCCATAATCATATTGAATGAGCTCAAATGTTCAATATATATTACAATTTACTATGCTCCAATGTCTTGTGTACAAACCCTTCGCAGGAGAGTTGTATATTGAAAGGCTTGCATTAATTATAGTGTCCTTCATGACTATGAGCTGTCTCTGAGCACTTTACTGCCAATAAAGTAATTTTGAAGAATATTCATTGTGATAATGCAAAAAACATAGATGCTAGCTTTGGATGTTGGCAACTCACAGGAATGGAAAGGTACATTATCCAATGATAAGGTGCTGCCAGTCAATACACAGATATCACAAAGTAAGGACATGTGTATGCTATTTAAGGCCTATTCCACAATGCTTGGTGAGATTATGGCTGATTTGTGACCAAACTTTTAAGATTGCTCTTTTCGACATATCCCTTTAAATGTTTGTTTAAAAAATGTTTGCCTACTTTTCATTTAAAGTTAACAAGAAATCAGATTTCTTATGACTTTTTAAAAACTCATTTCATGCAGTTTCACACTAAGCATGGACATGTCTGTCTTCCAATACCTGAATGTTTTGGCAAAAAGCATCAAGAATGTGCTTGACAAAGGGTTAAGAGATAATGAGATAGTAACAGTGGATATGTACATTTTATTTGGTCTTTGGGCCAATGCAAAGTTTTATGATGTATGCATAAATCAGCACACATATAAATCAGCACGCACATCAGAACAATCCCTATTTTGAGTTTGTTTTACATTGACGTTGATCTGGTGCTCCTGAATTGTGTTAAATACCCGTAACCTCACTCATAAAGCAGACATTTAAGGAGATAACAATGAAACAAGGAAACCATTTTTTTTCCACAGACCCAATGACAAGACAAAGGAGACAGAAGATGAAATTCTCAAATGTTAGAGAATGTGGTCTAGTTATGTCTGGCCTCATAAATTGAAGGTGGCAAATGTAAAAAATGAAGATAGTGTAATTGCACTAAAAATAGAGAAAAGAGGATCCTGGAACTCCCCAATCTTGTCTAGCAATGTCTACAAGGCAAGAAACAATGGAACCCCACCTTCCTGGCACCGTACAAGGAGAAATATAGGGATTTCCTGGATCCTCTTTTCTGTGCTTTGAGTGCAATGACTCCATCTTCAATATTTACATTTACCTCCTTCAAGGAAATGTGAAGCGGATGTGCTTGTGATGTTCCAGGGTAGAGCTTTTAAATACCTGATACTAATCTCAAGCCAGTACTGTCACAATTGCATACAAAATAAGCACACATTATTGCTGGCTTTGCCAAACCTATGAACAGCACTCACTTGTTGATAGCAAAACTTCATTAGAGGTTCAGCAGGGATAACATAGGGTGAAGGAATGGCCTTGACTCTGGCCAAAGTGTTTTAGCAACCAGACATCATCTATCTATCTATCTATCTATCTATCTATCTATCTATCTATCTATCTATCTATCTATCTATCTATCTATCTATCTATCTATCTATCTATCTATCTATCTATCTATCTATCTATCTATCTATCTATCTATCTATCTATCTATCTATCTATCTATCTGTCTATCTGTCTATCTATCTATCTGTCCATCTGTCTATCTATCTGTCTATCTGTAATGTGTATTGGATGTTTTGTATCTTCCTCAAAATGCTACATGCTGGTGCTGCATTTTTACATATTCTCTCACATTTACATTTTACATATTCTCTCACATTTACATATTTACATATTCTCACATTTTTGCCCTCCACACCATAATTTGATGCAACATTTCACGTTATTGATGATTAAAGCTTTAAAAACATGATTTTTACGGTTGTAATCCTTCCTGCCAGCTTCCAACACACTTCGATACAAAGTTGCAAGGCAGGAACACTAAACTTTTCACCTCAAGGCTCTGTCTTACCTGTTTGCGGTCATCGGCGGTGAAGCGCGGCGTCGCCGGTAGCAGGGACCGCGCGGCAACGGCGAGAGCGCCGAGCCTATCCACTGGAGCGCCGCACGGATGCTGCGCGGGGGCCGAGTAATTCAAACACGGCGGGTCCCACGTGCTTGCGGTAAGTAAAAAAAAGGGCGGGCCGACTGCGATGACGTCGGCCCGCCGCACGTGACTCACGAGCGGCGGCTGTGGCGGCGGCCATCCTGATCGCGGCGCTGTAGCGGTGGCTGTGCCTGCGGCCGTGCCGCACACATGCCTCACTGGCGGATGCACGTGCCTCACTGGCGGAGGCTGTGCCAGTGGAGGTTTGACGCACGGCGCTCGAGCCACACTGGCGGCGGCCCGTGCGGGCGGCCGTGCCGCACTCGTGCATCACTGGTGGAGGTTGTGCGGTGAGTATATAGTTTTCGGCATTGTCGGTTTTATTTTAGCACCGTGCGGTGTTGGGAACACCGCCGCACGGCCCCGGAATTGTACGTTCTCACGAGTGCGCGGTCTATGGCGGCAGATTCTTCCCGTTTCGCCGCCAATGACCGCAGACTCGTGAGACAGGCCTTTCAATGGTTTATCACAGCAAGTGCTTTTACAGGAGGGGCAGAACAAATTGGTATTGCAATTGGAAATGCTGCAGCAGGCAGGGGAAGTGCAATTCAAATTTTTTTTTTAATCCTCTGCTGAGGGAGACAAGGGAGTGCTGGAATCTTACTTTTGGGAATGGGTTGAGTTGGGGGACCAAGCCTCCCGTGGGGGCTACGGGTTAGTGGTGCAATATTGGGTTGTGGAACAGGTTGTATTGGGGGACCAGGCCTCCCATGTGACATGGACCCAACCAGTCCCAGTTGGTCTAGTACGTAATTAAAACTCTGATCTTGTGCTCTTCCAGTTTGCATGGTTTTCTATTTGCGCAAAAACGGTACACGATAGCGCTACAATATTTCGCCACCGTACTCCCCATTCTCCTGTGCTGCAAGTGAAACAAGTTTTATTCCAATCAATGGTAATTAAAAAAAGTTATTAAGGTTTAAAATCTTAAAAACCACGCATGCGTAGATTGGTCTCATCTCCTGTCAGCCTGCGCCACGCAGATTGGTCTCTTCTCCTGTCAATCAACACCACGGCCAGGGCGGGGTTGCCCCTTCCTGCACCGCGGCCTCTCCCGCCTCACTCATAACCTCTCTCCCCACCTCACAGTAACTTGTCTACCGTCTTCCCCACCACCGGTGGCGGCCACAGTGGGTTCAGTGGAGGCCCTGGTCCCGTCTCTCTCTCTCTCCCTCACTCATCCCTCTCCCCCACCCACCCTCTGTGGCAATGGTGGTCCCATCTACCCATCCCCCGGGTGAATGGCTGCGACCGTCCGTCTCCTCCACTGCCAGCATCGCTGCGGTAACTCACACTCACCGCCCCTCGGAGATCTTCTCCACCAGCTTGTCGAAACTCATGGTGCCTACCGTGACAAACACCGACTCCATCCCCCCCGCGTCCTGGCCCGGCGACGCCAGCGATAAGGCAGGCAGGTAGGCGGGCAGGCAGGCAGGGTGGGGACGGGCCGAGTGGCAGCGGCGGGCAGTCGGGCAGGACGGGGACAGGCCGAGCGACGGTTGAGCCGAGGGACAGAGTGGGCAGAGGGAGGGAGGGAGAGTCAGATTGCAGGGTGGCCGAGCAGTTTGTGCGGAGTTTGAGTAACTCACACACACACTCACACATACACACGATGCAGACTGGTCCAATCGTCAAGTCAACGGGATCTAAACCACAGCTAACAATGAATGACCTGTGGAGGAAAGAACTGCAGATGCTGCTTTTTATGGTGGGAGGGAGGGAGTGACTGAGGGTAAGGGAAAGGAGAGGGAGTGAGAGATGAGGGAGGGATTTGGGGAGGGGAGGAGGAGAGGGGAAAGAACGGAGAGTGGGGGGGATTGAGGGAGAGGAGGGGAAAGGGAGGGAGAGGGGGGAAAGTGGGGGAGGTGAGGAGGGAGAGTGGGGGGGAAGGGGGAATAGAGGGAGAGGAGGGCAGTGGGGGAGGTCAGGAGAGATAGTGGGGGGGATAGGGGGAGGTGAGGAGTGGGGGTTAGAGGGACAGGAGGGGGTAGTGGAGGGGAGGTGTTATGGAGGGAGGGAGGGAGTGACTGAGGGTAGGGGAAAGGAGGGAGTGGGATAGGTGAGGGAGGGAGAGAGAGGTTAGGGAGGGATTTGGTGAGGGGAGGAGGAGAGGGGAAAGAAGAGTGAGGGTGAAGAGGAGGGGGAGTGCTGGCGGATGAGAGGAAATGAGCCGTGTTTGCGCAGTTGGGCGCTATGCATGAGTGGTGGAATATTGCGTTGGGGAAACAGGTTGCGTTGGGGGAATGGGTGAGTGATGGAATATTGCCACCCCAACGGGTCTGCACTTAGTCCAGTTCTTTATAATATTATCTACACCCACTGCAAATCAAAAATATGTGTAATTGCACAGTAGAGCAAGAAGACAACATTTATTTCTTTTTTCTCTTGATCAGTTCCAAGAATCATGAAGTTCAACCTTCTTGACATTTACCTTGAATTCATCATCATTCACAACAACCTATGAGTCTTAATAAACCGGAAGCTTATGTCTTGTGGCTGCAAGAGCAGATCATGCTGCGCATTCTGCTGCAGCAGTTCTAAGTCTTGACATATCTTCAAGACAATAATAGGAGTGTAATGGAATATTTATCACCTGCCTGGATGAATCTACACCCAAACCAATCAACCAACACTCAAACCTGGCACATTCATGGATAAAGTAACATACTTGATTGGAACCCATTCATTAGAGTAAATATTCATATCTTTCACTATTTGCACACTGTTAGCAATGTGTGGTATTTACAAAACTTCTTTAACTTGCCAAGACTTTGTTGACAGAACCATTTAAACCCACAACTTCTACTACCAACCTTTCAAAGTTATTTGCAGATTCTCTGCCACAGAAGGCAATGGAGGCCAATCCACTGTATGTTTTCAAGAGAGAGTTAGATTTAGCTCTTAGGGCTAAGGGAATCAAGGGATATGGGAAAAAAAGCCGGAACAGGGTACTGATTTTGGATGATCAGCCACGATCATTTTGAATGACGGTGCTGGCTCGAAGGGCCAAATGGACTACTCTTCCACCTATTTTCTATGTTTCTATGTTTCCATGGACAATAATAGTGATGCCTACATCCTATGAAGATATTTAAAGATTTTAATTGGTCTTTCTTATAACATTTATAGAAGGGCAATATGAAAAAAAAATTATCACCTGGAGATCTTTCAACGGGCCTAATAGGAATCTAATTGATTGAGGTGATTCTGACTGGTTACATCCAGGAGCTACAAGAAAGAGATTTATTTTTCCATTAGTAGGGTAAACATCCAAAATTAAGAAACACAATTTTCTTCCAAACAAACTCAATTAGACTGGACAAGATTACACCATGCTAGAATAGAAGAGCACAGGAATTTTGACCTTGACACCAGGTTAAATCCCATCACATTGCACTTGATCCTATTGCTCTATTCCCTGCATGCTCACTTGCCAGCCTAAAAGCCTCTTAAATGTCACTATTGTATCTACCATGATCAGCCATGATCATATTGAATGTCGGTGCTGGCTCGAAGGGCCGAATGGCCTACTCCTGCACCTATTGTCTATTGTCTATTATCTATTGTCATCCACCCAGTGGTGCAATCCAGGCAGCTAGCATTATCTGCTTAAAAAGAACTTGCCGGGCACATCTGCTTTACATTTTCCCACTTTCACATTAATGCTATGCCCTCTCGTACTCAACATTTTCACCTTTAGTAAATGACTGACTATCCTATTTATGCTTCTCATAATTTTATAAACTTCTATCGGGTCTCCCCCTCAGCCACCAATGCTTCAGGGGAAACAATTCAAGTTTGTACATCTCCTTTTATACTGTGGTTAATACTTTCTAATCCAGGCATTAACCCCATTAACACCCTCGAGGGGGGGGACAAGGGGGGCGGCGAGGGGGGGGCCGCGAGGGGGGGGCGAGGACGTGACTCGGAGAATAGTCGCATCCTCTCCAGGAAGTGACTGGGAAACAGTTTCCCCCTTATCCTACCCGCCTCCTCCACATAAAAATACTAAGAAATACTCCAACACATACTTTTAAACAGACTAAAAATTTAAAAAAGATGGAAAACAGACAGACTGTAGGCAGAGGCTGACATCATGCGGCGCCCCTAGTGGCCAATTATTTGTTATTAGTGAAGATACATTTGAGAGTGTGTTAAATTGTGAATTGTTTCATTGTATTGATTGTATATTGTTTAAGGATTTTGAATGTTAGAAAAACTGCGATAGAAGCGGTTTAAATTGAATATATAAGAACTTGGTTGGATCGGGATCGTTATTATCATTGGAGACCGATTCGTGGTTGTTCGCTCGGGGTTCGTATCCTTCCGATCGATTGCTTCGAGGAAGGGATTGTTCCGTTGACCGAGCACACCACGAGGAGGAATTAAAATAGTTTGCGATTTGTGATAGCAGGCGAATGCTTGTAGTTTACATTGGAGTGTGTTTTTGTTTAATTATAGTAGGTGGTATAGTTTCTTGCTTAGGTATAGTTTTGCTTGCTTGGTTTGGGTTTATTTGTCTATGTTAAATTGAAGTATTTTCAGTGGAAGGGGTTGCTGCTAAAAAGTATATTTGAATATTAAGCACCTTAGTCTGGGAGACTGAGGATTCTTCCGGAGCAGTTTACAGGTTGGGAGTTGGATGAGTGGTTGTGAATGAGACGAAACGGATAAGAGATTTGGGTACCCGATTGAATAGAGCGATTGAATAGAGCGATTGACTAGTAGATTGGAAAGATTGATTGTGCCATTGTGTGAGAAAGGTGCGAGACTGCTAGCGCTTCGGAGCTGTTGGTCATTGTTCGGGAGTGACCTTGGTAGCCTCGGAGATTGAAAGGGAGGAGTGAATTATTGAAGAAGTGTGAGTGACTCAGAAGTTTGTCTTTATTGTTTCTACTGTGCAAAGACATGGGAAATAGTCTGGAGAAGGATATGACTACCGATTCTGGAAGCCCATTGCAATGAATTCCCTCAGAAAGCCGAGATGTTACAAAATTTTTCAGGGGCACTAAATAAAGAGTTAGGAAGCAAATTATGGCCGAAGGGTAGCTTAAAGACAGTAAAGGCGATAAGGTATATAGAAAAAATTGTTTGGCAGTCTGGAGATAGCAAAGAAGGAAAGGAACTGATAGGATTATGGAGAATGTATTATACGGTGCTGAAAGTGAATAAAGAGGTTATTAGACTGACGAATTAGAGAAAGGCAACCTCAAGGCTTGGGATAGAGCTGAAGTTGGAGCTGGTCCTCTGCTGGGTATTTCTCAGGAGGAACAGAAAGATATTAAAGAACAAAAGCCCGAGCAGGGAAGAGGGACAACTCTTAAAGGGGAAATGGTCCGGGCGACAATTAAATTTAAGAACCCGGTGGTTAGCGTGGACCTTGAAGGGGAGGAAGCCCAGTATTTGAAAAGATGGGTAAGCTTTTTTGGGTAAAGATTCACAGCTTTTCCTTCAATCTTCTCACATTCCTAGTCCCAATGTACCCTGTTCAGCTTGTGAGCATGGCACTCAAGTGGAGTCAATGGCACCTTTGACTCCGTCCACTAAATTCAATCCCGTAGCGGAGACATTAGCAAGGGATTCTCTGGTCCCAATTGCTTCAATGGCAACAGATAGCTCATTGATTCAGGGGGCTAGGAGGAAGGTTAAGATCGAGCCAGAGTTAACAGACGAAAGTCTTAAGGGAATGATACCATCTTCAAAGTGTCCTTGTAAGCCGGTGCCTGAACAAACCAGACGGGCAGCAGGGGAAGTTAAAGAATCGCTTACAAAGTATAGCGATCTCTTTAATGAAGAAAGTAGTGCTTCTGAGGGTGAGACAATAGCGGGCCATATGACAGCCGATCCTGATATCACCTGCATCATGAGAGCGGAGCGAATTACTCGTAGGCAATTCCCTGTGCCTACTCCTACTTTTGATTTGGTTAGTGCAGTGGGTGCAGACCATCCCCGGGCTACAGACGCTCCCACTCCAGCGAAGCCCAGTTCGACAACGGTCATGAACAAAATACCAGACAAGAAAGATTTATTTACCTGCTTCATTTGGGGAGTATTTGAAACTCAACCTGTATGGACATTACCCTGACTCTCGAAGCTTATGGGAGGCAGTGCAACGATTAATCACCCCTAAGGAAAACGCTAAATGTTTGGCAACTTTGGGGTACCCTACATACAAAGCCTTAGTGAGGGGGGTAAAAGAAGAGGGTGCCAGAGAAAAGGCTGTTTTTACTGCCCTTACAAATTCCTTCCAGGACCCAGTTGAATTGATTAAAAAATTGGAAATTAAATCGAGAGAAGAGGAAGAGTCTGTAATTTGGATCCTACCAGATTATCTTAATGATGTGCCTGCTCGGGAGCCTGTTTCCCCTCAGTTCCACTGGAGAAGTTACAGAACAGTTAGTTATGTTTGTGGCGAGACAGGGCATTGGAGTAAAGATTGCCACATCGGAGAACGAAGAAGAGGAAGGGGTCGAAGGAGAGGGTCACGAGGTCCATGAGGGAGGAGCTGGCCAAAGTTGACTGGAAAGATACACTAGCAGGGATGACAGTGGAACAAAAATGGCAGGTGTTTCTAGGAATAATACAGAAGGTGCAGGATCAGTTCATTACTAGGAGGAAGAAAGATTCCAAGGGGAGAAAGGGACGACCATGGCTGACAAGGGACTTCAGGGACAGTATAAAAATTAAAGCGAAGGAGTACAACGTAGCAAAGATGAGCGGGAAGCAAGAGGATTGGGTAATGTTTAAAGAACAACAGAAGATAACCAAAAAGACAATACAGGGAGAAAAGATGAGGTACGAAGGTAAGCTAGCCAAGAATATAAAGCAGGATAGTAAAAGCTTCTTTAGGTATGTGACGAGGAAAAAATTAGTTAGGAAAAAAAAAGTTGGACCCTTGAAGACCGAAAAATGTGAATTTATTATGGGGAACAAGGAAATGGCAGATTAGTTGAACAGGTACTTTGGATCTGTCTTCACTAAGGAGGACACAAACAACCTTCCTGATCTAGTAGTGGCCAGAGGATCTGGGGTGACAGAGGAACTGAAGGAAATCCACATTAGGCAGGAAATGGTGTTGGATAGACTGATGGGACTGAAGGCTGATAAATCCCCAGGGCCTGATGGTCTGCATCCCAGTGTACTTAAGGAAGTGGCTCTAGAAATCGTGGATGCATTGGTAATAATTTTCCAATGTTCTATAGACTCAGGATCAGTTCCTGTGGATTGGAGGGTAGCTAATGTTATCCCACTTTTTAAGAAAGGCGGGAGAGAGAAAACGGGGAATTATAGACCAGTTAGCCTGACATCGGTGGTGGGGAAAATGCTGGAGTCAATTATAAAAGATGAAATAGCCGCACATTTGGATAGCAGTAACAGGATGGCATGGATTTACGAAGTGTCAGCATGGATTTACGAAGGGGAAATCATGCTTGACTAATCTTCCGGAATTTTTTGAAGATGTAACTAGGAAAATGGACAAGGGAGAGCCAGTGGATGTAGTGTACCTGGACTTTCAGAAAGCATTTGACAAGGTCCCACATAGGAGATTAGTGGGCAAAATTAGGGCACATGGTTTTGGGGATAAAGTGCTGACATGGATAGAGAAGTGGTTGGCAGACAGGAAACAAAGAGTAGGGATTAACGGGTCCCTTTCAGAATGGCAGGCAGTGACTAGTGGGGTACCGCAAGGCTCGGTGCTGGGACCGCAGCTATTTACAATATACATCAATGATTTGGATGAAGGGATTCAAAGTAACATTAGCAAATTTCGAGATGACACAAAGCTGGGTGGCAGTGTGAACTGTGAGAAGGGTGCTATGAGAATGCAGGGTGACTTGGACAGGTTGGGGGAGTGGGCAGATGCATGGCAGATGAGGTTTAATGCGGATAAATGTGAGGTTATCCACTTTGGTAGCAAAAACAGGAAGGCAGATTACTATCTAAATGGCGTCAAGTTGGGAAAAGGGGAAGTACAACGGGATCTGGGGGTCCTTGTCCTCAGTCTATGAAAGTAAGCATGCAGGAACAGCAGGCAGTGAAGAAAGCGAATGGCATGTTGGCCTTTATACCAAGAGGAATCAAATATAGGAGCAAAGAGGTCCTTCTGCAGTTGTACAGAGCCCTAGTGAGACCACACCTGGAGTATTGTGTGCAGTTTTGGTCCCCTAATTTGAGGAGGACATTCTTGCTATTGAGGGAGTGCAGCGTAGGTTTACAAGGTTAATTCCGGGATGGCGGAACTGTCATATGCTGAGAGAATGGAGCAGCTGGGCTTGTACACTCTGGAGTTTAGAAGGATGAGAGTGTATCTCATTGAAACATATAAGATTGTTAAGGGCTTGGACACACTAGAGGCAGGAAACATGTTCCCGATGTTGGGGGAGTCCAGAACCCAGGGGCCACAGTTTAAGAATAAGGAGTAAGCCATTTAGAACGGAGACGAGGAAACACTAGTAGGGATGACAGTGGAACAAAAATGGTAGGTTTTTCTAGGAATAATACAGAAGGTGCAGGATCAGTTCATTACTAGGAGGAAGAAAGATTCCAAGGGGAGAAAGGGACGACCATGGCTGACAAGGGACTTCAGGGACAGTATAAAA
Source organism: Malacoraja senta (assembly GCA_038087875.1). Classification (NCBI taxonomy): domain Eukaryota; kingdom Metazoa; phylum Chordata; class Chondrichthyes; order Rajiformes; family Rajidae; genus Malacoraja; species Malacoraja senta. The sequence goes on from CM075977.1 coordinate 58,682,935, forward strand.
ATTAAAGCGAAGGAGTACAACGTAGCAAAGATGAGCGGGAAGCAAGAGGATTGGGTAATGTTTAAAGAACAACAGATAACCAAAAAGACAATACGGGGAGAAAAGATGAGGTATGAAGGTAAGCTAGCCAAGAATATAAAGCAGGATAGTAAAAGCTTCTTTAGGTATGTGACGAGGAAAAAATTAGTTAGGAAAAATAAAGTTGGACCCTTGAAGACCGAAAAATGTGAATTTATTATGGGGAACAAGGAAATGGCAGATTAGTTGAACAGGTACTTTGGATCTGTCTTCACTAAGGAGGACACAAACAATCTTCCTGATCTAGTAGTGGCCAGAGGATCTGGGGTGACAGAGGAACTGAAGGAAATCCACATTAGGCAGGAAATGGTGTTGGATAGACTGATGGGACTGAAGGCTGACAAATCCCCAGGGCCTGATGGTCTGCATCCCAGTGTACTTAAGGAAGTGGCTCTAGAAATCGTGGATGCATTGATAATAATTTTCCAATGTTCTATAGACTCAGGATCAGTTCCTGTGGATTGGAGGGTAGCTAATGTTATCCCACTTTTTAAGAAAGGCGGGAGAGAGAAAACGGGGAATTATAGACCAGTTAGCCTGACATCGGTGGTGGGGAAAATGCTGGAGTCAATTATATAAGATGAAATAGCCGCACATTTGGATAGCAGTAACAGGATGGCATGGATTTACGAAGTGTCAGCATGGATTTACGAAGGGGAAATCATGCTTGACTAATCTTCTGGAATTTTTTGAAGATGTAACTAGGAAAATGGACAAGGGAGAGCCAGTGGATGTAGTGTACCTGGACTTTCAGAAAGCATTTGATAAGGTCCCAGATAGGAGATTAGTGGGCAAAATTAGGGCACATGGTTTTGGGGATAAAGTGCTGACATGGATAGAGAAGTGGTTGGCAGACAGGAAACAAAGAGTAGGGATTAACGGGTCCCTTTCAGAATGGCAGGCAGTGACTAGTGGGGTACCGCAAGGCTCGGTGCTGGGACCGCAGCTATTTACAATATACATCAATGATTTGGATGAAGGGATTCAAAGTAACATTAGCAAATTTGCAGATGACACAAAGCTGGGTGGCAGTGTGAACTGTGAGGAGGGTGCTATGAGAATGCCGGGTGACTTGGACAGGTTGGGGGAGTGGGCAGATGCATGGCAGATGAAGTTTAATGCAGATAAATGTGAGGTTATCCACTTTGGTAGCAAAAACAGGAAGGCAGATTACTATCTAAATGGCGTCAAGTTGGGAAAAGGGGAAGTTCAACGGGATCTGGCGGTCCTTGTCCTCAGTCTATGAAAGTAAGCATGCAGGAACAGCAGGCAGTGAAGAAAGCGAATGGCATGTTGGCCTTTATAACAAGAGGAATCGAATATAGGAGCAAAGAGGTCCCCTAATTTGAGGAGGACATTCTTGCTATTGAGGGAGTGCAGCGTAGGTTTACAAGGTTAATTCCCGGGATGGCGGAACTGTCATATGCTGAGAGAATGGAGCAGCTGGGCTTGTACACTCTGGAGTTTAGAAGGATGAGAGGGTATCTCATTGAAACATATAAGATAGTTAAGGGCTTGGACATACTAGAGGCAGGAAACATGTTCCCGATGTTGGGGGAGTCCAGAACCAGGGGCCACAGTTTAAGAATAAGGAGTAAGCCATTTAGAACGGAGACGAGGAAACACTTTTTCTCCCAGAGAGTGGTGAGTCTGTGGAATTCTTTGCCTCAGAGGGCGGTGGAGGGCTAGATAGGGCTCTTAAAAATAGTGGAATCAGGGGATATGGGGAGAAGGCAGGAACGGGGTACTGATTGGGGATGATCAGCCATGATCACATTGAATGGCGGTGCTGGCTCGATGGGCCAAATGGCCTACTCCTGCACCTAATGTCTATTGTCCAAGAAGCCTTTAGATCCCTAGGGGCTATAGGGATACTTGGGACCTTGAAGATCAAAGGAGACTGAGAGGAAGCTGGCCAGAGGATCAAGGGGCGAGAAACCAAACACCTTTCTCGCAATCAAATCCATTCCTGTAGTCCTGATCTGCCAGCCTGTCCAGAGTGTGGACGGAATAACCTGAGCACTGCCTCAGGAGAAAGAGAGAGAGAGAGAGAGAGAGAGAGGGAGAGGGAGAGGGAGAGGGAGAGGGAGAGGGAGAGGGAGAGGGAGAGGGAGAGGGAGAGAAAGAGGGAGAGAAAGCGAGAGAGGGAGAGGGAGAGGGAGAGGGAGATGGAGAGAGGGAGAGAGAGAGAGAGAGATCCTGTCCCTTTAACGTTCACAATCTGGGAAAGGCTAAAAGACAAGAAAGGTTCCACCTCATAGTGTTATTCATTCTCTTGCAAATTTAACATCAAGAGGAAAAAGAAAATCTATATACCCTACACATACCCTAGTGCCCAACCTTACCAACATAAGAACATAATACTTGACACCAGTGAAAAGGAAGAACGACGTCTCAGGAACCTGAAGAAATATAGACAACCTCGAGAGACCATTGAGGCAAGCTCCAACTTAAACAATCAAAATATGGAAACCTGGGAATGAACACTCCTCTGTGGTTCGGGTACACCTACTTTGTGCCTAAATTTTGACTACGCTATATATTAAATGGACCAGTTCTAAATTAGACTTTAACAATTTGGTCTTTAAAATGGCTTATGGGATATGATTTAAATAATATTTGGACATTTGATTATTAACCTGGTATCATTTCTTGTCTCACCCCCAGACAGACAGCCAGAGATGGGACAGGATTGTTTAGTGGTCATCAAGGGAAGGACAGAACTTGGCAAATGTCCGGTATTGTAGTATTGATATATATGAACGAATATCCAGGGGATGTGAGATATAGCATACGAATAATAAGGAATGAGGAAGGAATGATGAAGGAATAAAGAATGAGGACGTTCAAATGACAAAGCGCCCTTCAGAAAGTCTACGCTAACCACCGAGAAAGAAGAGTTGCTTTGGGTTAGAAGAAGTACCAGGGGAATGGGTACTTGTTGTCAGAGTCGATGCATTTGACCGGTGGATCAAAATTTATCCAACCCTTGATAATAAAGCGGGTACTATTATCAAGGAGTAAAGAAAATTGTCCCAAGATTTGGCATCCCTATCTGATTTAGTTTGAATAATGGTTCACCACTTATTGAAATAAATTGATGAAAATTATATAAACAGTTGGGAATTCCGCAGCAATTGAATTGTGCTTATCGACCACAAGCTGTTGATTGAAAAGGGGTAAGACAGACCCTGAAACTCAAATTAGTTAAAATTAAAGGCTGAGACTGAATTTGGCTGGATTGAAGCATTCCGCATGGCTATTTTAAATAAGAGTCACGCCTGTAGGGAAATCCGGACTGAACTCAGCTGAAATTCATATGAGAAACCTTCATTAAGAGTACATTGGAAATAAGCATTTTTCACCATGTGACTGCGGAGATAACTGACCACATTCTAGCTTTGATCGTGTTAAAATAATTGTATTATTGAGTAGGAGTGTACAGAGAGAGGCCTTCTGATGAGAGTAGAAGGAAAGAATATGTGGGTACGTCTCCACCACTATAGGAGTATCAGTGGAAGTATGGACTGCTAACTTACTTTATCCCAGGTTCTTTTAGGAATCATACTCTACTACGGATCAAGCACAAATGAATTAGCAACACGGATGGAGGGGATTCACGCCCACGAAAACCCGGGAGGTGAGACTCATCAGACAGGAATCATGAAGCTACGCCCACGAAAACTCGGGAAGCTTGATGAAGTTCTGGGAAGATATATCAGCATCTTGTTGTTAAAATGTTTGTTAGAATGTAACAGTCACCATTGTACAACTAGTTATTGATGATGGGTTATCATATGATAAAAGGGAGGAATGTAAATCCTGGCCAAAATGGAGCTGGAATAGAACCAAAATTTAGCAGAGGATTCATGCATTGCAAGGCCATTTTGGTCAAGTCTTTATTTGTGTGTATAAAAAGCCACAAGCTGCTGGCTGGTGCCAGGAAGTCTAGGTCCCAGATCAGTGTTTCAGATAAGAAATGTATAAGAATCTCTCCAATTGTCAGTATGAATGAGATTCTTGCAGAGGATCTCCAAAGTATTGTAAATGCATGAGTTTGATTGGATGGCTGCAAAAGAATTGTAAATAATGTAAATAATGTTACAAGACCGTTACCCTGCTGTTTGTTGATTGGCCAAAGTGTTACGCCCTGGCATGATTGTTTTGAGTTCCAGGGTAAATGTTGCACCATTCAGTTAGTTAGCTTCCTTCCAGAGGCTTCTGCAAGAAACAATGTATGGGAGACTCTGTAATTGGTTTGGGGAACTGTCAATAATTTATTGATGTAATTAATATGTTTGATTGGACTGTAAAGAGACCACCCCTATGTAGTTCAGCCCCTGAAGGGCTTGACCAGGCAGAGACAAGGATTGAACATGGTGGTTTAGGTATCGTAAAAGGGAATTTGCTGTTCAATCTAAAAATAAAGTTTAGTTGTTCCAGTGCTTGAGTCAGTGTTTTTTACTGAACTAGACTAGGGGGTAAGCTTTAGAAGAGCGTAGTTACACCCGTTGCCCTGAGGGAATTATGAGAGTAGAAGGAAATAGATAGATAGATAGATAGATATATAGATAGATAGATAGATAGATAGATAGATAGATAGATAGATGGATGGATGGATGGATGGATGGATGGATGGATGGATGGATGGATGGATGGATGGATGGATGGATGGATGGATGGATGGATGGATAGATGGATAGATGGATAGATAGATAGATAGATAGATAGATAGATAGATAGATAGATAGATAGATAGATAGATAGATAGATAAATAGATAGATCCAATGGATCTACCATCTGCAACAATATCCCTTCGTTTCTCTGTTCTGTCTTTGAGGACCTCATTAAATGGTTTGTCTTTCAGAATAATTGGGCTAGATCTATCTATCTAATCTATCTATCTATCTATCTATCTATCTATCTATCTATCTATCTATCTATCTATCTATCTATCTATCTATCTATCTATCTGTCTGTCTGTCTGTCTGTCTGTCTGTCTGTCTGTCTGTCTGTCTGTCTATCTATCTATCTATCTATCTATCTGTCTGTCTTTCTATCTATATATCTATCAATCTATCTATCTATCTATCTATCTATCTATCTATCTATCTATCTATCTATCTATCTATCTATCTATCTATCTATCTATCTATCTATCTATCTATCTATCTATCTATCTATCTATCTATCTATCTATCTATCTATCTATCTATCTATCTATCTATCTATCTATCTATCTATCTGCATCATCAAGGATCCACACCATCCTGGCCACACACACTGCTGTAATCATGGGGGACTTCAATTTTCATATTAATTGGGCAAACCAAACTGGGCAGGGTAGACTAGAGGAAGAGTTTATAGAATGTATTAGAGACGGGTTCCTAGAACAGTATGTCACAGAACCGACAAGGAGGGAGGCAATCTTGGATCTGGTCCTGTGTAATGAAGCAGGATTAATTAAAAATGTCATAGTTAGGGACTCGTTGGGAACAAGTGACCACAATATGGTCGAATTCCATATTCAAATAGAAGGAGAGCAGGTTGAAACTCAGGCTAGGGTACTTAGTCTAAATAAAGGGGATTATGAAGGTATGAGGACTGAGCTGATCAAAGTTGACTGGGATAGCAGACTCAAGAATAAGACGGTACATGAGCAGTGGTGTACGTTTAAGGATCTACTGTATAACCTTCAAGAAAAATTTATTCCTATGAAGAAAAAAAGGGGTAAGGGAAAGAACAGTCAGCCATGGCTCAGTAAAACTATAAAGGATAGTATTCGGCTGAAGGCAAGGGCATATAAGGTAGCTAGAGATAGTGGGAGGGTAGAGGATTGGGAAGCATTTAAAGGTCAGCAAAAAATAACTAAGAGATTAATTAAGACGGGGAAAATAGACTATGAAAGGAATTTAGCGAACAACATAAAAACTAATAGTAAGAGTTTTTATAGCTATATAAAAAGAAAAAGGGTGGCTAAGGTGAACGTTGGTCCATTGGAGGGTGAGACTGGAGAGTTGTTGGTGGGGAACATGGAAATGGCAAAGGCATTAAACGAGTATTTTGTATCAGTCTTCACCATAGAAGACACAAAAAATATTCCAACGCTGGATAAACAGGGGGCGGTAGGAATGGAGGAGCTAAATACTATTAAGATCACCAAGGAGGTGGTATTAGGGAAATTAATGAGACTGAAGGAGGATAAATCCCCTGGGCCTGATGGATTACATCCAAGGGTCTTGAGGGAGATAGCGGTGGGGATTGTGGATGCATTGGTGATAATTTTCCAAAACTCCCTGGAGGCAGGAACGGTCCCAGTGGATTGGAAAATGGCCAATGTAACACCTATATTTAAAAAAGGAAGTAAACAGAAGGCGGGTAACTATAGACCGGTTAGTCTAACATCGGTGGTGGGTAAAATGTTAGAGACAATTATTAAAGAAACACTAACGGGGCACTTGGATAAACATGACTTCATCGGACAGAACCAGCATGGTTTTGTGAAGGGGAAGTCCTGTTTAACGAATCTGCTCGAATTCTTTGAGGAAGTAACAACCCGGGTGGATAAAGGGGAACCGGTGGATGTGGTATACTTGGACTTCCAAAAGGCTTTTGACAAGGTGCCACATAAGAGACTATTGCTAAAAATAAAAAATTATGGGATTGGGGGTAATATATTAGCATGGGTAGAGGATTGGCTAACAAATAGGAAGCAGAGAGTGGGGATAAATGGTTCATACTCGGGATGGCAACCGGTAACTAGCGGGGTTCCGCAAGGGTCGGTGCTGGGACCCCAGTTGTTCACAATTTATATAAATGATTTGGAGGAGGGAACCAAGTGTAATATATCAAAATTTGCGGACGATACAAAAATGGGAGGAAAAGTAGGGGATGAGGAGGATAGGAAGAGTCTGCAAAAGGATATAGATAAGCTAGGTGAGTGGGCAACAACTTGGCAGATGAAATTTAATACTAATAAATGTGAAGTCATTCACTTTGGGAAAAAAAATGATAGGGCAAGTTATTTTCTAAATGAGGTGGAGCTGCGTTGTAATGCAACGCAAAGGGATCTAGGGGTAGTAGTACATGAATCACTAAAAGTTAGTATGCAGGTGCAGCAAGCAATCAGGAAGGCCAATGGAGTTTTGGCCTTTATTGCTAGGGGGATTGAGTATAAAAACACGGAGGTCTTGCTGCAGCTGTACACAGTATTAGTGAGACCACATTTGGAATACTGTGTACAGTTCTGGGGTCCATACTTAAGAAAGGATGTACTGGCCCTGGAGGCAGTGCAGCGAAGGTTTACAAGATTAATTCCTGCAATGAGGGGATTGACATATGAGGAAAGGTTAAGTAGGCTGGAACTCTAGGATGGCATCAAACAGGAAATTAGAAATGCGTGCGACAAAGGCAAAACAGTTATAATGGGTGACTTCAATCTACATATAGATTGGGTGAATCAAATTGGCAGGGGTGCTGAGGAAGAGGATTTCTTGTAATGTATGCGGGATAGTTATCTAAATCAACATGTAGTGGAACCAACGAGAGAGCAGGCTATTTTAGACTGGGTATTGAGTAATGAGGAAGGGTTAGTTAGCAGTCTTGTTGTGCGTGCCCCCTTGGGCAAGAGTGACCATAATATGGTTGAGTTCTTCATTAGGATGGAGAGTGACATTGTTAATTCAGAAACAATGGTTCTGAACTTAAAGAAAGGTAACTTTGAGGGTATGAGACATGAATTGGCCATGATTGACTGGCAATTAATTCTAAAAGGGTTGACGGTGGACATGCAATGGAAGACATTTAAAGACTGCATGGATGAACTACAAAAATTGTTCATCCCAGTTTGGCAACAGAATAAATCAGGGAAGGTAGTGCATCCGTGGATAACAAGGGAAATCAGGGATGGTATCAAAGCGAAAGATGATGCGTACAAATTAGCCAGAAAAAGCAGCATACCAGAGGACTGGGAGAAATTCAGAGACCAGCAGAGGAGGACAAAGGGCTTAATTAGGAAAGGAAAAATAGATTATGAAAGAAAACTGGCAGGGAACATAAAAACTGACTGCAAAAGTTTTTATAAATATGTAAAAAGAAAGAGATTAGTTAAAACAAATGTAGGTCCCTTGCAGTCAGAAACAGGTGAGTTGATCATGGGGAACAAGGATATGGTGGACCAATTGAATAACTACTTTGGTTCCGTCTTCACTAAGGAAGACATAAATAATCTGCCGGAAATAGCAGGGGACCGCGGGTCAAAGGAGTTGGAGGAATTGAGTGAAATCCAGGTTAGTCGGGAAGTGGTTTTGGGTAAATTGAATGGATTAAAGGCCGATAAATCCCCAGGGCCAGATAGGCTGCATCCCAGAGTACTTAAGGAAGTAGCTCCAGAAATAGTGGATGCATTAGTAATAATCTTTCAAAATTCTTTAGATTCTGGAGTAGTTCCTGAGGATTGGCGGGTAGCAAACGTAACCCCACTTTTTAAGAAGGGAGAGAGAGAGAAAACGGGGAATTACAGACCAGTTAGTCTAACATCGGTAGTGGGGAAACTGCTAGAGTCAGTTATTAAAGATGGGATAGCAGCACATTTGGAAAGTGGTGAAATCATTGGACAAAGTCAGCATGGATTTACGAAAGGTAAATCATGTCTGACGAATCTTATAGAATTTTTCGAGGATGTAACTAGTAGCGTGGATAGGGGAGAACCAGTGGATGTGGTGTATCTGGACTTCCAGAAGGCTTTCGACAAGGTCCCACATAAGAGATTAGTATACAAACTTAAAGCACATGGCATTGGGGGTTCAGTATTGATGTGGATAGAGAACTGGCTGGCAAACAGGATGCAAAGAGTAGGAGTAAACGGGTCCTTTTCACAATGGCAGGCAGTGACTAGTGGGGTACCGCAAGGCTCAGTGCTGGGACCCCAGCTATTTACAATATATATTAATGACCTGGATGAGGGAATTGAAGGCAATATCTCCAAGTTTGCGGATGACACTAAGCTGGGGGGCAGTGTTAGCTGTGAGGAGGATGCTAGGAGACTGCAAGGTGACTTGGATAGGCTGGGTGAGTGGGCAAATGTTTGGCAGATGCAGTATAATGTGGATAAATGTGAGGTTATCCATTTTGGTGGCAAAAACAGGAAAGCAGACTATTTTCTAAATGGTGGCCGACTAGGAAAAGGGGAGATGCAGCGAGACCTGGGTGTCATGGTACACCAGTCATTGAAAGTAGGCATGCAGGTGCAGCAGGCAGTGAAGAAAGCGAATGGTATGTTAGCTTTCATAGCAAAAGGATTTGAGTATAGGAGCAGGGAGGTTCTACTGCAGTTGTACAGGGTCTTGGTGAGACCACACCTGGAGTATTGCGTACAGTTTTGGTCTCCAAATCTGAGGAAGGACATTATTGCCATAGAGGGAGTGCAGAGAAGGTTCACCAGACTGATTCCTGGGATGTCAGGACTGTCTTATGAAGAAAGACTGGATATACTTGGTTTATACTCTCTAGAATTTAGGAGATTGAGAGGGGATCTTATAGAAACTTACAAAATTCTTAAGGGGTTGGACAGGCTAGATGCAGGAAGATTGCTCCCGATGTTGGGGAAGTCCAGGACAAGGGGTCACAGCTTAAGGATAAGGGGGAAATCCTTTAAAACCGAGATGAGAAGAACTTTTTTCACACAGAGAGTGGTGAATCTCTGGAACTCTCTGCCACAGAGGGTAGTCGAGGCCAGTTCATTGGCTATATTTAAGAGGGAGCTAGATGTGGCCCTTGTGGCTAAAGGGATCAGAGGGTATGGAGAGAAGGCAGGTACGGGATACTGAGTTGGATGATCAGCCATGATCATATTGAATGGCGGTGCAGGCTCGAAGGGCCGAATGGCCTACTCCTGCACCTAATTTCTATGTTTCTATGTTTCTATGTTTCTACTCTTTGGAGTTTAGAAGAATGAGAGGCGATCTCATTGAAACATATAAGATCGTGAGGGGCCTTGATCGGGTGGATGCACCGAGGATGTTCCCAATGATCGGGGAAACTAGAACTAGGGGACATAGTTGTAGAATAAGAGGGGGCTCTTTTAAAACTGAGATGAGGAAGAACTTCTTCACCCAGAGGGTGGTTAATTTATGGAATTCACTGCCCCAGGGAGCAGTGGAAGCAGAAACATTAAATATATTTAAGTCTAAAATAGATGGTTTTTTAGCTGCCAAGGGGATAAGGGGCTACGGGGAGAGGGCAGGGATATGGACCTAGGTATGGTTAGTATAGTAAGACCTGAGTGATCTCCTGGACAAGTGTCGATCGCCTGGATTGGGGTCGGAGAGGAATTTCCCGGATTTTTTTCCCGAATTGGACCTGGGTTTTTATCCGTTTTTTTGCCTCCCCCAGGAGATCACGCGGTTCTTGGGGTGGAGAGGGGTGATAGCGATATAAAGGGGAGGGTAGTGTCTTGTGTTCTGTGTCTTGTGTCTACTGTTTGTGGGTAAGGGTGTCTGTTTAGTGTTCAGCCATGAGCGAATGGCGGTGCAGGCTCGATGGGCCTGGTGGTCTACTCTCGCACCTACTTTCTATGTTTCTATCTCCCCGCTGCCTTTAGGTGGAAGGTACAGGAGCCTGAAATCTGCAACATCTAGGTTCAGGAGTAGCTACTTCCCCAAAGCCATTAGGCTATTAAACTCAACTCAACTCAACTCAAACAAAACTCTGAACATTATTAGCCCATTGCACTTTATCTGCTTATTTATGTGTATATATATATATATATATATTCAATGGTATATGGTCACACTGATCCGTTCTGTATTTATTTATGCCTACTATATTCTGTTGTGCTTAAGAAAAGCAAGAATTCCATTGTCCTATCTGGGACACATGACAATAAACTCTCTTGAATCTTGAGATAGTCATAGATTGAATGATGAAGATGTCCATGAGTTCCCCACGTGGAGATGAGGGTCATTGAGATTGATGAAAGAGTGCTGAAGGAAGCATTTTTTTGCCCCAATAACGATTTGATGGAAACATTATGATATGTCTGATTCTCTGTGACTGCCAAAGGGGTTTGGCCTAAAGCACAGCTGATGTTATAACATGTGGTTCCTCGTTTTCTGAGTTGCTAAGGGCAGGATCAAATAATGGACAACAATATCCGTAGCACAAATGAATTGCGTCAGGGTACTCTGGTTTCCTCTAAAGTACAGAGTCTATCTATTTCGTCCTTTTGAGGTTTTGTGCATCAGAACTGCAGACCATAAGCACAACTGCACAAGTAATATGATACATATTACGCAGTCTGCGGGTGGTAAGTGGGAGGAGTTGCTTGAATTTTAAGGTGTCTACCACACAGATGCTGGGAGCACCTTTTAGCTCTTGTTGATGGAACTGAGAATAACCTTGTAGAAATACTGTACAGGACTCTATATATTTCGGGTTGGTAATGCGGTTGTCAGACTTCCTGCCGTGAGTTTAACAACTGAACATATTGCACGACGGAGGAAGTCTTCGGACGGTAAGGCAGAGAGGTGAATGCTTCAAGTATCGTTCTAACGTTGTAGCGTTTTTCTCTGTGATTTGACTACTAATCTTAAAAGGTTAACTAACGAACATAATGTGTTACTCTACTAACCCATAATGCTAACATGTGAAAAGTTTTAGTTCGGGGGTGGGTGGGGGAATTATACTTGAGAGAATGGTGCTAAATTTTAGTTGTATCGCTGCAAACATCTGCAGACAAAGTCTAAAAGCTATCGACATGGAGCTGCAAACGGAGCATTTTTACGATTACAATCTGAAGATGTCAATTAAATTGAGTCCATTCTTATGAGCTACCGCGATTCAACGCATTCAAAAAATCAGAACGCAGGCAGAAAGTAGTGTATATTAATATCATTCCTTCAGGACTAACGTTGTCCGGGCAGCCTTCAAACTTCAACCCTTCAACGCGCTAGAAGAATTAAGGCATCTGACAGGTTTTAATGCTTGCATAGCTACTTCTACTTAGAGTTATTCATGTCAAATGTTAGGGTGGGAAGTTTAATGTGACAGCAATTCTCTGCGGTCGTAGTTTCAAAATATAAACGTGCGTTTTACATTAAAGTGCACTCCAGTTAAACATTTCTAGACTTGTAACTATAGATTGAACGGAAATTGGAAACATTACATTTCACTTTACCAAGGTGACAGATAATCTGTGACACTGCTTGTTTTAACATCTCGTCTGATTGCAAATTCCGATAGTCGGTGAGTGGTTTATTTGTGTATATTTTTTCTGATGGAAATAAAACCTGAAGGTCCGTCTGTAAAAGCGAATAATGTTTCAGCTCGGACTCGGGGAATCGGCGGCGAGGTGCAGCTTCCTGCGCACGCGGGGATCGGCGCTTGTAAAGGAGGCGCACGCGCTCGGGTCTCCTCGCAGCTGGAGCCGCTCGGATCCGGGCAACGTTCCAAATGGCTGACAGCACTTTCATCGAGGAAGCTGACCCTGACAGGAATAAGGATGGGCTGGACTGGGGATACGAACAAGGTGAGCTGTTTGAAAACTTTAAAAAAAAAATGTTGCAAAGGAAGCAAGGTAGTTGACATACAAGAAATAGTGTGACAATTGCATTGTACAAAAATATGGACATATTTGAGGGTTTGTTTCTTTGGCATGGGATTTATTGGAAATTATGCCTATTTGCCTCTAGGCATATTAATTTATTTAACTTTATGTTTATTAAATGCATTCAATAAATCCCATCGATGACGATTGGGTTATAGTGCCCTCCATAATGTTTGGGACCCATCATTTATTTATTTGCCTCTGTACTCCACAATTTGAGATGTGTAATAGAAAATATCCCATGTGGTTAAAGTGCACATTGTCTGATTTTATTAAAGGTCATTTTTATCCATTTTAGTTTCACCTGTAGAAATTACAGCTTTGTTTGTGCATAGTCCCCCCATTTCAGGGCACCATAATGTTTGGGACACATTGCTTCACAGGTGTTTGTAATTGCTCAGGTGTGTTTAATTGCCTCCTTTATGCAGGTATAAGAGAGCTCTCAGCACCTAGTCTTTCCTCCAGTCTTTCCATCTCCTTTGGAAACTTTTATTGCTTTCCATCACCTTTGGAAACTTTTATTTATAAACATGAGGACTAAAGTTGTGCCAATGAAAGTCAAAGAAGCCATTATGAGACTGAGAAACAAGAATAAAACTGTTAGAGACATCAGCCAAACCTCAGGCTTACCAAAATGAACTGTTTGGAACATCATTAAGAGCACTGGTGAGCTTACTAATCGTAAAGGGACTGACAGGCCAAGGAAGACCAACAAAGCTGATGACAGCTGAATTCTTTTTATAATAAAGAAAAATCCCCAAACACCTGTCTGACAGATCAGAACCACTCTTCAGGAGTCAGGAATAGATTTGTCAATGACCACAGGCCAGAGAAGACTTCACAAACAGAAATACAGAGGCCACACTGCAAGATGCAAACCACTGGTTAGCTGCAAAAATAGGATGGCCAGGTTACAGGTTGCCAGGTTGTACTTAAAAGAGCAACGACAGTTCTGGAAAAAGGTCTTGTGGACAGATGAGATGAAGATTAACTTATCAGAGTGATGGCAAGAGCCAAGTATGGAGGAGAGAAGGAACTGCCCAGGATCCAAAGCATACCACCTCATCTGTGAAACACGGTGGTGGGGGTGTTATGGCCTGGGCATGTATGGCTGCTGAAGGTACTGGCTCACTTATCTTCATTGATGATACAACTGCTGATGGTAGAAGTAGAATGAATTGTGAAGTGTATAGACACATCCTGTTTACTCAAGTTCAAACAAATTCCTCAAAGCTCATTGGCCGGCAGTTCATTCTACAGCAAGACAATGATCCCAAACATACTGCTAAAACAAAACAGTTTTTCAAAGCTAAAAAATGGTCAATTTTTGAATGGCCATCAATCACCCGATCTGAACCCAATTGAGCATGCCTTTTATATGCTGAAGAGAAAACTGAGGGGGACTGGCCCCCAAAACAAGCATAAGCTAAAGATGGCTGCAATACAGTTATGGCAGAGCATCACCAGGAAGACACCCAGCAACTGGTGATATCCATGAATTGCAGACTTCAAGCAGTCATTGCATGCAAAGGATATGTAACAAAATACTAAACATGACTACTTTCATTTACATGACATTGCTGTTTCCCAAACATTATGGTGCCCTGAAATGGGGGGACCATGTATAAACACTGCTGTACTTTCTCAATGGTGAAACCATAATGTATAAAAATTGCCTTTTTTTATAATTTGACAATGCACCTTAACCACATGTGATATTTTCTATTACAAATCTCAAATTGTGGAGTACAGAGGCAAATAAATAAATGATGGGTCTGTGTCCCAAACATTATGGAGGGCACTGTATTTCCTTAATTTGTAGAGCTGTCTAAAACTATCAACGAGGCACAATTATTTATGTATGTGATAACAAGCTGGAACTAAATGATTCAACTGAGTTTTATGGCAAATTTGCTTTCAATTGAATATCGGGATGAATTTATATTATTTGGGACGTTCAATGTATAAAAATAGTCTGTTCTGTTGTAGGTGTAGAATGGGGATTGTTGTTCCCTGCAGCTAATGGAGAATATCAATCTCCAATAAATCTGAACTCCAGAGAGGCAAAGTATGACCCTTCGCTATTGGAAGCACGTTTATCACCAAATTATGTGGTTTGTCGGGATTCTGAAGTAATTAATGATGGTCACACCGTTAAGATACTGCTGAAATCCAAATCGGGTATGTAAAGATGAATGTGCAGGTAATTTAAATTGTACGTTAGGTGATGAAGTGTTTACTTTTTGCATTAACCCATTTCTAACACATAGTTTATTCTGCGAGCAGTTATTTGTAGAGTCCAATGGCACCCATGTTGGTTGAGTAGATGTGCATAATCTGCAGAAGTGGCTTTCCGCAGAAGACTAGTTACCTTTACATTGCTTTATTTACTACATTGCAACAAGTGAAATATTGTTTGCGGATCATTTTTTTCCAAATCCTCAAAATGGGATTTTTGCTCGGAGATAAATATTGGCATGTTTCAGAGATGGTGATCAATGTAGATATATTTGGAACTGGCTTATACCTAAATTGGTATCCATGTACAAGATCTTCATTTTATCATTAAGATTTCCTTTTGTAAGTGTCCTTGAATCAATACCTATGTCATTCAATTTTTTGTTGCCAAATACCAGATTCCTGGAGTATTTGACAATACAATGAGTTTTCATAACTTTTAAACTTTTATAGCTTTTGCTATATGTTGTGTGGCTTTGCAATATCTATTCAGCTCTGTAGAACTGTGTAAGAAGAAAAACAGGAAATTGGGGAAAATACCATTCATGTATTACATTCCACATTCCCTTCAGAAAATCTGAAAGCAGTTGTCAAACATACTTGATTGCTGAAGCAAAATAATTATTCATAATACTGCCAGACTAGAGTTAATGATTAGTTGCCACATTACAGCAATCTGTGCCCAGCACGATCCAACCACCAATAGTGTGGTAATAACTGGATGTTGTGAATTATGGTTGGGATAGTAGGAATCATTTCCTGCCTCCTCTTCAAAATGGTGCCACGGAATCATTTGCAACCAAACAGAGACGCGTGACAGAGTGTTGGTTTGTTGATAAACAGTACTTCTTATTATGAGCAGGATTTGAATGTTATTTATTTTATCAGTGAGTTACTTTGGATTTTATGTGTTGACGCGTCTGGAGTGGGACCATGGACTCAAAATCTTCTGACTCTTGGCCAGGGTGTTGTCATTGGCCTGGCATTAATAAATAATTATACATGATCCGATCACTATTACATTTTTCAAAAAAGGGAACTTAGAATAGGATGTAGACACAAAATGCTGGAGTAACTCAGCGGGACAGGCAGCATTTCTGGGGAGAAGGAATGGGTGATGTTTTGGGTCGAGACCCTTCTTCAGACCCGACCCGAAACATCACCCATTCCTTCTCTCCAGAGATTCTGCCTATCCCGCTGAATTACTCCAGCATTTTGTGTCTACCTTCGATTTAAACCAGCATCTGCAGTTCTTTCCTATACTTGCAGTAGAATGATGTGCAGCTGTTGTTAAATTCCAGGCCAAAAATATGCTGAAAGATAAAGAATGAAAAAGAAACCATGTATACATTCAGTAGAATCTACGTATATCAAAACACCTATAGATGTCGGATAGAAATAATTGGGATATTTGCATAAACTGCTTTGCTTCAAACCAAAATCAGAAGTGAGTTTTCCTATTTTTTGCCATAACTGAAGATAACATGGAAAATCCTAAACATTGGGTTCTTCAGTTGATGTTGATAGTGAGAGGCTTTATTTTCTATTGTATATGATTTCCCTTTTGTATTTATTAGTTGAGTTTCTGAACTTTCCATTCATGATGTTCTTTAACTGCTGACTTTAGAAACTATTTGTGCATCACACCTCTGTATTGGATTGTATTGGTTTATTATTGTCATGTGCACCAAGATTTGGTGAAACACTTCCAGTTGAACCATACTATCGATACAATCAAGTACAATAAGTAGCGCAAAGAGATTAATAACCAGTTCAGAGAAGAGAAAAGTGCAAGGTCTACAATGATGTAGGTTGGGAGATCAGGTCTACATCCTTAGCTTATGAGAAGTCTCTTTGGTAGTCTAATAACAACAGGAGAGAAGCTGTCCTGAACTGGGTGGTATGTCTTCAATCTTTTATTAACTTCTGCCTGAAGGGAGAGGGGAAATGAGAGAATGATTGGTGTGTGAGTAGTCCTTGATTATGTTGGCTGCATTCCCGAGGAAGTATGAAGTGTAGATGAAGTTGATGGATTTGAGGCTGGTCTGCGTGATGGGCTGGGCTGCACACACAATTCTTCATATTTGAAGCATCCCAATAGGATGTTTTCTACGGTGCATATGTAGAAATTGGTAAGTAATTGGAAGCATGCCAAATATCCTTAGCCTTCTGAAGGAGAGGCCTTCTTGGAAATGTCACTCATTCCTTCTCTCCAGAGATGTTGCCCATCCCACTGAGTTACTCCAGCATTTTGTGTCTGTCTATCTTCAATATGATTGAACCAGGACAAATTATTGATGATATTAGCACCTCAGAACATGAAGCTCTTGACCATTTGCACGTTGGTATTATTGATGCATGTGATTCTGGTCTTCAAGACCAATATTATTATTCAGTTTCAACATCAAAATATACATAAATCCATTTCCAAAACAGATAATGATTAGGTACATTTTTAAAATTTATTCATGGAAAATATGAAAGATGCTACTTGTGCTGGAAAGAATATTCAGCAATTTTCAGTGTTATTCTGCGTTTACTACTTGTCCCAATTTCAACTAATTCAGATTGGGTTAGAGGACTTGGACCTTTTCTGGTACAGGTAACCCTGTGTTTATGGCCATTTGAGGAATGGAAATTTGCCCTTGCAGAATTCAGAAATCACAATCCAAAAAATTGAGATATGGAATAAAATGTACTATCATGAAATTTGTGGGGAAAAAGATAAACACAAAATTCAATTTTTTTAAAAGCTTTCGTTTCTTGACACATGCACAAAACTTTGAGTTACGGAAAATTGTGGTATGGGCTGTCTTAGGAAAGCAACCTAATGATCACCTAATCATCAACCTAATTTGGTAATGATCACCTCTACTAAGGTTCACACTCTCATGAATTCACTAAGTTGATATTGATATTCACTGATTTGATTTGATATTAACATTTCTAATTTGCTTCGTCTGATAATTGCTCAGCTGATTATAATTGGGGTTTTTTCTTCCATGCCTAACAATCTTTAAGTGCAATCCAAAATGGTAAAAATTTGGGCTGGTGTGCTTATTTATTCAAATATATTCTTGGTATTTTTACTATTATTATTTATAATTATTTTTTAACTTCTTGGTAATACATGCATGATAGGTTTAGGTTACTACTTTAAGCACAATCTTGAATAGAATATGTGAGAATGATCCCAGGGATGATTGGATTAACATACGAGGAGTGTTGGAAGGCTCTGGGCTGATACTTGCTGGAGTTCAGAGGATGATGGGAGGGGGGATCTCATACAATACAATACAATACAATTTATTTGTTGTCATTTGAACCTCATTGAGGTTCAAACGAAATTTGGTTTCTGCAGTCATACAAACAAGTAGAAGAACCAAGACACAACACAATTTACACAAACATCCATCACAGCGAATCTCCTCCTCGCTGTGATGGAAGGCAAAGTCTTATCTCTCCCCTGCACTCCACATTCTCCTCCCGATGTCAGAGTCAAAGCCCCCGGCGGGTGATGGTAAATAAGTCCATTAAAGCCGGGCGATAGAAGGCCATGCTCCGGGCCTTGATGTTGGAGCCCCCGACGGGCGCTAGCAAGTCCCGCGGCCATTAAAGCCGCGCCTGGCGATGTCAGGCCCCGCTCCAGGTGATTTTCAACCTCGCAACTCGGGCGGGAGAAGTTGCCATTGCGGGAGCTCCGAAAAGCGGTCTCCCACCAGGGACCCGCGAGCTCCCGATGTTACCGTCCACCAGACCTGCGGCTGGAGCCTCCGAATCTCCGGGATCGGGTCGCAGCCGCGCGCCACCACATCTCCTCCCGTTCCGAACTCGGCCAGCTCCGCGATGTTGAGTAGTCCGCAGGCTCCGCGACTGGAGCCCCAGGTCGTACCGGTTGGCGGCCGCTCCACGGTGCTAGGCCCCAACGACAACGGAGACCCGACAGGGAAAAGGTCGGGTCCTCCGTACAGGGAAAAGATTTTAAAAGTTTCCCCAACCCCCGCCCCCCCATACACATACCCAGTTTAAAAAAAACACTATAACTACACTCAAACGAGACAAAAAATAAAAAAATTAATTTAAAAAAAGACAGACGGACTGCAGAGGCCGCTGCGACGTGAGTCGCGCCGCCCACCCACTCATTGAATCCTACCAGGTAATGAAAGACCAAGATTGAGTGGACGTGAAAAGGATGTTTCCCGAAATGGGGGAGTCTAGAACAAAGAGGGCACAGCCTCAGAATAAAAGGATGTACCTCTTAGAATAGAGGTGAAGAGGAATTTCTTTAGCCAGAGGGTGGTGAATCTCTGGAATTCATTGCTCCGATAGCTGTGGAGCCCAAGACATTGATTGATTGATAGGTTCTTGATTAGTAAGGGCATTAGGGTGATAAGGCAGGCGAATGGGGTTGTGTGGGAAAAATAGATTAGCCATGATTGAATGGCGGAGTAGACTCGATGGGCTGAAATGCCTAATTCAGTTGTTATATCTTGTGGTCATATGCATGACTTAATGTAGCCCAATTTTTGTAAATGGTGCTGCTCATATTAAATGACAAATGCAGTATGTAAGGCAATTTCCATATTGTATGCAAGCCTGCTAATTTATTTTTCTGATCCAAGGTTCCGACACCTACACATACCATTGCATCTTCAACAGTTTCTTGGGTCTTGATTACACTGAAGGCTTTGAGGAATAATTAAGTCTATCCCCTATAACATTTGCTGGCTGGTTCCCATGTAGAATGACTACAGTTAATACCATTTTGTGAGGATAGTTCCTCATCAAACCAAATCTACGTGGGATTCAATCTTGTTAATTTGCCTATTCAGTTCATAAGTGATAGGAACAGAATTAGGCCATTTGGCCCATCAAGTCTACTCCGCCATTCAATTATGGCTGACCAATCTCGCCCTCTCAATCCCATTCTCCTGCCTTCTCCCCATAACCCCTGACACCCGTACTAATCAAGAATCTATCTATCTCTGCCATAAAAATATCCATTGACGGCCTCCGCAGCCTTCTGTGGCAAATTAATTTACACAGATTCACCATCCTCTGACTAAAGAAATTCGTCTTCATCTTCTTCCTAAAGGAATGTCCTTTTATTCTGAGACTGACCTCTGGTCCTAGACTCTCCCACTAGTAGAAACATCCACTCTATCAAAGCCTTTCATTATTCAGTAAGTTTCAATGATGTGTCCCCTCATCCTTCTAAACCAGCGGGTAGAGGCCCAGCGCCATTAAATGCTCGTCACATGTTAACACATTCATTCCTGGGATCATTCTCGTAAACCTCCTCTGAACCTTCACCACAGCCAGTACATCCTCGGATCTGGGATCCATGATTGCTCACAATACTCCAAATGCGGTCTGACCAGCGCCTTATAAAGGCTCAGCATTACATCCTTGTTTTTGTATTCTAGTCCTCTCTAAATAAATGCTCGCATAGCATTTCCCTTCCTTACTACCGATTTAACTTGCAAAATAACTTTTTGGGAATCCTGCACCAGTGCTCCCAAGTCCCTTTGCACTTCCGAGTTCTGAATTCTCTCCCCATTTAGAAAATAGTCTATGCTTTTATTCATACTACCAAAATGCATGACTCCACACTTTTACTATTTGGAATGCTATTTTGCATTCCATCTGCCGCTTCTCTGCCCACTATCATCTGCAAACCTGGCCACAAAATCTTCAATACCCTTATCCAAATCATTGATATACAACGTGAAGAGTGGCAGCCCCAGCACCAACCCCAGCGGAACTCTCCTAGTCACCAGCAGCCAACCAGAAAAAGCCTCCATTATTGCCACTCTTTGCCTTCTGCCATTCAGGCAACCTGCTATCCATGTTAGTATCTTCCCTTTGATACAATGGGCTCTCATCTTTAGCAGCCTCACTTTATCAAAGGCTTTCTGAAAATCTAGATAAACAACATCCACTGACTCTCCAGCCATTTATTTCCTCAAAGATTTTTTCAGGGAAGATCTCCCCTTCACAAAACCAAAGATTGAAGAGTGATCAATGTTACTTTGGAGGCCAAATTACAGTTAACTTGTGCATAGCAAGGCCTTAAAACTACATTGAGATAACAGTTCAGTTACACTTTATGCTGTTACTAATTAAGGGCTAACTATTAGTTGGGGCTCTTGCTCTCCCATTCTCTTTTAAAACAAAAGTAATGGTTTATTTTCTGTCCACTTTGGCAACACAGTGTCTTGCTTTAGAAATAAGATGTTCTGATAATGCAGTGCCCCTGAAGGAGTAATTTAGTTCCTGGAGAGCTTCTCCCATTGCTTGTAATTAGTTGATGATTAATTGTGGCAAAGGCTGATAAGAAATCATTTTGGTATGCTCAAGTGGAACTAAAATAATCCACCTAGTTTATGATCCAGATTGAGTTATCCCACAAGAATTCTTTTTTTATGGCATGTCAAAAAGAGGAACTACATCTATTCAAGTAGGACATGTCAACAAGATAATTTGTTTTATAGAATTATGTATACTTAATGAGGAAAGTAGTGTATAATGTGCAGTTTTTAAAATCTGTAATAAATTACATGGTCTACTTTTGTCATATTTGAATTAAAAAACACTCAATTAAAACACTATTTTTAACTAATGCTGATGAATACAGGGAATTAACTTTTCTGTGTAATGATAGATCCAGAGCTTTGTTTCTAGGTCATTTTATGAAAATGACCTGAAAAAAACCCAGTTTAGTCTCTGTAATTCTGAGTAGCATTTCATATATTCAGTTCAAATTACTAAGCATAAACCATGTAAACATGTTTTACTCGTGATAAGCTTGTGTAAATAAAAAATGCAATAACATGTTATATCTGTGCAAATTAATTATACAGAAATTGTTGTTGCCCTAAAAGGACATGTTAAAATAGTGTTGCCTGGAGTCCTGCACCTGTTTTATGCAAGGCTCTTGATGGAAAAATTGGAACTGCACACAAAGTTCAAGGATAGGTCTTGCATACTCTGTACATTCTTTAAGGCATACTTCAGGCATTTCTTTCTGATAATTATACAATTCCATAAGTCATGGAATAAATTAGGTGGGTCCTTACCCTCAGGACAGGGATTAACACAGATTTGGAGTGGAGTGGAGATTTGAGGAAGAAATGGTGTGGGGTGGCTGTTTGGACAGTAAGTGGCGAATACAAACTGGAGTTAGGCTTGCTTGTTGAATATACTTGAGGCTGGGACAGGGATTGACCAAAGCGAAATGGAATTCAGCAGAAGAGGAGGTTAGGGGATGCGAACTGTGGGGTGAAGTAAGAAGGTGGAGTTTGTTGATAGAATGAATTGGAAGAAAACCACCTAATAGAGAATGCACTTGGAAAGCATTCTATGGAAATGTTTTGTATAAGGCGTGATCCCTCCTTTAATGCAGAAGCAGGCCTCAACTTTCCAAAGAGGGCTTGCAAACCAACAGAGACCTCATAAATGTGTAAACATGTCAATAAATGATATCAAAATATGCATTGCGTGGTGTTTGTAACTGTGGGTGTGTGATTTGCGCACACATTTAGAACAAATTCCTAGTGTAATAGTCACTCATTTAGCACCTGGAATTTGGATAAAGTTGCATTGTGTAACAAACAAATGGTGTGCCTCATAATAGAACTTGTAGGCCAATGTGTCCAGATGACTTAAATACTACTTTATTTTAATTTGTAGTTATATAAAAAATGCTTTTCTATTACAGTTTTGACTGGCGGTCCATTGCTTGAAAACTATGAATATGAATTACATGAAGTTCGATTTCACTGGGGTAAAGAGAACCAACGTGGCTCTGAACATACTGTTAATTTTAAAGCATTTCCCATGGAGGTAGGTGCTAGACCAAAGAATATTCTTGAATTGTTTGTGCCATAAAATTTGAGCTTACAACTTTAGAATTTGTTTCCCCAAACATATGAAATGTTGCTTCTTTTTGAAAAGGAAAGTGTTGCAGTACAAGTAGTTCTGTTATAATGTCTGTTTCCAAACTACGAATTGGATATAATACAATTGATGAATTAGGGAACATCATTTGTTTTACATGTGCCAAATTGTTTTGAATTCAATTTCAATTAGGAATTACAGAATCAGTTAAAAGTTACTCTGGGAATTGACAAGTAGAAAATAATGTTCTTTGGGGGGAAAAAAAAGTCCAGAGGGAAGAATAAAATTCTGTAACCTCTCCACAGTAAACGGACACCATTGTCTCTTAAGAACATATTCTGTCAGTTTCATAATAGGTGATAATTGAAATTGACAAGCACATTGCTTCTATTCTTCTATTGACACTTATGCAATGATACTCTATTAAAAAAATGTAACATACAGCTTTGAGTATATTTAGCTTGCAGTAACAAAAGGGTGCTGTCCTTGCCAAATGGCTCAAGGATACTCTGACAAACACCACCTTTGGTAGAATGTAATGCATTTTTCAGTTGGTAGTGAGGAATTGAATGTCGGATCCTAAATACCTCTGCAATGTTGTTACTTTTCTAGGCTTTTTCTTTCTTTCACTACACTAAATCTAATAATTTCTTATATTAAGTGTTTTTAATTTGTTTATTTTCCTACACTCTTTTTGTGACCTCTCACTTCCTTTTGATTATTGCTGGGCTGATGATGTTTAAAGAGGAAAGAAAATGGGAGGTTTCCAAAGAGGAATGGTGTTTTTGCCTTCAGTTTCATAATTTGAAAGCCTGAATATTTTGAACACATTTCATTTTTGAATGGAAAAAAACTTTTTTGTCAATGACATTCATGATTTATTTTGCATATCGCTGCCTTCAATTTTTCACCTATTTATTATGGTAATAACTTTTCAGTAATGGCCATGTGTGGACTTCATTAAAAAGGTCACTCTCATTCCAATTTTAATATTATTAATTAGGTTTCCTTTTAAATAGGGCTACCTGTGCACTTTTTCACTTTTTAAATTGGGAACATTGCAATAAACCTTTTAAAATAAGGTTAATGAGTATCTCGGCTAGAATATCTCACTCTGAAAGCAAGGTCACTGGTTTTGTTTTCGCATTAAAATAAATAATATATTCCTCTCCATTTGAAGGAGGAGGATGATCGTACTATTTCAGGACTTCTATAATCAGTTGGATTTCAACACAGATTTTACTCCAAGCAATCCAATGCCTGAAGTTGTGAAAAATCTTGAGTGATAATTTTTTCATATTATTCAGCCTGTGTTCTATGGTGATGGCATATTCAATGCCAACAAATGGAGGGAATGTGACATGAAAAGAATGGCTTAACTGAGCAAGTATTAAAAGAAGAAGAGGCTTATCCTCCTTTCACAAGAGAATCAAGTATTTGATTCCCATGCAAAAAAGAAATTGCTCCACCTCCTTTATTGCACTTTTGTAGCACAACACCTGTTTAGGACAACTCCGTAGCTGCAGCATTAAAAACCGCTGCTGTGATTTTACAACACATTCATTTTGTGATTGTAGAATAATCGCTAAAGCAATTAATGATGCATTGTCATAACTTTTGCAAAACGCCAGCAACAGAACTGAAGATTACAAATAACATCTTGATAGCTGGAAATTTATGGCATTGTGTACTGCAGCAAAGAAGTAATATTAAATTTGAGTCAATTTGACTACATGGTGTACTTTGTTATGTTCAAAATGCTTGGAGAAAGTATATGGTTGTGGAGAGTTAAAGGATAAATCCAATCACCTGAGCATGTGAATGTGTATTAGGATTATAAATTGAGACCTTTGACTATGGAAACCTATTTATTCGAGCAGGGAAGACTAAAATAAATGTAATGTATTTAAAGTTATGAATGGATTTGAAAGGATAAATCCAGAGACTTACTTATTTCTTTGTGCTGGCAAGTGAGTTAATAAAGGATATCAATTTAAATTTGTCACCCAACAAAAATAAAAATTTAGACTTACATAATGCAGAAAATTGTTGTGAAATAGTTTGCCATGAGCAGTAGTTCAGGCAAAAAACATTCTAACTTTTAACACAACTAGTAGATAAATAATGTGTGGAGTAAGAACTGATAAAAACATTTTTGAAACTAAATTTGAAACAGCTTGACGATATGCTTCTTTACTTTGACCCATCAGGATCTATGCCTGTTCCCACAGTGCCATTTCCCCCTGTTCTCTCACATGTTCATCCACTCATACCTGATTATAGGGCCATACACTCGGTAATTTATAGTAACCATTTGACCTTCCACTTTGTGGGATGGTGGAGGAAGCTCCAGGAATACCTAGAGGAGATATGTACAGTCACAGATATAGCATGCTAATCCTAGCCCTAATCCTCGCCCCAGCCCCAAAGATAGTTTTAGTCATCTCCATCACACGACTCTCCCAAACTTGATCATCTCCACCATGCTGAGTCATATCCGTCACATGCGTATTTTGTGCTCATAATGTGTAAAATAACACAACAATTACCATCATTATCAATTGTAATTGATAAATGAACAGTATGCTTCTGCCTATTCATCTGAAGTTAATATTATTTTAGAGGAAGTTGGTGAAAAGTTATGTGAAGGTTACCATTCTTGCTGAAAATCACCACTTTTTTCAGCAGTAAACTGTTACAAAGGTTTAAAATCAATGCGTTAGACTGAAAATTTATTTTTTGGTGGTTTATTTGAGGAAGACACTATAATTTGGAAGATTGCGACAAAAATTTGATTTTATATTCTTAAATCAGTTATTTGCCAGTGTTGTTCATCATAAAAATATGACGGATATGACTGAATGCAATGGGCAACCTGGAAAAAGAAGAGGAAAAAATAAATTAAATTCTCTAAAAGATTGCGTCAAATATTTTTCCCATAGTAGAGTGTTCATCTTTGTGAAACAACATTCAAAGTTGCAAAAATGTAAGTTTTATTTTCTGGTTTTCAGAAACTTATAAGTAGACACTTACTGAAGAATCACCCTTATAGTAACCAAGAGTAAAAATATGGAAGGACTAGGCAAAGTAATTAATTATCTTTAGTACTAGTTAAGTGATGGCAGTTAAAGTACATTGGCATACACCAATGAAATGTATATTTACTTGAATCTTAAAGTAGCAATGTTACAAAATTTTGAGATTTAAAAAATAAAGTCTGCAATTTATCCCATCAGATAAAGCATAAAAAGAAGTTTAATTTGACACTTAATTCACTTTCATATCTTCAGTATTAAAAAAGTTATGGCCATTATCATACTCAGAAATTAGCATCTAGTTCCCTATTGCTTTTCCATTGACTTAACACAAAAGCTGTGATCGAGGACAGTTAAAAGCCCATAACTTTCTTAAAAATTATGGTAACTGAAAGAAATTTTCAGGTATTATAGATTGAAGCATTCTGAAACAAATATGAAACAATCTTACTTCGAAGACATGAAAGTAAAGCATATAATTAGTTAGTTACCTAATTGTAGCTAATTACAAAATTCAATTACTAGATCTAAACATCTATCAATTTCTTAAGAATAGATTAACATTTTTAAATAGCCTAAGTGTCCAAATAACATTCACACAATAATTCACAATATAACATAATTTTTAAATCTAATTTTCATGAATTTACAGGCCAAATGGAAGGAATTGAATGTTTAATACCTGTAAATTAATGGGGATTTAATTCATCTTGCGAGTGAGAATTTCTGGAACGCGATCATTTGGAACGTTCATTTGCGGTGAATTTAACCCCGTATTGGCATGAAAAATACTGCCGTTAATTCGGGGAATAAAATCACCGTGTCGCATGAAAAAATGTGAATTAAAGGCTTCTTAAGAAGCACTTTTATACATTTAAAGAAAGCACTTTCGTTTACCTGTCCATTGTGTGAAATCCGTCCCCGTTATTGGCGTTGACGCTTCAGGAGCTGCTTTTAAAATGACTGTAGCGCTGACATTGACGATTTAATTAAAAAAAAAAATTCACAAAATGCCGGTAGGAACGATTTTGTCAGAGTTTGTTTGTACTCCAACAAAATATTTCCAGGACAAGGGAGGAGAAACCGCGTTTTAACCCCGCCCCCCCCTTAAAGGCGCCAAAATCGCGCACACGGCCAGTGGCAGAATTACAGCGCGACTGAAGGTAAGTTTTGTAACATACCTACTTAAAGACCATTAATAAGGGAAATCTTGCATTGGGACCCGTGGAATGGGTATGCCAGATATTCACCATGAAAAGTCAATTTTCAGAAGATTCAAATGGATTCTGTACAAACAATTTTTCAAAGGTGGTGTTTATTCCAAAATGGTGAAATAAATCTTTTTGATGTATTTTGATATTGGAAAGATTTCAAATTTTAAACCTACATTCAAAAGTCAGGTAAAAAGAAATTAATACTCAGGTCTATTTGCCTCTCTTGTAGTTCATATTGCCAAGAAGAATATTTTTGTGGAGTAAATTTGAGAATTATTTGTACAATAACTGAGTTAGTGGTTGCCAAATTGGATTGAGAAGGGGATGATCTGAACTTGCTTCAATGTTTTAAGTAGTATTAAAAAAAAAAAAGCTTATGATTCATAAAATTAATATGCTATCATTAAGATGAACCAAAGCAACTCTTTTCTTCATTGAGGGAAAGCTTGAATGTTTTTCCATTTAAAATGTTTAAGGCTATCTTGCACTCAAGAAATCAATGCTGGAACACAAATGGAAGTAAGGCTTTTGATCCTGTGTTCTGGCAGCAAATGTGATACACAAGATGGTCAAGATTAACTTTGTTTTGTTCTGCACTGATTGTTTTGTTTTGAGCCAAATTCAAGAATAAAAGACTATTCTTTGTTTCCTAAAAGCCAGTAGCCAAAAGTACCATTGAAAACTCAATAACATTATGTTTGGGCTTTCCAGATTTAAATATGTGGCTTTTTAAAAATAAAGTTTGTGCTACTGATGTATACAACATTTATGTTTTTTAGCTCCATCTTATCCATTGGAATTCTACCTTGTTTAATAACATTGAAGAAGCTTTGGGGAAGAAAAATGGGATTGCAATCATTGCTTTATTTGTTCAGGTAAATACAATCTTCAAATTCATTCACAGGATGTGGGTGTTTCTCACAAGTTGGGATATTTGATGCCCATTTCTCATTATTCCTGAGAAAGTGCCAGGTAACTATTTTATTGAACATTGTAGTTCTTTCGTTGACATAATGATCATTTAACATGAGAAAATGGGACCAGCTGAAATGGATATCTTGGTCAGTATTGTCGAGTTGAATCAAAGGGCCTGTTTCCATGCTACATGACTGTCTCTGACTCTATCTGATAATCAGCTTCAACTAGAAGGCTTTAGTGTCAGACTTTATAGAGTATAGTTTGGGGGGGGGGGGGGGCAAATAGACAAGAGATTCTAAGGCAGCAAACGGGATTCCAAGATGCTGTTTTGCCTCGATGCCAGTGTATAGGATGTCTTGGAGCAACTGAAGCACATTATCTAGAGGGTGAGTGAGCAGCCAGAAGTAGTTGTGCATATTGTCACAAACAGCAAAGATGGGGAAAAAGGATGAAATCCAACAGAGTGAATATAGTGATCTCTGGATTACTCCTGGTACCATGGGTGTAGTAATAATAATAATAATAATAAACTTTATTTTGGACTCGAGGTCCAGA
Source organism: Malacoraja senta (assembly GCA_038087875.1). NCBI lineage: Eukaryota > Metazoa > Chordata > Chondrichthyes > Rajiformes > Rajidae > Malacoraja > Malacoraja senta. Next base: position 58,711,477 of record CM075977.1, read on the forward strand.
CAAGGGGCAACATTACATAAAAATGCATTGCATATTAAGAAAATATCATAAAGTACATATAAAATCTTAGTATATCACTTATAAAAGCATCATAAATTATATATTAAAAAAAAACCACAATACATGAATTAAAATCCAGAATAAAAGAATGATCAATGTCCTACAAGGAGACAACGATACCAGTGTCTCCACAACTGGGATTCGTAGCGTGTAGTGCTAAACCTTATGTTTGACAAGGCCACAATAATTTTTAGAGTCATTTATCCTGCAAATGAATTTATACATATGATTTCTTAGGATAGCTTCTAGAGTACTGACTCCTGCAGCCACAAACATGTTACTAGCACTACACCATCTAGGTTTCCTTAGCAGTGTTCTCATGGCATCATTATATGACACCTTTAGTCTCTGCAAACTTGTCTTTCCATAGTTCGACCACAGGTGCGCAGTATAGAGTGGTGTGCAATATGCTCTAAATAGCGACATCTTCACCACATCTGCACACGCACCAAACTTACGCAAGAGAATATTTGCCTGTACATACAGCATGCGTCGCTGCCTATAAATATCCTCATCATCTGTCATTTGTTCTGTAATAAAATGCCCTAGATATTTTACCTTGTTACAGACACTAAGATTATTGTCAGAATTTAAAATCAGGAAATTTTAGACTTTTATCCTCTTTGGTTCTACAGATCATAACAGCACTCTTAGAAGCATTATATTTAATATCATGTTTCACACCATACACAGAACATATAGTAAGGAGCTGCTGGAGACCAGCGCTAGATGGACTAAAGACCACAAAATCATCTGCATACATAATATGGTTCACTAAAATATTACCAATCATGCACCCAGTATTACAGGCTTTCAATTGTTTGGACAGATCATCAATATAAAGATTTAAAAGGACTGGGGACAAAATTTCCCCTTGTCTAACACCATTGCTAACCCCAAATGGGGCTGAGACCCTATTGCCCCCATTTTATTTGCATAGTCTGGTGGGCATACCAGTAGGCCAGAATTCTCACAATATATTTAGGCACCCCTCTTTGACTCATTTTAACAAACAGCTTCTGTGATTAACACGGTCAAAGGCTTTGGAAGCATCAATAAAGCACATAAGGATTGAAGAGTTTTTGCCTCTATATTTGTTTACAATCTCCCTTAGGGCATATATGCATAAGTCAGTGCCATGTTTAGCTTTAAAACCAAACTGGTTAGTGAGGGTTGGAATGGGAAGATCGGACAGGTGGAAGCAATCCAGATTTTTGGACTATTGGGGTCTCATCTGAGACATGGGCGAGTGCTGGAAGACTGGCAGGTGAATAATAAAGTGTCTCTATTTAAAAAAACACATACAGGAAAAACCTGGCGACTATAGACCATTGAGTCTAACATCGGTGGTATGAAAGTTATTGGAATGGATTCTTGCGCATGTCACTGATACTAATGTTATCTATATATGTAACGTGTTATATGTCAAAACTGCATTAAAACATTTTTAGGACAAGGCTTTTGCTGTTAATTTGGAAAGTGCTCACAGCTAGGTTTTCTGATATAGAAAAGAATCATACCATGTCCTATTTCATTACATTCATCACATTGCTGTACCTGTTCTTCAAAGTTGATGTGCAAATTTATCCTGAATCACATGGCTAAATGAAGTCTACAGAGATTACCATTTAGCTCAAAGGTATTTAGAATTGGGTCAGAATCCTAGTAAATCATGGTCATGTATATCCGTGGAAGCTTGGGTATCAAAACTCAATCCTAATGCAGAAGTTTGCAACTTTCTGCAACCTCCCTCTTTCCCCCTTAATTCCTCATCATGTTGTAGGAACAGATTTATACAATGAGTTTAGTTTCAAGATATAATGTGAAAACAGGCCCTTCGCCCCACCTATTCCGTGCCGACTGCCAATGCCCGTACACTAACACTACACACGAGGGACAATTTACAATCATAGATTCATAGAGTCATAGAGTGATACAGTGTGGAAACATGCCCTTCGGCCCAACTTGCCTACACCGGCCAACACACTGGCCAACGTGTCCCAGCTACACTAGTCCCACCTGCCTGCGCTTGGTCCATATCCATCCAAACCTGTCCTATCTATGTACCTGTCTAACTGTTTCTTAACCGTTGGGATAGTCCCAACCTCAACTACCTCCTCTGGTCATTTGTTCTATACACCCACCACCCTTTGTGAGAAAAAGTTACCCCTCAGATTCCTATAAAATCTTTTCCCCTTCACCTTGAACCTATGCTCTCTAGTCCTCTATTCCCCTACTCTGGGCAAGAGATTCTGTGCATCTACCCGATCTACAGTATTTTTTTCACGATTTTATACACCTCTATAAGATTACCCCTCATCCTCCTGCACTCCAAGAGTCTGACCCTACACATCCTCTCCCTATAGCTCAGATCCTCTGGACCTGGCAACAATCTCGTAAATCATGTCTGAACCCTTTCAAGCTTGACAATATATTTCCTATACCATGGTGCCCAGAACTGAACACAATATTCTAAATGCAGTCTCACCAATGTCTTACAGTGTACAACTGCAACATGACCTCCAAACTTCTATACTCAATTCTCTGACTGATAAAGGCCAATGTGCCAAAAGCCTTTTTGACCACCTTGTCTATCTGTGACTCGACCTTCAAAGAACCATGCACCTGCACTTCTAGATCCCTCTGCTCTACAACACCCCAGAGGCCTACCATTTACAGTAGGTCTTGCCCTTGTTTGATGTCCCAAAATGCAACACTTCACACTTCTCTGTATTAAATTCCATCAACCATTCCTCAGCCCAACTGGCCAACGATCAAGATCCTGCTGCAATCTTTCATAATCATCTTCACTATCTGCAAAACCACCCACTTTTGTATCATCAGCAAACTTGCTAATCTTGCCCTGTTTGTTCTCATCCAAACCATTAATGTAGATGACAAACGGTAACGGGCCCAGCATCGAACCCTGGGGCACACCACTAGTCACAAGCCTCCAGTCCGATAAGCAGCCTTCCACCATCACCCTCTGCTTCCATCCATTAAGCCAATTTGCTATCCATTCAGCTATCTCTCCTTGGGTCCCATGCGATCTAACCTTGTCGGATGCCTAACTAAAATCCATGTACACAACATCTACACCTCTGGTCTCGTCTTCAAAAAACTCGATCAGATTTGTGAGACATGATCTCCCACGTACAAAACCATGCTGACATTCAAAATCAGTACCCCGTTCCTGCTTTTCCCCCATATCCCTTGATTCTATTGGCCCTAAGAGCTAAATCTCTCTCTTGAAAACATCCAGTAAATTGGCCTCCACTGCTTACTGTGACAGATAATTCCACAGAATCACAACTCTCTGGGTGAAAAAGTTTATATTCATCTCAGTCCTAAATGGCCTACCCCTTACTCTTAAACTGTGTTTCTGGACTTCCCCAACATGGGAAACATTTTTCCTGCATCTAGCCTGTCCAATCCCTTAAGAATTTTATATGTTTCTATAAGATCCACTCTCATCCTTCTAAATTCCAGTGAATACAAGCCCAGTCGACCCATTCTTTCATCATATGTCAGTCCCGCCATCCCGGGAATTAACCTGGTTAACCTACGCTGCTTTCCCTCAATAGCAAGAATGTCCTTCCTCAAATTAGGAGTAAATTTTCTTTGCGTCTCAAGGTATGATGTCAATTTAATTTTCAAATAAAAATCCGCATGGCAGCTTAATGTATTTTATTTCTATTCAGTGATTTAGTGGTCCTAGGTACTGATATATGGTGACTTACTGTAAATAGAGTAAAGGATGAGATTCAGTGTCATTATGTGCAATATGTAAATATTATTCATGCATGTAATACCTGAATGTACGGCAGTCCACTTGATGTGTGAATGTTTTTAATTCTCTCTTTTCACACTTTTATGGTTGTGCATAAATGACTATTTTTATTTGACACAGATAGGAAAGGAGCACTTGGGCCTAAAGGCAGTCACAGAAATCCTTCAGGAAATTCAATACAAGGTATGCTATAAATAATTTTTTTCTGGAGAAATATTGGACAGATGACTCGGCATCCTTATAAATAAGATAAAGGAAACTAGCACAAGCAGCTCAGTTTTATATGCACATGATCGGGAAAGGAAAGCAGCATAAAATTTGGTAAACAAAAAAACATAAAGCAAGTTAACACAATAAAAATGTAGCTTGTACGATTTGGGTCATGTGGCCTTCTGCTGCCGAGAGAAGGAGCACGTCTCATTGGTACTGCTTTGACGACAGTTGCTTTACTTCCTCTAATGGACATAATTGCAAACTCGCTTGTTCAGTGATTTGCTCTTGCATTATTCACTAGGCATGATGAAGCAGTGAGAGGGGCTCAGCCACATGGGGAACTGATAAGATTGTTGTTTCCCATGCAGCATTACAGTTGGACAATCTAATTTCCGCTAAAATGATGAAAGACGTGCCAGAAAGGAAGGAATACGTTGCACATACATACTGTGATGCTTTCCTTTTCCCAGGGATATCCTCAGTGCTTTGCAATGAAATATATATTTTGAGGTCTAATCACCTTACTTATATAAAAGATGTAGCATTCAATTTGAAAGTAAACTCCAAAAACTGAGAAATGGGTATGCACCCAGCTGGAGCATGGGGAAGGGAGAAGAGGGGTGGATTTTTGTTGGTTAATTACCTAAAAGTGGAGAATTTAATTTAATGTCCAGCCATCTGCCAAATATATATTCCTTCACCTGTATCTACCTATCACTTACCAGACTTTTCCCTGCCCCAAGCACTCTTCTTGTTTTCTCTTCTCCACTGACCCCACTAAAATCAATCTGAAGAAAGGTCCAACCAAAAACATTGATCATCTATATTCTGCATAGATGCTGCCTGACCCGCTGAGTTACGCCAGAACTTTGTTTATCTTTGTGAAACTGGTTATCAAATGTTATTTTTCTTTTTTGTGACCGAGATACTAAAAATCAAGCTAGTTTCTTCCCTGCAAGTTCACCACTGGGAGATCACACATATGCTTTCTATTGAGCACAAAATCAACCCATTAATGTCCATCTCTTCAAGGCAACTAAATGTTTAATTTTTTATTTGTCTTTGTTCTGTTTTTTTAATTGTAGAGTAAGGTGAATGTACCTTACTAACTGAGATTTTATTAAGGTTGTAGAGAGGGCGAATGGGGTTTGTTGAATCATGTTATTCAGAATATCTCCTTGGTCTTAGCTGTAGGTGGTCTTCACTTAGATACCAGTATCATGCAATTGATATTTAATGATGTTCCCTACTCTAGAAAGTTGTACTACGTGATATCATAATGTTAGCCAGGCATGTTAGCATAGCTTCAAAATCAAATTGCCTCTTCGTTGGTCTTCGTTTTGTTGCATCTCATACTGACCTTTCTGTCCTGGGCTTTCTTCATTGCTAGAGTGAGGATATACGTAAGCTGGAGGAACAGCACCATGTATTTACGCTTGGGTAGCTTACAACCCAATGATATGAACATTGAATTCTCCAATTTTAGGTAACCTCTAATTCTCCCCAGACCTTGATACTTTCCTCCCTCTAGCTTTACAATTCGCAACTCTTCAAACCTGTCTCGCACCTTCTATTCTTATCTCTGGCCTTTGTTCCAACCATCTACTTATCAATAAACCTCCTTAACTAGGTACACAAAAAAACTGGAGAAACTCAGCGGGTGCAGCAGCATCTATGGAGCGAAGGAAATAGGTAACGTTTCGGGCCGAAACCCTTCTTCAGACTGATAGGGGGTGGGGAGAAGAAAGGAAAAAAGAAAAGGCGGAGGAGGAGCCCGAGGGCTGGGGGAGGGGAGGAGACAACCAGATGGCTGATGAAGGGGAGGGGACAGCCAGGGCTAGCAGAATTGGGAGAATTCAACGTTCAGGCCACCAGGATGTAGACTGCCCAAGCGGAATATGAGGTGCATTTCCTCCAATTTACGGTGTTGCTCGCTGTGGCCATGGAGGAGACCCAGGACAGAGAGGTCAGTTACGGAATGGGAGGGGGAGTTGAAGTGCTGAGCCACCGGGAGTTCAGGTTGGTTATTGCGGACCGACCGGAGGTGTTCGGCGAAACGATCGCCAAGCCTCCGCTTGGTCTCACCGATGTAGATCAGCTGGCATCTAGAGCAGCGAATGCAATAGATGAGGTTGGAGGAGATGCAGGTGAACCTCTGTCGCACCTGGAACGACTGCTTGGGTCCTTGAATGGAGTGGAGGGGGGAAGTGAAGGGACAAGTGTTGCATCTCTTGCGGTTGCAAGGGAAAGTACCAGGGGAGGGGGTGGTATGGGAGGGAAGGGAAGAATTGACAAGGGAGTTACGGAGGGAGCGGTCTTTGCGGAAGGCAGACATGGGGGGAGATGGGAAGATGTGGCGAGTGGTGGGGTCACGTTGGAGGTGGCGAAACTGACGGAGGATCACTTGTTGTATGTGACGGCTGGTGGGGTGAAAGGTGAGGACTAGGGGGACTCTGCCTTTGTTGTGAGTGGGGGGATGGGGAGAGAGAGCAGTGTTGCGGGGTATGGCAGAGACCCTGGTGCGAGCCTCATCTATGGTGGAGGAGGGGAACCCCCGTTCCCTGAAGAATGAGGACATTTCAGATGCCCTGGTGTGGAACGCCTCATCCTGGGAGCAGATGCGGCGTAGACGGAGGAATTGGGAGTGGGGGATGGAGTCCTTACAGGAAGCAGGGTGGGAAGAAGTGTAGTCCAGATAGCCATGGGAGTCGGTAGGTTTGTAGTGGATGTCGGTAAGGAGTCCATCACCTGCGATGGAGATAGTGAGGTCAAGGAATGGTAGGGAAGTGTCGGAAATGGTCCAGGTGTATTTGAGTGCCGGATGGAAGTTGGTGGTGAAGCGGATGAAGTCAGTCAGTTGTGTGTGGGTGCAGGATGTGGCACCAAAACAATCATCGATGTAGCGGAGGTAGAGGTCGGGGATGGGGCCCTGGTACGCATTGAACAAGGATTGTTCTACGTACCCGACAAAGAGGCAGGCGTAGCTGGGGCCCATGCGTGTGCCCATAGCTACGCCTTGTATTTGGAGGAAATGGGAGGAGTCAAATGAAAAGTTATTAAGTGTAAGTACCAGCTCCGCTAGGCGGAGGAGGGTGTCAGTGGCCGGGTATAGATTGCTTCTACGGTCGAGGAAAAAACGGAGGGCTTCGAGACCATCCTGGTGGGGGATGGAGGTGTACAGTGACTGGACGGCCATGGTGAAGATGAGGGGGTGAGGGCCTAGAGAGTGGAATGCGCGGAGATGACGGAGAGTGTCTGAGGTGTCTTGAACATAGGTGGGGAGGGATTTAACCAAGGGGGATAGGATGGAGTCGAGGTAGGTGGAGATGAGTTCGGTGGGGCAAGAACAGGCAGAGACAATGGGTCTACCGGGACAGTCAGGTTTGTGGATTTTGGGGAGAAGGTAAAAGTGGGCTGTGCGGGGCTGGGGAACGATGAGGTTGGAGGCTCGTTCGGGCAGGGCGTGGGAGTGGATGAAGTCGGTGATGGTGCTGGAGATGGTGGCCTGGTGCTCGTCAGTGGGGTCATGGTCCAGGGGTAAGTAGGAAGAGGTGTCCGAGAGTTGGCGCGTGGCCTCAGCTTTGTAGAGGTCGACGCGCCAGACTACCACGGCACCTCCCTTGTCGGCGGGTTTGATAACCCAATCTAGGTTGTTGCGGAGTGAGTCGATGGCAGTGCGTTCAGGGGGGGAGAGATTGGAGTGAGACAGGGGAGTGGAGAAGTTGAGGCGGTTGATGTCACGGCGGCAGTTTTTAATAAAGAGTTCTAAAGCCGGAAGGCTACGAGGGGGGTTCCATGAGGATGGGGTGCGTTGGAGACGGGAAAAGGGGTCATCAGTGGGGAGAGAGGACTCCTTCCCATGGAAGTGAGCTGTGAGGCGGAGGCGACGGTAGAAGCGTTCCAAGTCATGGAGGGCACGGAACTCATTGAGATGGGGACGGAGGGGGACAAAGGTAAGACCTCTGCTGAGGACAGACCGTTCGATGTCGGAGAGGGGGAGGTCAGGGGGGATGGTGAACACCCGGCAGGGATGGGGGTTGGGGCCGGAGGAAGGCCTCGGGCTCCTCCTCCGCCTTTTCCTTTTTTCCTTTCTTCTCCCCACCCCCTATCAGTCTGAAGAAGGGTTTCGGCCCGAAACGTTACCGATTTCCTTCGCTCCATAGATGCTGCTGCACCCGCTGAGTTTCTCCAGCTTTTTTGTGTACCTTCGATTTTCCAGCATCTGCAGTTCCTTCTTTAACACAACCTCCTTAACTATGTTGATCCATTGCCTACCATGTTTTATCCTGCCTCTCCCCTTTTACAGGTTTCTTCTTCCCCCCCCTCCCCTCCACACACAACCAGACTGAACAAGGGTCTCAACCCGAAACGGCACCTAACCAGAGATGCTGCCTGACCTGCTTAGTTAGACCAGCATTTTGTGTCCTTTTATGCATTAACCAGTAATCAGCAGTTTTTTGTTTCTGCATGAGGAATACGCGATCTCTAACCCAGTGAAACTAACATCGTTCGGCGAGGACTAAGTGAAAATTATTTTTTGGGGAGTACATTCATTATGAGAATGATTCAGTCATATTAGAACAAATTTTATGGATGCATTTTTGAAATGTGGTTTAGTGAGGGAAATGCACATTAAATTATATGGATTTGCTTCCAAGTGTTAGTTGTGAATTGGGATTTATCATTTAAGTGTTTGTGTTAGCTTAAAACAAGGATAAAGTTGATACAAAACCATCAGCTAGGAAATCATTGTTTTTCACTGAGTTGGTTGACTTCAATGGAATTGAATTTCAAAAGTGGATAGGTATATTGAGCCCTTGTCTCATCATGCCTTCAGCACTAGCAACTGTATATGAATTTCTGGGAATATATCGTCGTTTGACTACTGAGTGAATTTTTTTCATGCGAGTGTATAATTTTTATTTATGGCCATAAATTGATTTTTATTATTATTTAGGGAAAATTGAAAACCATGCCATGTTTTAATCCTAATACATTACTTCCTGGTAAGTTTATCTTTATAATATTTAAAATATAATTCAAAGTTATAAAGCATCAGGTGGAACAGTTTGTGCAAACAATGTCTTCAATTTCTCTTGTTTTGTCAATGCTTTAGATCCACTCCTTCGGGACTACTGGGTGTATGAAGGCTCTCTGACCATCCCTCCGTGCAGTGAAAACGTGGCCTGGATACTATTTCGATACCCTTTAACCATCTCTCAGCTGCAGGTATTCAATGAAGCACAAAATCTGCCTTTCTAGAGTGTTATCTTTTAAGTACAGGTTACAGCTTTGGAAGTCTACCACCTTCACAGATTCAAAGCAAAGGTCAAAGATGAAGTTACACAAAAATGCTGGAGAAACTCAGCGGGTGCAGCAGCATCTATGGAGCGAAGGAAATAGGCAACGTTTCGGGCCGAAACCCTTCTTCAGACTGATAGGGGGTGGGGAGAAGAAAGGAAAAAAGGAAAAAGGCGGAGGAGGAGCCCGAGGGCTGGGGGAGGGGAGGAGACAACCAGAGGGCTGATGAAGGGGAGGGGACAGCAAGGGCTAGCAGAATTGGGAGAATTCAATGTTCAAGCCCCCAGGATGTAGACTGCCCAAGCGGAATATGAGGTGCATTTCCTCCAATTTACGGTGTTGCTCGCTGTGGCCATGGAGGAGACCCAGGACAGAGAGGTCAGATACGGAATGGGAGGGGGAGTTGAAGTGCTGAGCCACCGGGAGGTCAAGTTGGTTATTGCGGACCGACCGGAGGTGTTCGGCGAAACGATCGCCAAGCCTCCGCTTGGTCTCACCGATGTAGATCAGCTGGCATCTAGAGCAGCGGATGGAATAGATGAGGTTGGAGGAGATGCAGGTGAACCTACTTGTTCAAGATCTGCATAGATAACCTTCTTCACTGTTCACTGTATCACCAATTTTGGGTTTCATCTTGAAACGTCCAATCCATGCCACCTACATTCTCAAATAACATTAATATAAATGAAAAGCAGTGTCCTGGTACTCCCAATGGCACACCACTCGTTACTGATAAACGACCCTCTACTTTCACCACCCTGTGTACTACCTTTAATTCTGTATCCAAGTGGCTAGCTCACCCTGGATCATTTGGAAGATCTAACCTTCCAAACTAGGCGACCATGAAGTTACTTGTCAAAGACCTTGCGAAAGTTCACACAGACAACGTTAACCACACCACCCACATCAATCTTCTTGTCACCATTTCAAAAAAACTATGATTGGTGAGACATGATTTCCCACGCATAAAGCCATGCTGACTATCCTTAACCAGTCCTTGCCTTTACAAATGCATATGGATCCTGATTACATATGATTACAAATGCATATGAATCCCCTCCGATAACTTGCTTACCACTGATGCAAGGTTTCCAATTTGATGGGTTTCATTGAAAACCGTGACAATAATGAACTCTGAAATCCAACAGAATAGAAAAATAGTGAATAGTTTCATCCATCAACTTTGTGTATGTCAATGAATTTGCCATTGAGCCCATAATATTTCATTGGTGAAGGCTCTTATGGAGAAATTGAAATTTAATTTCACTCATCCTTTCATATAATTTTTGTTTAGCAGATCAGTGTTTCAACTCCATACCAACCATAATAAAATGTTTGTATTCGGGTCAATCTTGGCTCAAAGCATCATTTCTTTTCATGAGAAATGCATTGACTAGTTACTTTACTGGCAAGTGGTCTTTAATACATTGAGGTAGAGTGCTCTGGCCTATGGCTCAGAAGTGTGGAATGAGCTAGATGCAGGCACGTCTGACTCCTTGCTCCACTCCATGAGTCGCTGTGTTGTGGGTAGATTTCTCATCTGGTTCCTCTCTTACACCAGTCCTAGTTGGTGAATTCATTCATTAAAGGTAAGTTTTGTGCTTTTGTTTAATCATTGTATTTAAAAATAAATAAGTTGCTTAATGTTTGCATATAGTATTTTAATTTTAATCTCAGTTACTCAGAATTAAAGGACTTTCTTTTAGGAAGAAGATGAGGAGAATTTCTTTAGTCAGGGTGGTGAATCTGTGGAATTCTTTGCCTTGGAAGGCTGTGGAGGTCAAGTCAATGGATAGTTTCACGGCAGAGCTAGATTCTTGATTAGTACAGGCGTCAGAGGTTATGGGGAGAAGGCAGGAGAATGGGGTTGGGAGGGAGAGATAGATCTGCCATGATTGAGTGGCATAGACTTGATGGGCCAAATGGCTTAATTCTACTCCTATCACTTATGACCTTATGACTTAAATCAATTTCAACTCTTTTAAATGTATTTGATAACTGACATCAGTAAACAGGCCATTGACAGCACAAGCCTACGGAGCAATAGTGGGAACAGGATCTTGAAATGCTTTGTGTAGGAAGGAGCTACAGATGCAGGTTTAAACTGAAGATAGACGCAAAATGCTAGCGTAACTCCGCGGGTCCCTTCTTCAGACTGGTCAGGAGAAAGGGAAACAATCTCTCGTTTCCCTTTCCCCTGATTAGTCTGAAGAAGGGTCTCGACCCAAAATACCACTCATTCCTCTCCAGAGATGCGGCCTGTCCCGCTGAGATACGCCAGCATTTTATGTCTATCTTAATACTTTGCTTGCAGGACAGAAGCAGAATTGAGGCCTTGGTCATTAGCCATAGCCATAAAAATATTGTGCATATGGAAGGATAGCTTTGGGGTTGGTCAATGTGAGTGGAAGGTTGCCTCAAACTATCCATCCTTTATCAAGCCATACTGCCATAACACCTTTCTATTTTTGGAAAGGTGTTATGGCAGTAACCCAGATATATTACCTATCATGCTATTTCCATTCTAAGCACTTTTTAAAAAACAATAGTTTGGATAAATTGTCTATAAAGCAAAAATAAATGTAGGCAATAAATTCCATATTTTTATAAAAAATTGAAAATGGGGATCTTGTATTGTGATCTGAAAATTGCTTGGTGCTCTGGCTCCTGATCCTGTGTAATTTAATGCAGACAACTGTTATCATAATGTATTGTCAGTAAAACATTGTGCAGTAAGATACTGCCTCCAAACGACACGGGTATGAGCCATTGACGACAGATGGCGCAATGGGCTAAGTGTTCGGCTGGCAACCGGAAGGTAGCCGGTTCGAATCCCGCTTGGAGTGCATACTGTCGTTGTGTCCTTGGGCAAGACACTTCACCCACCTTTGCCTGCGTGTGAATGTGTGTGAATGTGTGTGAGTGATTGGTGGTGGTCGGAGGGGCCGTAGGCGCAGATTAGCAGCCACGCTTCCGTCAGTCTGCCCCAGGGCAGCTGTGGCTACAGAAGTAGCTCACCACCACCGAGTGTGACTGAGGAGTGAATGAATAATGCGATGTAAAGTGCCTTGAGTATTAGAAAGGCGCTATATAAATCCCATCCATTATTATTATTATTATTATTAATAAGGAATTCTTTAAATTCTTTAACGGTCAACAAAATTGTTCAAAGCATTTGCTACAATTTAGACATTCAGAATTCCCAGAATGTGTTATAAGTGACACTTCTAACTGTCGGGCAATGTGACCTTCATTGTCATTTGGAAAAAAAAGGCTAATTTTATTATTGTACATTCATTTAAAAAAATTTTTTATTACCTATCTGATTGATAATCTTGTCTTTTTATTTTGAAAGAAGGAATTCATGGGGCAGAGTATCACAGTGGCTGCATAATAGGACGTAATCCAGAGGCCCGAACTGATGTTGCCAGCAACCAAGTTCCAATCCCACCATTTACATTCAGTTAATAACTAACCTGGAAAGTAAAGATAATCGGGAAACTACAGGATTATCTTAACAACGCAACTGGTTCAGTAATGCCCTTCACAGAAGGAAGTCTGTCCTTGTCCCAGTCGGCCCTACACATGTTAGCAGATGTATACAATTTAGTTGCCTGTTAATTGCCCTATGAAATGAATTAACAAGGCAATCACATCAGTGGTACTAATTGGCCTGTCCTACTTGGTGATTTTTTTTTGGCAATTGCCGGCGACTGTCACAGTCGTAGCAGGTCGCCGAAAAACCAGCAACAACCTACGTCATCTTAGCGACAACCTACGACAGCACCTACGTCAGGAGAAGTCCAAGCTACGCTCATTGGCATCAAACCCACTGTCGCCGAAATTTTTTCAACATGTTGAAAATTTAGCGCCGTCCAGAAAGACGCTATGACTTTTTGCACGACTGAGGAGACTACTCCCGGCGAACATGTTGTGACAAGCTAGTCGCCTGTAGTTGCCTAAAAAATTACCTAAGTGCGACAGGCCCAAAAGGTATTCACAATAAATGTTCCCATAACTTATCTGCCACCTTCCATCCCAACATTATTGCAGCCATGGAATGCCTTCACTATTTGCATAAAACACCTCTTGCTTCATGCTGGACTCGAGGAACTGCCAATGTTGGTTTAAGTGATAGGAGTCGAATTAGGCCATTCGTCCCAAAAAGTCTACACTGACATTCAATCATGCCTGATCTCTCTCCTTCCTAACCCCATTCTCCTGCCTTTCCCCCATAACCTCTGACACCTGTACTAATCAAGAATCTACCTATCTCTGCCTTTAAAAATCCACTGACAGCCTCCTCAGCCTTCTTTGGGAAGGAATTCCACAGATTCACCTCCCTCTGCCAAAAGAATTCCCATAACCTCTGACACCTGTACTAATCAAGAATCTACCTATCTCTGCCTTTAAAAATCCACTGACAGCCTCATCAGCCTTCTTTGGGAAGGAATTCCACAGATTCACCTCCCTCTGCCAAAAGAATTCCCACTCATTTCCTTCCTCAAAGAACGTCCGAGACTCTCCCACTAGTGGAAGCATCCTCTCCACATCCACTCTATCCAGGCCTTTCACTACTCTGTATGTTTCAATGAGGTCCCCCCTCATTCTTCTAAACTCCAGCGAGTACAGGCCCAGTACTGACAAACGCTCATGATAGGTTAACCTACTCATTCTTGGGATCATTCTTGTAAACCTCTTCAGGACCCTCTCCAGAGCCAGCACATCCTTCCTCAGATATGGTGCCCAAAATTGCTCACAATATTCCAAATGTGGCTTTACCAGCACCTTATTGAGCCTCAACATTACATCCCTGTTTTTGTATACAAGCCCTCTTGAAATAAATGTCAGCATTGAGTTTGCTTTCTTTACCACTGATTCAACTTGCAGATTAACGTTTTGGGTATCCAGTACCAGCACTCCTAAGTTCCTCTGATTTCTGGATTCTCTCCCCATTTAGAAAATAGTCTACGTCCATATTCCTACCACCAAAATGCTTGACTCCACACTTTGCTACACCATATTCCATCTGCCACTTCTCTACCCACTCTCCCAACCTGTCTGTCCTTCTGCAAAGTCCCTGCTTTCTCTACATTACCTGCCGCTCCACCTATTTTCGTGTCATCCGCAAACTTAGCCACAAAGCCTTCAATCTCCTCATCCAAATCATTAATATACAACGTGAAGAGTAACGTCTCCTTGCGGAAATCCACTAGTCACTGGCAGCCAACCAGAAAAAGCCCCCTTTATTGCCACTCTTTGTGTTCTGCCATCCAGGCAACCTGCTATCCATGCTAGTATCTGCCCTTTGATACTGTGGGCTCTCATCTTCCTTAGCAGCCTAACTTGTGGCATGTTAGCAAAGGCTTTCTGAAAATCCAAGTAAACAACATCTACTGATCTATGGTCAGGACCCTGCTTCAAACTGACTGGAGTGGGAGGGAGAAGGTTGAAAAGGGGTGGGGATGGGTGATAGCTGGAAGCAGGTGAGGCACGTGGGAGGACTGATTAGCATATGGTTAATGGTGCAAGCCTTTTTTTCTCCTACTGTATTAGCCACTTTAGATGGTGAGCATCACAATCCAGCATCAGAACCAGCAGATGGCATTACTCATGATTATAAGGTCTGAGGACCAATGTCCCTTGGGATCTTCAGTGATTTAAATGTTTGTGGGCTAATTGCACAGAGTTCTGTTCCTGTTTCCAGTTCTGAACAATTTATTGTCTGATATAGGTAAATAATTATTAATTGATCAGTTGCTTTTTCCTAGACTTATTGTGCAAAGGGCTTACTTTAATTTTACTTCGGAGTCACGTGAGTGACTACGTGAAGAGCCCGCCAGCACGCATGCGAGTCATATCGTCTAATGCATTGCGCAACGATGGGCTGGGGGAGCGCTGCTCCACCAGCAGTCAAACCTGAAGGTAAGTTTTTAAAACTTTTTTCCAGGTCTGTTTTCTCCTTGCAGGAAGCTCTTTACAGAGTTCCTGCTGGAGACGTTCCGGGGTCGAAATCCCGGCTCCACCCGGCTCCCTTCTACAGGGACCGAGGGGGAATCCCGACTGCAAAATCGCGGGGATATCAGGTCGGGGAAAGCCCGACTGCAGACTTCGCGGGGAAGCCCTTTTTCAGGGACCGCAGGGGATATCCCGGCTGCGAGAATCGCGGGGATATCTGGTCGGGGGGGAGCCCGACCACAGACTTCGCGGGGAAGCCGTTCTTCAGGGACCGCGAGAGAATCCCGGCTGCAAGAATCATGGGGATTCCGGCTCAGGTGAAGCCCGACCATAGACATCACGGGGAAGCCCTTTTTCAAGGACCGCGAGGAAAACCCGGCTGCGGAAACAGCAGGTAACCGGCTTGGGGAAACCTGACAGAATGCTGGCTGCAACTACCGTGGGGATACCGGGCTCGGGTAGCCCGGCTGTGGGGACCGTGGAACCCGGCTTCGGGGAACGTGGGAAGACCTCTGGTAACCCGGTTCGGGGGAGAGACCTCGGCTACAGGGACCCGTGGGAAGACACGGCTACGGACAGCAGAAGTGCGGGTAGCCAGCGGCGACTGCAGACTCTGGCAGCCCGCAGAGGGTAAGAGCCTAACAGAGTCTGAAAAGCCTAGACTGCAGTCAGGCCAGGAGGGTTTCCCTCCGACATGGGTACGTCCTCGGACGTTTTTACCCAGATGGAGCTTGGATAGCATCCACAGGGCATTCATCCCACTAAGGTAATGCTCCATCCTCATATGGTCCATGGTAATCTCCCTATCTGTGAAGGTGAGTGCAAGGGGTCAGTTGGTAACTGACTCCAAACTCAGAAGTATGTCAGGGGAACATACTGGAGTACATACGTGAGGTTCCAGAAATTTATGTCATGGCATCAAGGGTTGCGATATCCTCGCAAACGAAGGAGCTCCTGCTGGAAAAGTTGGCTTCCAGCCATTGGCAGAAATCCCGGAGGGGCCAGAGTTCCCCTCGCGGAGCAGCAGCTACCTCACGTCACATCATTATAGGAACATGTGAAAGGGTTCCTGAAAGTGCCAACTGTGAACAGCGCTATCTGGGGTGATATTGGTGGCAGCATGAACCCAGTAATGTCCAGCCGCCGAATCTCTTTACAGGGAAAACCTGTTCAAACAGGTAAGACCGGGATGAGGAAACAAACGCTGTCGGACTAATCAAAGTACCAATGACAAGCAAAGCTTCATTGTGTCGGCGACAACACATTCCACGCCTTCATCGGCAGGAAGCGGTTCACTAAAGCTGGTGGCAGGTTGAAAGCTGAGCGTAGGTCTTCTAGGCCAATGCCTAAAACCAGCCCTAAGGGAAAAGATGGAATCCATGTACCCCAGCAGTCCTACTCTCCAAATCTAGGACGGAAATAGAACCTGCATCAGGGGCCTTTGGGTTTACCATAAAACCACTGATAACCATGAAGGTAGGGGGGTCTGGTTCTTTCCGAAACATGGGGTATGCGGACCATTTACAAGTGGGTAATATTTACACTTGTTTTTGTACAGATGACAATGATAACATATGATTCAGTCTTGTTTATAATTAAAATGATAACATGAGATTAGTTTATACTGCACAATATACAAACGAGACAGGCACAGAATTTGGCCAGAGTTCTCGGAAATATGGCTGGAGTTGCCTTTCAAGGCAGGCTCGCAATTATGGTAGATGTGGCCTGTTCATTATCAACAGGTTCAACTCACATGTGCAGTATAGACATTTCTGAATAGGAATCTTTGTGACTGTTTAAACTTCCATGGGATCAGTTTCCATTCACGGCAGCAGATATTTGAAATTTAGCTGGATGGGGCAATGATAGTTAAAAGCGTTGCAAAATGGGCTAACTTCTAGCTCCCAGGTTATTTACCAAATTACTAAAACCAGTGCTTCGGCTGCTCAAAGCTAGAAAACAAATTGTTATGGCCTATCGACTGGCCTTTTCAGCCAGGATGATATTCTAAATGCTGTATTTTGCTAAATTAACTGTATCAGCCACCAACTATATTTGAGAAATTGGGTTTCTCACCCATCCAGTTACATTTAAGTTGATACCAACAGAAATTATGGGTTATTGGGATTTACCTTTAACTCTATTAAATTGTCTGGGACTCCGTCCTGAGGCAAGAGATTGGAATTAATTGAAGCCTGTAACAACCTTCTTGTTGTTATCAAGCAGCCTTCTATTCATCAATTGTAATTGGCAACATATTGGCTTTCAGCTCTGCTATTTGGCCTTTGCATTATCAGAACTATACAACGTGCAAAGGAGCAAGCTCTCAAGTACCACGTAGGTCGTTGTTACCAGATCTATGCTATTCCAGCTGAAACTATCAAAGTCACCATGGTGGACAAACAGTATTCAGCGTTTGCTCCACTAACTTTCATCAGTAAATCTTCAGTTAATTACAAACTGATGCTATTGCTCAAAGATGAAAAATTACTAATACCATCTCTAGTTACGGAGGCGGATGGGATTGCATGAGTTGCCAATTCTTCAGTTATAAGGTATCAACTACCTATAGACACTAGGTGCATTCTATGGGTTAAAGGTTTGTGCGGATATGCATGATCTGCATGCTCAAGTCCAAGTTGATTCACTTTGGTGGTGGTATGTTAATCACATGGGTGCAACCAAGTTAAAGTATCCGGTGATAGTTTACCTACCCTCATTTGGCACTGGTGTATCATCATGTAAAATCAATGATAACACAGAATGGATGTTGGATCACAAAGTATTTAATGACATTGTGGCTCGATGGAACACTGAAAGATCGAGTTATTTGCATCCAGGCTCAATCACCAGTTGCAAAAAATATGTGGCATATCAGTGGCGATGGATGCATTCTCGCTACAGGGGGGAGGAATGTTCTTTTATGTCTTCCTCCATTTTGCCTCATCAGACAGGTCTTGCAAAAAATTCAGCAAGTTCCCGCTTCAGGCTTCTTCGTAGTGCCTGTCTGGCATTTACAGCCATGGTCCCCGCTGATGTGGGGAATGATAATAGAACCTTATATGGTTATTTTTAGACACAAAGACTTGCTGGTTTAGCCATGACTCGGTAAACCATCCTCTGCATGATAAAATCAATTCATTGACTTGCAGACTCTGAGAAGACCGTACCTGTGGCTCGAGTTGTGAAACCAAACCATGGACATGCTCACTGCAGATTGCAGGGATAGCACTAAATAAGCAGTATTTTCCTCATAAGGAGATGGGAAGTAGTTGTTTTATGCTAATATTACATATGTTTCGGCACGGATGACTGACGTCTTGAAGTTCAGGTTATGTGGGTTTTGACAAATATTAAGTTAAAGTGCCATTTATTATGCCAAACGTGCCTTCTCATCATATTGGCTGCGGGGAGCAGAATCCACTTTGTCGGGTCTCGCTCTGATATCTAAATTATGAAGGGTATCTTCAAACTCAAAACCTCCCAGGCCCAGGTACGCAGAGATATAGGATGTTAACATTGTGCTAATGCAGCTTCGCCGGTGTGATCCAGCTACATCCCTGTCCTTGGTCAAACTCACTTAGAAAGTGGTTATGCTCATGGCGCTGAGTCCAGCGCAACGGGTCCAGTCATTGCATAAGCTAGGGACTGGACAGGATGATTATATCTGCAGGCAAAATAACATTTTATGGTTATGTCTTAAGTCAAGCAGAATAGACCAGGGGCGTCAGGTTAAACTAGACTTGTTGGCATATCCCTTGGACCTTCGGTTGTTTGTGGTCACACATCTACACCAGTATGTTAAGATCACTAAGAGCTTAAAGATTCTGAACTAGCAATGTTTGTTACTTACATAAAGCCTCATAAGTAGGTATCACTACAAACCATCTCCAGGTGGTTAACAGGTTCTGGCTTATACAGGAGTGAACACTGACATTTTCAAGTCTCACTCCATCAGGGCTGCTACAACATCAGCAGCAGGCTTATGGACGTTTCTCGGGACCACATCCTAGCGGTTGCAGGATGGTCAAACGAACGATCCTCCAAACATTTTAGAACTAACCCATTGCCAGGCCTGGGGTATATGCCAACTCTATGTTAGGTTCTGTTTATAGTTTCCTCCCAGTTGAGGGAGGTTACTATTATCATTAATTGTGCATTAAAAGCATCAACATGTCTATATCAATGTCATGTCTGACTGCATTATTAATGTTCACTCATCATTGCTCAATTGATGCAGTGTGTGATGCATGGACTCGTTTCCACGGCTTGAAATCACAGAGCTTTGAAATCTTCACGTAGTCACTCACGTGACTCCGAAGTAAAATAGTAAGATTAAACGGGAACTTACCAGTTTGATCTTTATTATATGAGGAGTTACGTTGAGGGATTACGTGCCCTCCACGCCCAACCCTCTATCATAAAGGTCAGCTGGTATTCTAGTCTTCTCTTATCTTACTATGTTTAGTTCAATAAACTGTTATCTGTGATCTCACACCGCTGCTTTGAAGATTGACGCGCATGCGTGCTGGCGGGCTCTTCACGTAATCCCTCAACGTAACTCCTCATAAAATAAAGATCAAACTTCAAACTGGTAAGTTCTTGTTTAATCTTACTATTTTATTGTCAACTTAAGGAGTTTTCCAGATTTCCTTTTTGCCATAATTTGTTGGAACTTTACCTGCCATCAATTAATTTGTTTTATACTTTGGTCATGTGATTCTATAATTTAAAAATAAAAGAAATGCTGAAAATGTTCAGGCAGCATCTGAAGGGAGAGAATCAGAATTGGCATTTCAGGCCAGTGCACTCTTGTCAGACCTCGATACAAATTTACGAATCACTAGAAGTCGCACATAGGATAGTGAGGCCATAAATGTGCTGCAAGGGAAGATATTGACCAAGTTAACACTGATTCAATTTTCACAACCTGAACAACTTGAACTAGCTTGTTACTATCCAAAGGCACAAGATATGCAAGTTGTGACCATAGTAATCATTGATACACAAGATCAGAAGATCAGATGTAAAGGTAGTAACAGCATAAAATATTTATCAAATGTTTCTTTGCTTCCAATTTCATTCTTTCCAGATAGAAGAGTTTAGAAGGGTACGTTCTCACATAAAGGGAGCAGAACTACCTGAAGGATGTGATGGGATTTTAGGAGACAACTTTAGACCGACACAGCCACTCAGTGACCGAATCATCAGAGCTGCATTCCAATAAAGAATCAGCAGTAATAAACATAATCAGCTTCAGGTAACATTCAAACATTCCTGCTTCAAACATGTTATTAATGCTTTACTCAAAAGTATTTGCTGGAGTCTGGTAGCCACAGGTTTATTTAAGTTTTTGTAGACCTTTTGCACTCCTGGACAAGTTTGCCACATACAGATATGATTATCCTTAAATTGGAGATCAGTACACTTCTACTTTTATTCTTTGCTGAAACATTGTGAATAATTAAAGAAAACATTAAAGAAAATCTCAACATCTCTAAACATTGGAGTTAAATTCCTTACTTGTGGTATCTTAAGATTTTCATAGTAAATGTGTGTCCATTTCTTTAAGTTGCATGAACATTTTATTCAGAACAGGTAAATAGTATACTGTGCTCAATTTTTTCTTTGACTAATGCAGTTCAATGCGATGTTATCCAATTTTAGATAGTAGGTTATTATCACTTTTTTTGTATCAAACAAATTAAATAAAACCCCAATTATTCCAGTTTTGGGGATGTTTTTTATAGTTTTTTTTAAAACACTTCGTCAGTTAATAACATAATTTGATCAACATTCAACTGCAATCATTTTGACTTTATAATGAAAAGTATATCAGAAATTTAAAGTGTTATAATTCTTTAGCCTGAGATGTAAAGTACAAGTGACGATTAAGGTTTTTTAAATTGTGTTTAAACAGTTACACATTGAGTTTGTGTGTTTTGTCTTGAAATTGATCTTTGCATTGCAGCCATTCCATTTGAACCAACTTCATGCGCTTGAAATGCTGTATAATGTTGAGGAAATTTAAACTGTCTTTAATTTTATCATTGGGGTTTGAGATGGGCTGGAAGGTCATACGTGATGGGAATAGAATTAGGCCATTAGGCCCATCTGGTCCTCAACGCCATTCAATCATGGCTGATCTATCTCCCTCCTAACCCCATTCTCCTGCCTTCTCCCCATAACCTCTGACTCCTGTATTAATCAAGAATCTATCTGTCTCTGCCTTAAAAATAGAAACATAGAAAATAGGTGCAGGAGTAAGCTATTCGGCCCTTTGAGCCAGCACCGCCATTCAATATGATCATGATTGATTATCCAAAATCAATACCCCGTTCCTGCTTTCTCCCCATATCCCTTGAAATATCCACTGACTTAGCCTCCACAGACATCTGTGGCAAAGAATTCGACAGATTCACCACCCTCTGACTAAAGAAATTTCTCCTCATGTCCTTCCTAAAAGAACGTCCTTTATTTCTGAGGCTGTGACCTGTAGTCGTAGACTCTCCCACTAGTGGAAACATCCTCTCCACATCCACTCGATCCAAGCCTTTCACTATTCTGTGTGTTTTAATGTGGTCCCTCCTCATTCCTCTAAACTCTAACGAGTACAGGCCCAGTGCTGTCAAATGCTCATCATAGATTAACCCACTCATTCCTGGGATCATTCTTGTAAACCTCCTCTGGACCCTCTCCAGCACCAGCACATCCTTCCTCAGATATGGTGCCCAAAATTGCTCATAATATTCCAAATGTGGACTCAGCATTTCCCTGTTTTTGTATACAAGCCCTCTTGAAATAAATGCTAGCATTGAGTTTGTTTTCTTTTCTACAGATTCGACTTGCAGATTAACTTTTTGGGAATCCTGCATCAGCACTCCCAAGTCCTTTGCACTTCCGATCTCTGGATTCTCTCCCCATTTAGAAAATAGTCTAGGCCTTTATTCCAACTACCAAAATGCATGACTTCACACTTTTCTACAAAATATTCTATCTGCTGATGGAATGAACATCAGCAGGATGAATTTCCAAGTCTAGTTGATGTGTGACTGGCAAAAACATGGTGAAAGTATTCTTGTACATTGAGCAGTTTGAGATTGTATATTTGAAGATTAATGCATTTCTTTTTCCTGTACTTGTAATGCTTTTTGAAACATTCTAAACCTTTGATGTTTTTTTGATGTTCTGCAAGGAGCAGTAAAATATAATGCTGAATAGTGCATTAATTTTAAATTGGTTTAATTGCTATTGGCAAGCTGTGCATTAATGATTGAACATTATAACATTTACAAATGCTAAATAGGAACACAAATGTAGGGATGTAAATACTCAAGGCAGACTTTTTCAATGGGTGGATTAAATGGATTCCTTTCATGTTGGCTTGTTCTGATTTTGAGTTGATTTGCTTCATGTGAGAATAGGCTGGTTTCTACAGAGATGACTGATAACTCATGCCTCATTGAGGTTAGTGGATGGAATGGGGTTACAATTTTGTATTTGACTGCCATCAAATCACAATCCATTGAATCTAGCTTCTGGCCCTGTCAACCCATTTAAAAATAGCCTCTGGCAGTTCCTGTAAAAACCCTGATGTAGGTCACTAGGATTTAGGTTTGCATATTGGCCTCTTGCCTGAAATAAGAGGAAACCTCAGTTATTCATCTCCTGATTCTACCTGTTTCTTTTTATTTCCACATTGTGTCTGGGCTGAGGAACTCTTATGTAACATCCATAAAATATCCAGGATCCTTTTTTGTCTTTCTCCTTCAGTCTATTTTCTTTCATGGCTGTAGCCTCTGATCTTGGCAGTATTTAAGACTGACCTATAACTGTAAAGCTGTGAGTGCAGAGCTCTATGTCTATATCCTCAATTTGCTGCTCCTTATGTTTTTGTATAATCGATAAAAAATAATTGCTTAAATCTGTTTCCAAATCCTGAATTCTTTTGACTTTAGGAGTATTACAACAACTGTAATACTGTTGTTGTAACTTGGCATTTTTATAAGCTGCCAATGAACACTGGATATTCGCTTATTTGTAGTTTCAAAAGTTCCTGGACATTTTGCATCTGCACTGCGTGACTTGGGTGCAAAACAGACCTTCTGTTCGAAGCTTTTTCATGGAAAAATATTATCAGGCAGGTAGAGAAAAAAATTCCAAAATCTCAAAGCCTCCTTGGGAAAATGAAAATGCACTGACCTTTGGAAATCCTTGGCCCTTGGACTTTGAACTCTCAAGATGGTAAGGGAACATTTGTGGTGTTCTGAACATAAGAATTTGTGCATTTGGAACGTACAGATGCCACTCTTTGTAAAATAATTGTAAAAGAAGCACATCAGCTCTCAGGTTGTTTGCTTGTCTGCCCTGTCGGGAACCTCCTGCCCATCTGTGGCAATGTTTGTGGATTCTACATTGGCATCTTCAGTTAGTTCATAACCCACAAAGCTAGAGTGGGAGCAAGTTATCTTTGATCCCGATGGACTGTGAAGAACAATAGGTTATGGTTGGTTAATTAGTTAGACTGGTTCTTCAGCTTCTTGGCTAGTTTATTTTTGCAGCTTCTAAACTCTAACCCTTGCGATTGTTTAAAAAAACCTGTTCTGCAACTGCAACTGAAACTTGGCTCAACACCGACGTTCCTGACAGCGCCATCCAGCTAACGGGGCGGCATTTACTCCGAGCGGACAGGACAATTGACTCCGGTAAGACCAGAGGTGGAGGTCTGTGCATTTATGTAAACAAAGCATGGTGCACGGACACCACCATCATCGAGAGTCACTGCTCAGCTAACCTAGAGTTCCTCTTGGTTAGATGCAGACCGTTCTATCTGCCCAGAGAGTTTACCTCCACTGTTGTGACTGCAGCCTATATTCCTCCTGATGCTAATGCCAAGCTTGCAATGAAAGATCTGCATTCTGCCATTAGCAAACAACAGACTCACAACCCCGAGGCAGCCTTCATTGTTGCGGGTGACTTCAATCACTCCAACCTGAAGACTGTACTCCCCAAATTCCACCAACATGTCTCCTTCGCCACTAGAGAAGGCAAGACACTGGACAAAGTCTACACCAACATGGCTGAAGCTTACAAAGCCGTCCCCCTCCCCCACCTTGGACAGTCTGATCACCTCTCATTGTTCCTGCTCCCAAAGTACTCCCCACTCATCAGACGGGTTAAACCCACTGTGAGGACAGTTAAAGTCTGGTCAGAGGATGCGGACTCCACACTTCAGCAGTGTTTTGGAAACACTGACTGGAAGGCGTTTGCAGCCCAGGCCACCCTTGACTCCCACACGGACATTGACTCCTATACATCATCTGTTTTGGACTTTATAAACTCCACCATCAACAGCGTCACCTCCCTCAAACAGGTGGCCATATTCCCGAATCAGAAGCCATGGATGAACAGCGAGGTCAGGCTACTGCTGAAAGCACGGGACACCGCTTTCAGGTCAGGCGATGCCCGAGCCTATAGTTCATCCAGGGCTAACCTGAAGAAGGGCATAAAGAAGGCCAAGCACTGCCATAAACTCAGGATTGAGGAGCACTTCAACAACAACTCCGACCCCCGACGCATGTGGCAAGGCATCCAGGCCATCACGGACTTTAGACCCACCAACACCACCCCCACATCCAGTAACGCCTCCTTCCTTGAGGAGCTCAACCACTTCTATGGCCGTTTCGATAGGGACAATCGGCAGTTGGCCATCAAGGCAGTGCTCCCTGCCGATCACCAGCCCCTCTCATTCACCCCCTTCGACGTGTACGTGGCACTGAGTAGGACTAATGCACGTAAGGCTGCTGGCCCCGACGGCATCCCCGGGCGCGTCCTCCGGGCCTGTGCTGCGCAGCTGACAGACGTCTGGACTGGCATCTTCAACCTGTCACTTGCCCAAGCAGTTGTGCCCACGTGCCTTAAATCCACCTCCATCGTGCCGGTGCCAAAACACTCCACTGCGGCAAGCCTCAACGACTTCCGCCCAGTTGCACTTACTCCCATCATCGCCAAGTGCTTCGAGAGGCTGGTCCTGGCACACCTCAAAGGCTGCCTACCCCCCACGTTGGATCCCTATCAGTTTGCCTACCGCAAGAACAGGAGTACGGAGGATGCCATCTCAACGGCACTTCACTCCGCCCTCACCCACCTCGACAACAGAGACACTTACGTAAGAATGCTGTTCATCGATTACAGCTCAGCATTCAACACCATCATACCCTCTAAACTGATCACCAAACTCGGTGACCTGGGCATCGACCCCTCCCTCTGCAACTGGATACTGGACTTTCTAACCAACAGACCCCAGTCTGTTAGGTTAGACAAGCACACCTCTTCAACCCTCACCCTGAACACCGGCGTTCCACAGGGCTGTGTGCTGAGCCCCCTCCTCTACTCCCTCTTCACCTACGACTGCACACCTGTACATGGTACTAACACCATCATCAAGTATGCAGATGATACAACGGTGATTGGCCTCATCAGCAACAACGATGAGTCGGCCTATAGGGAGGAGGTCCAGCTCCTAGCAGCATGGTGCGCTGACAACAACCTGGCCCTTAACTCCAAGAAGACCAAGGAGCTCATTGTAGACTTCAGGAAGTCTAGGGGCGGCATGCACACCCCCATCCACATTAACGGGAGGGAGGTGGAACGTGTTTCCAGCTTCAGGTTCCTGGGGGTCAACATCTCCGATGACCTCTCTTGGACCAACAATACCTCAACTCTGGTCAAGAAGGCTCACCAGCGTCTCTTCTTCCTGAGGAGACTAAAGAAGGTCCATCTGTCTCCTCGGATTCTGGTGAACTTCTACCGCTGCACCATCGAGAGCATCCTTACCAACTGCATCACAGTATGGTATGGCAACTGCTCTGTCTCCGACCGGAAAGCACTGCAGAGGGTGGTGAAAATTGCCCAACGCATCACCGGTTCCTCACTCCCCACCATTGAGTCTGTCCAAAGCAAGCGTTGTCTGCGAAGGGCGCTCAGCATCGCCAAGGACTGCTCTCACCCCAACCACAGACTGTTTACCCTCCTACCATCCGGGAGGCACTACAGGTCTCTCCGTTGCCGGACCAGCAGGTCCAGGAACAGCTTCTTCCCTGCGGCGGTTACACTACTCAACACTGTACCTCGGTGACTGCCAATCACACCCCCCCCCCCCCCTGGACACTCCTCCCACCAGGATTTATTAGATTAGATTTATTTATTTACTGCTCATATTTATGTCGCTCTTCTAGGGAGGTGCTAACTGCATTTCGTTGTCTCTGTACTGTACACTGCACAATGACAATAAAGTTGAATCTGAATCTGAATTATGTCAAATTTAAATTCCAAGGAGATGTCTTCATCAATCTGGTTTCTAACCTTAGGCACTATGTCTGAGTTTTGACAACAGTTTGTTAATGTTTTGTATGATTTTTGCTTTCATCCTCGAGTTGTTACTCCTTTTCTTTTGGATTTTCAGGTATTATTATCAAATCATTCTTGGCGTTTTGTAGTAGAGAAACCAAGTGTCAGTAAATAGACCTTCATTAAGGTGGTCTTCAGGATGAAGATAATCTGGCCAAGATGTCTGAACTAGTGGTACACAAAAATGCTGGAGAAACTCAGCGGGTGCAGCAGCATCTATGGAGCGAAGGAAATAGGCAACGTTTCGGGCCGAAACCCTTCTTCAGACTGATAGGGGGTGGGGAGAAGAAAGGAAAAAAGGAAAAAGGCGGAGGAGGAGCCCGAGGGCTGGGGGAGGGGAGGAGACAACCAGATGGCTGATGAAGGGGAGGGGACAGCAAGGGCTAGCAGAATTGGGAGAATTCAATGTTCAGGCCCCCAGGATGTAGACTGCCCAAGCGGAATATGAGGTGCATTTCCTCCAATTTACGGTGTTGCTCGCTGTGGCCATGGAGGAGACCCAGGACAGAGAGGTCAGATACGGAATGGGAGGGGGAGTTGAAGTGCTGAGCCACCGGGAGTTCAGGTTGGTTATTGCGGACCGACCGGAGGTGTTCGGCGAAACGATCGCCAAGCCTCCGCTTGGTCTAACCGATGTAGATCAGCTGGCATCTAGAGCAGCGAATGCAATAGATGAGGTTGGAGGAGATGCAGGTGAACCTCTGTCGCACCTGGAATGACTGCTTGGGTCCTTGAATGGAGTGGAGGGGGGAGGTGAAGGGACAAGTGTTGCATCTCTTGCGGTTGCAAGGGAAAGTACCAGGGGAGGGGGTGGTATGGGAGGGAAGGGAAGAATTGACAAGGGAGTTACGGAGGGAGCGGTCTTTGCGGAAGGCAGACATGGGGGGAGATGGGACGATGTGGCGAGTGGTGGGGTCACGTTGGAGGTGGCAAAACTGACGGAGGATCACTTGTTGTATGTGACGGCTGGTGGGGTGAAAGGTGAGGACTAGGGGGACTCTGCCTTTGTTGTGAGTGGGGGGATGGGGAGAGAGAGCAGTGTTGCGGGGTATGGCAGAGACCCTGGTGCGAGCCTCATCTATGGTGGAGGAGGGGAACCCCCGTTCCCTGAAGAATGAGGACATTTCAGATGCCCTGAACTAGTGCTTGCTTTTGGCCCATATCCCTCTAAATCTTGTCTATCCATGTACCTGTCCAAATGTATTTGAAACATTGTAATTGTACCCGCCTCTCCTACTTTCTCTAGCAGCTTGTTCCATATACTCGTCAACCTCTGAGGAAAAAATCTCCCTCTGGTTTCTTTTAAATCTTTCTCCTCTCACCTTAAACCTATGCATTGTTTTAGACACTCCCATCCTGAGAAAAAGACTGACCATTCAGCTTATCTACACCACTTTATACTTTTATGAGACTCAAAGATCACCCCTCAATCTTCTAGAAAAAACTGTCTCAGCCTGTCCAGTCTTTCGTCAAAACCAGAGCACTCCAGACCTGGTAACATCCTCGTGAAACTTTTCTGCAACTGTTTTCTGCTTATCTGAAGCTGCTTTTGAAGGGATTTGTCTGATAGTCTGAGAAGAGCTACCTTCAAGAAGACTGAAATGCCAGACTTCTAGGGTGGTTATCTCTGGATTGCTTCCAATACCTCATGCTAGTGAGGACAGGAACAGGGAGATAGGGGATCTGAATGTGTGGCTGAGGGGCTGTTGCAGGGAGCAAGGATTTAGATTTATAGACCACTGGGATCTCTACTGGGGTAGGGGTGACCTGTACAAAAGGGACGGGTTACACCTTAACTGGAGGGGGACTGACATTCTGGCAGGCAGGTTTGCTAGGGCTACACGTGTGGGTTTAAACTAATTAGTGGGGGGGAGGGATTGACAAATTGGGAGTATAAAGATGGAGTTGAAGGGGAAGTGGCTACAGGAAAAATTACAAAACATTCTCGAATTAATGGGAAGGAAACCTCGAGAAGGGATAAGAGAGTAAGGTCAGGGCCAATTGCGAGCGGTGCGAGGGGGGAAGTGAATACGGAGGTCAAAGTGCTGTATATGAATGCACGAAGTATAAGGAATAAAGTGGACGAGCTTGAGGCTCAGTTAGAAACGGGCAACTATGATGTTGTGGGAATTACTGAGACATGGCTACAAGAGGGCCAGGGCTGGGAACTGAATATTCAAGGGTATACCTCCTATCGAAAAGACAGACAGGTGGGCAGAGGGGGTGGGGTAGCTCTGTTGGTGAGGAATGAAATTCAGTCCCTTGCAAGGGGTGACATTGAAACAGGAGATGTGGAGTCAGTATGAATAGAACTAAGGATTTGTAAGGGTAAAAAGACCCTAATGGGACTAATCTACAGGCCCCCAAACAGTAGCCTGGACATAGGGCGCAAGTTGAATTAGGAGTTAAAATTGGCATGTAGCAAAAGTAATGCTGTGGTTGTTATGGGAGATTTCAACATGCAGGTAGACTGGGAAAATCAGGTTGGTACTGGACCCCAAGAAAGGGACTTCGTGATGGATTCTTAGAGCAGCTTGTATTGGAGCCTACCAGTGAGAAGGCAATTCTGGATTTAGCGTTATGTAATGAACCGGATTTGATAAAGGACCTCGAGGTTAATGAGCCATTAGGAGGCAGTGACCATAACATGGTCAGGTTTAATCTACAATTGGAGAGGGAGAAGGGTAGATTGGACATGTCAGTGTTGCAGTTGAATAAAGGGAACTATGGCACCATGAGGGAGGAGCTGGCCAAAGTTGATTGGAAAGATACACTAGCAGGGATGACAGTGGAACAAAAATGGCAGGTATTTCTAGGAATAATACAGAAGGTGCAGGATCAGTTCATTCCTAGGAGGAAGAAAGATTCCAAGGGGAGAAAGGGCGACCATGGCTGACAAGGGACGTCAGGGACAGTATAAAAATTAAAGCGAAGAAGTACAACGTAGCAAAGATGAGCGGGAGGCAAGAGGATTGGGTAATGTTTAAAGAACAACAGAAGATAACCAAAAAGACAGAAACATAGAAACATAGAAAATAGGTGCAGGAGTAGGCCATTCGGCCCTTCGAGCCTGCACCGCCATTCAATATGATCATGGCTGATCATCCAACTCAGTATCCTGTACCTGCCTTTTCTCCATACCCCTTGATCCCTTTAGCCACAAGGGCCACATCTAACTCCCTCTTAAATAAAGCCAATGAACTGGCCTCAACTACCTTCTGTGGCAGAGAATCCCAGAGATTCACCACTCTGTGTGAAAAATGTTTTTCTCATCTCGGTCCTAAAAGATTTCCCCTTTATCCTTAAACATCGCCAAGACTTCCCCAACATCGGGAACAATCTTCCTGCATCTAGCCTGTCCAATCCCTTAAGAATTTTGTAAGTTTCTATAAGATCCCCCCTCAATCTTCTAAATTCTCGCGAGTACAAGCCGAGTCTATCCAGTCTTTCTTGATATGAAAGTCCTGATATCCCAGGAATCAGTCTGGTGAACCTTCTCTGTACCCTCTATGGCAAGAATGTCTTTCCTCAGATTTGGAGACCAAAACTGTACGCAACACTCCAGGTGTGGTCTCACCAAGACCCTGTACAACTGCAGTAGAACCTCCCTGCTCCTATACTCAAATCCTTTTGCGGGAATACGGGAAGAAAAGATAAGGTACGAAGGTAAGCTAGCCAAGAATATAAAGCAGGATAGTAAAAGCTTCTTTGGGTATGTGAAGAGGAAAACATTGGTTAAGACCAAAGTTGGATCTGAAAAAGGTGAATTTATTATGGGGAACAAGGAAATGACAGATGTGTTGAACAGGTACTTTGGATCTGTCTTCTCTAAGGAGGACACAAACAATCTTCCTGATATACTAGTGGCCAGAGGATCTGGGGTGACGGAGGAACTGAAGGAAATACACATTAGGCAGGAAATGGTGTTGGATAGACTGATGGGACTGAAGGCTGATAAATCCCTAGGGCCTGATGGTCTGCATCCCAGGGTACTTAAGGAAGTGGCTCTAGTAATCGTGGATGCATTGGTGATAATTTTCCAATGTTCTATAGACTCAGGATCAGTTCCTGTGGATTGGAGAGTACCTAATGTTATCCCACTTTTTAAGAAAGGCGGGAGAGAGGGAATTATAGACCACTTAGCCTGACATCGGTGGTGGGGAAGATGCTGGAGTCAAATATAAAAGATGAAATAGCCGAACATTTGGATAGCAGTAACAGGATCGGTCCGAGTCAGCATGGATTTACGAAGGGGAAATCATGCTTGACTAATCTTCTGGAATTTTTTGAAGATGTTACTAGGAAAATGGACAAGGGAGAGCGAGTGGATGTAGTGTACCTGGACTTTCAGAAAGCATTTGATAAGGTACCACATAGGAGATTAGTGGGCAAGATTAGGGCACATGGTATTGGGGGTAGAGTGCTGACATGGCTAGAGAAGTGGTTGGCAGACAGGAAACAAAGAGTAGGGATT
The DNA here is from genome assembly GCA_038087875.1 of Malacoraja senta. Taxonomy (NCBI): domain Eukaryota; kingdom Metazoa; phylum Chordata; class Chondrichthyes; order Rajiformes; family Rajidae; genus Malacoraja; species Malacoraja senta. The sequence continues at coordinate 58,742,685 of CM075977.1, forward strand.
AACGGGTCCCTTTCAGAATGGCAGGCAGTGACTAGTGGGGTACCGCAAGGCTCGGTGCTGGGACCGCAGCTATTTACAATATACATCAATGATTTGGAAGAAGGGATTCAAAGTAACATTAGCAAATTTGCAGATGACACAAAGCTGGGTGGCAGTGTGAACTGTGAGGAGGATGCTATGAGAATGCAGGGTGACTTGGACAGGTTGGGGGAGTGGGCAGATGCATGGCAGATGAAGTTTAATGCGGATAAATGTGAGGTTATCCACTTTAGTAGCAAAAACAGGAAGGCAGATTACTATCTAAATGGCGTCAAGTTGGGAAAAGGGGAAGTACAACGGGATCTGGGGGTCCTTGTTCATCAGTCTATCAAAGTAAGCATGCAGGTACAGCAGGCAGTGAAGAAAGCGAATGGCATGTTGGCCTTTATAGCACGAGGAATCGAATATAGGAGCAAAGAGGTCCTTCTGTAGTTGTACAGAGCCGTAGTGAGACCACACCTGGAGCATTGTGTGCAGTTTTGGTCCCCTAATTTGAGGAAGGACATTATTGCTATTTAGGGAGTGCAGTGTACGTTTACAAGGTTAATTCCCGGGATGGCGGGACTGTCATATGCTGAGAGAATGGAGCAGCTGGGCTTGTACACTCTGGAGTTTAGAAGGATGAGAGGGTATCTCATTGAAACGTATAAGGTTGTTAAGGGTTTGGACACGCTAGAGGCAGGAAACATGTTCTCGATGTTGCGGGAGTCCAGAACCAGGAGCCACAGTTTAAGAATAAGGAGTAAGCCATTTAGAACGGAGACGAGGAAACACTTTTTCTCACTGAGAGTGGTGAGTCTGTGGAATTCTCTGCCTCAGAGGGCGGTGGAGGCAGGTTCTCTGGATGCTTTCAAGAGAGAGCTAGATAGGGCTCTTAAAAATAGCGGTCAGGGGATATGGGGAAAAGGCAGGAATGGGGTACTGATTGGGATGATCAGCCATGATCATATTGAATGACAGTGCTAGCTCGAAGGGCCGAATGGCCTACTCCTGCACCTATTGTCTATTGTCTATTCACAGAGTTCTTGACAATTGTCTTTCTTTTAACAGCAATTTTTCAGTTGCTGGCATTATTTTGGGGCCAGTCTGAAGGAAATAACAGTAGCTGAGAAGGTAGTTTGGCTGGGGGATGTTGGCATTTGTCAAGGTGCAGGTGATCCTTGTGATTGCCTGCCTGGATGAGTCTTATTGCAATAACGTCTTGCATTAGTCTCTTTGACAAGAGTATGCCAACACCACTCTACCAAAGGCTTACGTATTTGCTAATATTGGTATCCAGGAGGATTAGTTTGTCCCCCTGTGGGATAATTGCTAGGTTTTATTCAGTTCTAAATAGAAATCTTCCTTGCTTTATATACGGCTCCCAACATTGGAGTTTATGGAATGATGACTGTAGGATACTGATTCGATTTGAGTGAGCCGATGATTCATGAAATGTTACATTAGCCCAGAGGGGGAGATGCAAAACTCATGGGGTGAGCTTTGCTATTGTTTATAGCAAAGCTCACCCAATGAAATCTGTGCTTATCCTTTTGGTTTGCTGTTTGAGATATACTCACTGTCTTGTTTTTTTGGAATAACCAAATACCGTCCATCATATCGCGAAAAGGATGATGTTCAGAGATCACTGCTGAGCTTGTCCACAATAGTCCTGATGTTCCAGATTCTAAACATGATATTTGAGGAGTAAGAGTTGCCTGTGCAGAATTTCCTTTATTGTGGGATGGCTATTAAGCGGGCTTAACAGAGTGAAATATTGATCCAATGGCAAGCAGTCCATAACAATTCGAAACCAGGTTCCGCAACATCTTGTACACTGCTACTGCTTGAGCCCCTTTCATTCACCCCCAATCCTTCCCACCCTCAATTCTGCTCCCCTTACCACTTGCATTTTTCCTGTTCTTCCAATTGCTTTTCTTTTGAGACATTTTTTACCCCTTTGAATTCTCTTTTAATTGTCTGTTCCACCTACCTCAGGTTCAAAAGTTCAAGTTGGTGAGCAGCATAAAACATGTCGTAAGTTTTTTAAAACATTGCCGAATGGAAATAGAAAAATGTAATTTGTGACCAAATAATTTTACCAGAAAAGGAATGAAATATAAATTTAAGCATAACTTGCATTAAAAACTACCAAAGTAATTGGTCTAAAGAAAGTGCAGTCAGAGCTTGGAGGTTAAGTAGCTCCATCTAGTGTTGGAACAATTGAAAAGCAAGCACAACAGCACAATTTCTTAAGCAGTTCCTTTGGATTACGGATGATTTGCATCCACTCCAGCTTTTGTGAGTTGTGAGATGACCTTTTTAGTTGGACGTAGCTCGGTGCACCTCATAATGCAGTACTATAAAGTTCTTGGCAGTAGACCCAGCTCCAAAATTAATGTAAAAGTGTGAACTTGACTATCTTGCCTAATTATTTCTCACTTGAGAAAAAAATAGATCCTACACATTCAGGATAAAAAAATGAAGTGGAGTGTAATGATCAATAATTGTTAGCTATACTCCCTTGCGGCCAAAAAACATTTAACTTTTTTGTTAATGTTTCATTTCTTTCCCAGTATTTATTTGGCTTTCCGTAACCAATTTAAAATTTGTTTCTTCATTGTGCTTCATCTGATTTTTGTCAAGAAGCCCCAATCTCTCCTTGTCCCAGTGATGCATGCCTGCCACCATGTTTGAAGAAAGAACTTGTTATCATTTTATGTTCTGCTGTGTAGCTATGTCGGGGAAACAATACTGGCTTTCGTTGGGTCTCAATGATGTTATTCCTGTCTGGATAGCCTATTTACTGAAATAACCTTTTTTCTTCATGCTGCTCGATTCCGACATATTCTGCCCGGTTCTGGCAGATCTGCTGAACTTGTAGACAATAGCCATACCGATGTAATCATAATATGCCGCGTGTTCTTGATCCTGTGTAGCATACTAGGGTCTGTCTTGGTAGGATCCTTCTCCATCACTACTGTACCCAAAAACAGGATCACTTAAACTGCTTCTACATGGCTGGTGTATGGAAAATAGAGAGGAAAAGAATCATGTTCTAAAGTAAAACGATTTTAGAGGCTGGTGATCAACCATGCAAAAGTCAGGAGTCATGGAATTAAGTTTGAAAGGTAATTGTAATACATTAAATTGTAATGGAAGGGTGTTTGATTTATTTTTCTTTAAATTTGTACTTCCTGCTCATAGCACCCCCAGAGTTATCTGACAAATGTGACCAATATAATGATCAACTGATATAAACATATATTTTATGTTGCCTTATAGAACTTAAACAACCCTGTTTTCTGCATTTTTACTTTGTACATTGGAGTTTTTTTTAGTACATCTGTATTTGGTTTCTGATGACAGCTATGGAGTTAATATGTTTTTTTCAATTAACAGTATTGATCAGTAAGGGTGTTATGAGGAGAAGGCAGGAGAATGGTGTTGAGAGGGAAAGATAGATCAGCCATGATTGAATAGGGCCACTTGATGAGCCAAATGGCTTAATTCTGCTCCTGGAACTTATGAAGTTGTGAACAAATGTTTTTGGAACATTGATAACAAAGCTTGTTAGAACTATTTGCTTGCACAATGCTCAAATTTTGAAGTAAAAGGAAACATTTGATGCATAAGCTTGGCATTGGATCCCTTGTGTTTAATTGTTCCCAAGTGGATCTGTGAGTGAGGCACAGTTTGCCATAAGAATACATCACCCCAAAAGCCACACTTCGGAGCCTTTCCTGAGTTCACTGTTTGCTGCAGGAAATGAAGTTTCATAGCAGCACCACTAAAACAAAGGAAAGTGAAGGTTCCATGCAAGACATTAATCTACACATTAAGTTTATATTAGTGTGCTGACAAAACTGTAATGGTATCCTTAGTAGCTCTCGTTTCAGGTTTATTTTAATAACAATTTGCCACTGGGGAAAATAACTTGCTATCATTCCAGGAAATCGGGTTAGTGATAATTTTTCAAAATTCTTTAGATTCTGGAGTAGTTCCTGAGGATTGGAGGGTAGCAAACGTAACCCCACTTTTTAAGAAGGGAGGGAGAGAGAAAACGGGGAATTACAGACCAGTTAGTCTAACATCGGTAGTGGGGAAACTGCTAGAGTCAGTTATTAAAGATGGGATAGCAGCACATTTGGAAAGTGGTGAAATCATTGGACAAAGTCAGCATGGATTTACGAAAGGTAAATCGTGTCTGACGAATCTTATAGAATTTTTCGAGGATGTAACTAGTAGAGTGGATAGGGGAGAACCAGTGGATGTGTTGTATCTGGACTTTCAGAAGGCTTTCGACAAGGTACCACATAAGAGATTAGGATACAAACTTAAATCACACGGTATTGGGGGTTCAGTATTGATGTGGATAGAGAACTGGCTGGCAAACAGGAAGCAAAGAGTAGGAGTAAACGGGTCCTTTTCACAATGGCAGGCAGTGACTAGTGGGGTACCGCAAGGCTCAGTGCTGGGACCCCAGCTATTTACAATTTATATTAATGATCTGGACGAGGGAATTGAAAGCAACATCTCCAAGTTTGCGGATGACACTAAGCTGGGGGGCAGTGTTAGCTGTGAGGAGGATGCTAGGAGACTGCAAGGTGACTTGGATAGGCTGGGGGAGTGGGCAAATGTTTGGCAGATGCAGTATAATGTGGATAAATGTGAGGTTATCCACTTTGGTGGCAAAAACGGGAAGGCAGACTATTATCTAAATGGTGGCCGATTAGGAAATGGGGAGGTGCAGCGAGACCTGGGTGTCATGGTACACCAGTCATTGAAAGTAGGCATGCAGGTGCAGCAGGCAGTGAAGAAAGCGAATGGTATGTTGGCCTTCATAGCAAGAGGATTTGAGTATAGGAGCAGGGAGGTTCTACTGCAGTTGTACAGGGTCTTGGTGAGACCACACCTGGAGTATTGCGTACAGTTTTGGTCTCCAAATCTGAGGAAGGACATTATAGCCATAGAGGGAGTGCAGAGAAGGTTCACCAGACTGATTCCTGGGATGTCAGGACTTTCATATGAAGAAAGACTGGATAGACTTGGATTATACTCGCTAGAATTTAGGAGATTGAGAGGGGATCTTATAGAAACGTACAAAATTCTTATGGGGTTGGACAGGCTAGATGCAGGAAGATTGTTCCCGATGTTGGGGAAGTCCAGGACAAGGGGTCACAGCTTAAGGATAAGGGGAAAATCCTTTAAGACCGAGATGAGGAAAAACTTTTTCACACAGAGAGTGGTGAATCTCTGGAACTCTCTGCCACAGAGGGTAGTTGACGCCAGTTCATTGGCTATATTTAAGAGGGAGTTAGATGTGGCCCTTGTGGCTAAAGGGATCAGGGGGTATGGAGAGAAGGCAGGTACGGGATACTGAGTTGGATGATCAGCCATGATCATATTGAATGGCGGTGCAGGCTCGAAGGGCCGAATGGCCTACTCCTGCACCTATTTTCTATGTATCTATGTAAATCTCCTGCATTCATATTGCTTCAACTTCTGCGGGCAAAGTCAAGTACGACCATCTGAAATACGCAACGGTGCAAAGAATTGATGATCACAATTTTAGTGGAAAAATGTAATGTTTATTTTTAATAGTTTAAAAGTTGCACTAATGTCACAGGAAATTGCTGATGAGTTAATTAGTCTTTGATTATGATAGCCAAGACTTTGCAAAGTTTACTGCAACAATGATCACAGAAAATGAAGAATATCAATTTGGTACCATGTTAATATTGATGGTTCGGCTTAAATTTACAACTTCAAAATAAAATTTAAGACAGCGTGGTAATCCTGAAATGGGGGCCATATGCAAGCCACAGCCATTTAAAAAGTTTTTTTTTTACTAAAGAACAAATGTAGGGCATCTAAATAACCTTCATGATACTTAATTTCCAAAGTGTAAGATGAAGCAAGAACTCGCCAAAACGCTTCAATTTAGAAATGCATCTTGTTTTCCTGACTGAAGTGATAAGCAAGAACCGAGAGTGTTTGATTGTCATATGTATTGGCAACGGAACAATGACATTCATGTTTGTTGCTTGGCCCGTTGGCACAAAAATTAAATCAATAATACAATAAATTAATAATAATCAGTAATACTAGGTAACCATAATTGTACAAACCCAAAGCCTGTAGTGCAACCAAAGGTAAAGACCATAGGAGATCATAGTTGTCCAGGTAACGGTTAGTGTGCAGAGTTAAGAGCCTGATGGTTGTTGGGAAGATGTTCTTGAACCTTATATTCATGGTTTTCGGCTCCTGTACCACCTTCCTGATTGTACTAGCGAGATGAGAGCATAGCTGGTATGGTATGGGGCTTCAATGATATTGGCTGCCTTTTGGGGGCAGCCTGTGAATCCCTTTGGTGGGGAGATCGGTACTCGTGATGAACCGCGCAATGTCTACCTCTCTCTGCACGTTTCTTCATTCTTGCATGTTTGTTACTAAACCAGACCGTGATGCAACCAGTCAGTTTACTTTCTACCATACACCTGAAGACGTTTGAGAGAGTATTCAGTGATGTACTAAATCTTGTAAGGAAATGGAGGTGTTAAGGGCCTGTCCCACTTATGCGACCTTTTCGGCGACTGCCGGCACCTGCCATAGGTCGCCAAGAATTTTCAACACGTTGATAATTCAGCGGCTACGAGAAAGACACTACGACTCTTTAGAGACCTCTCACGACCATAGGAGACCTCTCACGACCATACAGGCGACCCCTGGCGACATGTCGCGGGTGACCTCTCATGACCATAGGAGACCTCACACGACCATACAGTCTGTATGGTCGTGAGAGGTCTCCTATGGTCATGAGAGGTCTCCGAAGAGTCGTAGCGTCTTTCTGGTCGCCACTGAATTTTCAACATGTTGAAAATTTTCGGCGACCTATGATGGGTGCCGGCAGTCGCCGAAAAGGTCGCGTAAGTGGGACAGGCCCTTAAAGCTTTTTTATTGCTGGGCCCAAGAACGATCTTTAGAGAATGCATGGCCAGAATCTTGAGGTTGTTAACTCTCTCCACCACAATCCCATCCTGGCCATGAAGATGGGTTTATGGATCCCTGGCTCTCCTTCCCTGAAGTCAACAATCGGCTCGTTGATCTTGCCAAGATTGAGAGTAAGAATGACATTCAATCAGATTATCAATCTTTCTTCATCCCCTTTCTACATCCAACAACGGTCGTATCATTAGCGAATTTAAATATGGGGTTGGAGCTGTGTCTTTCTACAGAATCATGAGTTTGAAGAGAGCAGAGTAGGATACTGAACGCACAACCTTGATGTCCTCCAGTGTTGATGGTTATTGAACAAGAAGTGATGAGGCCAGTTCATACTGATTGTGATTCCCCTGATGGAGAAGTCGAGGATCCAATTACATAGGGATGAGCTGATACCCAGTTTTGAGTTTTTAGAAGTTTTGAGGGAATAATGATGTTGAATGCCAAGCTCTAGTTAGTGAACAACAGCTTGACGCATGTGTTCTTATTGTCCTAATGATCCAATGGAGAATCAGCGAGATCACATCCCCTGTTGATCAATTGTGGCAGTAGCTCAATTGTAGTAGGAATAAGAATATTTCATAAATATTATTGTGATAGTAGCTATGATTTTGCTTTGTTAATTGAATTAATATATTAACATTCGGGCAACATGGTGGCGCCAGCACCAGAGATCCAGGTTCGATCCTGACTACAAGTGCTTGCCTGTATGGAGTTTGTACTTTCTCCCTGTGGGTTTTTACCAGGATCTCCAGTTTCTTCCCACATTCCAAAGACATACTGGTTATTGGATTAAATGGCTTGTTATAATTGTAATATTGCCCCTAGTGTATAGGGTAGTGTTAGTGTGTGGGGATCGCTGGTCGGCTTGGACTCTTTGGGCCGAAGGACCTGTTTCCACACTGTATTTCTAAACAAAAAAACTAATTCTTAATGTAAGTGCTTCATTTCAATTATCTAAAGACACATCATCTAAATATCAGCATCTCTTTGAAGCACCAATATCTGCTGATTCATTCACCAGAGAAGGCATAGACAGAGAAGGTGGAATGGTAGCTTCCTGTATTGAAACAATGCCATGATTCTGCAATGGGTTCAAAACAGATGAAATATTAATTTGGTAAGGCATGAATTGCTATGTTTTGACCTTCTTTTCAGAGGCCTTTAGTTCAAAGCATTTATTTATTGCAGTTGTAATTGCATACTCTACATGCTGGGAAATGTTTTGTCCATCTGATGAATTTTAATAAATTAATCCAGCAAATTTTCATTTTCTTTAATAGAAGATGTTGAGAGGCACTTTACATTCTAAGTGACACACCATATTACTATCACATTATTATATATATGTGACTATCATATTGCCATTATATAGTCTGCTAATGTTCTGGTTTTCTTTCTGGGATGTGAGCACAAATGTAGGACTACAGCATTTTTAAGGTGAAAGCTCACCCTGATATTTATAAGAAAACTAATGGACAGATAAGGTAATGTCTGTGGCAACACTGCCCACATTTTGAATAAAATTTATCATCATCCAATTTGATTTCAATTTTGGTGGCTGCACATCCTGCACAGACCAGAAAGGTGCTGCAATTGTGTTCTGATTTGCCATACAGGGTCCAGTCTTGAGAGTTTGGTCTGGTCTCAAGTGGCCTGTAAGGGAGAAAATAGGATTGGTAATTTCTCATGAGCACCTTGAACATTGGTTGGATGTTTGGAGGAGAAAATACTCCAGTGATTTGTTTCCACATTGAAAGAAGATCTAATTTTTCATATTATCTAGTTTACTTGCAAGATTCGACTTCACTTTCGAACCTTGCCAATGCAGTCATGTTATTGTTGGGAGGAGTGGGGGGAAGCAAATTTGTGGAAGCATTTGTGTGTGCTTTTAACCATTGATGGCATGTATGCACAGAAATATTTTGATTGTTTGGAAGATATTTTGCTTGATAAATTGTCTCAAACTTTGTCTCCATAAAAGCAGTCCTTAAATTAAAAGCAGAATTGGCACCAACTGGTTTCTGTACACATTAGATTAGTCTAAATGTACAGTTGAGTGTAGCGTCCCTTTCCTGTGATTTCATGAAGAAACGGTATCTGCATCATGATTTGCAAATTGTAATTAAGAAAGAAAATTGACCCTTGCATTTCCTTCTCCTTGCATGGCACATTGCCCTTTCTTTCCTACAAATTCCAGAAGAAAATATTCCCAATTTAGTTTTCATATCTTTGGGATGTTCCAAAGCGGTTTGAAGCCAATCAACTACTTCTGAACTGAATAGATTGCAACACTGGGAACCCAACATAACATAACCACATCAAAGTACAAGGTGAATGTGTGGAGAAACAGCTGTTTTGGGAAGATCAACAGAGCTGTTTTTAAAGAGGTGCAGAATCCAGAGGCAAGGGTTATGGTATTTGATTTCTTTCTTTCTTCTTGTTCTTGTGTCCTAATTTAATCAAAACTCGCATTATATATTTGAGCCAATTAAAGAGTTTGATAGATTTGCCCTGAAAAGGCCGTCGACTTTGTACAAATTTGCACGTTCAACATCAGTGCAATGTTTCTTTGTATTTTAATCTTCTAATTTTTGTTAGATTGAATTGATCTGGTATGGGCAAGATAAATAGCAGCGTAAACTATTTCAGGCCCTTAATTGTTGTTGTGTCCTTAAGGCCAGAATTTTGGAATTCTTTGTGTTCAGAATAAAATAGTATGGCTATATCACTGTTTGCATTTCATGCAAACCTGATTGGACCTTGTGATGCACAAACACTGAACTCTTAAAGAGATATGTGTGTACTACACTGTTTCAAACCCAGTTGAATAGCACATAGATAACAATTATTGAATAATTTGTAAGACAATTCTACAGTGGCAGACTCTGCTGATATATTGGAACTGTTTTCTTGTTATTCCATCTGTCTGATCAGTTAAATGAACAGGGTGAACTCCACTGAGGAATTTCTCAAGCATGAATGTGCCATTCTTTTTTAACAGGGTGAAGACAATGAGCCCACAGTATCCCACTATATGAGAAATGGATCTTTCTGAAGCTGCTGCTCCTTCAAAATACAAAGCCTGTTTTGTGTTGCGTTCTATAATTAATGCAGTCTTGAAAAGCAGCTGTGGCAGTTGGTTTGTTCTCATAGTCCTGTTAAATATTCTGAAAGAAAGAGCTGATGCGCCAGAACAAGAGCTCATTCTAGGTGCCCAAGCTTCATATAATTGTTTTTGTAGTCTGTTTATGCATTTGGCTTTTGTAAATCGTTGTTTGTAAATGTGCAAAATTTCTATCATGTATTTAATATCATTTAATAGTGATGTGCTTTTCTGAAGTTCCTTATGAGCTTGACATATGGGGTACTTGCTAGCCCTTTGCTGCTTGGGAAAGTAAGACCTCGCAATTAAGTAGGGCCAAAAGATAAGTTTGCTCCTAGACAATACCAATGTGATTTAAGGGTTATCTGCATGACTGAATATAATTGCATAGAATGCAAGAAAAAAGAACTTGTCAATCCTTTAAAATGACTGATGATTTCAATAGCCATTTGATTTTACTCTGGTTAATACTAAACACGCTATTTAAAATTTTTCCAACAACTTGTACTTTAAAGTTAATGCAAATTCTACACGGAGGGGAGAGAGATATTCTGCAGTGAATTTTTTTCCAATCAAAACATTTTTTTTGTAATTAATGTGATTTTGATTCTGTTATGAGAAACTAATATAATTTTGAATAAAATGGTTTGAAAAGTTTGTATATTGAAACACTCCTGAATAATTCCCTAATTCATGATTTTTTTTGTGTGTGTGGTGGAGGAGAGGAGATGGGTGATCTTGAAGGTGTAGTCGAACTACATGCTCAAAACTGTGGAGGGGGCAAAATTTTGTTTAAAAATGCAGTATTCTGTAATTTATAATTTAAATGCTTGGGCTCAACTGAATAAACATTAAGAACACAATATATTCATTGCACCCTATACAATCATTTTAAGGCAATTTCATTGAATGCATTGGGAGGTATAACAAATGCAAAAAACAAATTTGAAGTAAAGGACTTAACAAAATTAAAGCCAAATTGCAAATTTGTGGTTGCAATTATTCAAGCATAACTCCAAAATTTAATGTAAAAGCTGTTGTTTCTATTAAATTTCTTTGTAATGTGAATCAAATCTACATATTTTTTCACATTTGTTCTCTTTCATTCCATTGGGATATGCAAGATATAAATTAGCATATGTATGTGGTGAATTGCTTTAAAACTATACCAAATTAATTGAATGTCCTAACCAATTTAGCTACGTCAGTTAAACTGGGTGGAGAGACTTTAATTACTTCCACACAATGAACTGGAAACTCTTGTTTAGCAGGTTTTTTAATATTTTGTTTATATTAGAAAAGATTCTAGTCTAGTTTTGTGAGAGAGCTTCAAGTTTTGTTTCTGGTCAGAGTATTTTAACCAGCAGTGATGTAAGCTGAACTTTTCTGCCAGCTTTTAAATGGTGGAGAAGAGCATGATGCAGTCGAATGAAATAATAATAATATGTCTTTAGCTGATCACATCTACATTGGTTAGTGTTGAATTTATAATGGGTTGTTTGGGGGTCAGATATACACATTCATGAGCTAATCTGACAGGATTTTATTAACTGGTTGGATTGCGATGCTTATGGGTGCTGGTCTTCAGACAGCTCGAGGCTTGTTGCCATGCATGAGTCAACTTGTTCCTGACTTTGGCACCTTAATAATCGGAGATATTTAAAAACAGTCAAAATAGATGCAAGTAATGAGAATTGAAATACAAAAACTACTTTAAATTATTTCTGTGTAGAAATTAATTAAGAACATTAAGATTAATTAAATAAACCCCTTGTCAATCTAGTGCAACGTAGAAGACTGGAAGGAATTGGACATGGGATGCTGCCACATCTGACATTCTGCTCTGCTGTTGGACTCTGATGAAAATCTCAAAGGTGTTGAGCTGAGAGATCAGATATATTTTGTATCTGGTTCACAGCATTATAGCTTCTGGTGCTGCCTATTTATTGAATGGGAGTGCCAACCTGGATTGAGAAAGGTGTTTATTTTGATCTTAATTAAAGTAATATATTACATTTTCATTTGCACATTTAAAGTTTATTTCTATGGTTTTTAAATCTTATAGAGGCAGCTCGGTGGCACAGCTGATAAAGCCACTGCCTCGCAGAGCCAGAGAACCAGGTTCAATCCTGACCTTGGGTGCTATCTGTGCATAGTTCACACATTGTCCCTTGTTTCCACCGGATGCTCCAGTTTCCTCCCTCATCCCAAAGATGTGGTTTTGTGGGTTAATTGGTCATTGTAAATTGCCCCTAGTGTGTAGGGGATGGATGAGAAAGTAGAATAACATAGAACTAGTGTGAATGGGTGATCAATGATTGTTGTGGACCTAGTGGGCTGACGTGCCTGTTTCCATGCTGTATCTCTAAAGTCAAATATAGACATTAAAATATATAAGTGAAAAGGACTCTGATAACACTGAGCTGTCAATTGGCTTTTGGGGTGATCTGGAGACAGCATTGGGATATGCCGATCTGTGTCCAGTCACAACTCTGCCTTGTGGGACAGCCACAGCAAAACCTGCTGAATTCTGGAACATATAGTGTTGCAAAAAGCAGTTTGGCTGCAGGAAATGTATGAGCAGTGATTGTAGAGAAGCCTGAGTTGAACATAATCTGCCCCAGTATTTATGGAAAACTATTTGATCATAGACTGTCAGCCTTTGATTATTCTTATTTTGTGTCAATTTTTTTCCATCTATGCAGAAGGGCTGAATGTTTACATCAAAATGGAGCCTTTGGAGGGGGGGGGGAATTTAAAATAGAAAATAGAATATTACAATACAAGAACAGACCTTTGGTTCACAATGTCTGAGCCAGATATGATGCAAAGACCGACTCTTATCTGCCTGCTCATAATCCATATTCCTCCGTTATTTGCATATCCATATCCCTATCTAAAAGTTTCTTAAATGCCATTCCATATTTGCCTCGACCACAAGCCCCCCCAATATGTTCCCAGGCACTAGCTGTTTATGTTCGGTGTCCTTGAAGTGTGTTTATTACATTCGGATCCAGGCAAGGATCTGCCATTGTAAAAAAAAAAAAACTTGCTCTGTAAAACCTTTCTCCTCTCGCATTAAAGGTATGCATTCTAATATTTGATATTTCCAACATTGGGGAGGTGGGAGGTTCTGACTGCCTACTCTATGCCTCTCATAATTTTATGTACATTTTAGATGGATTGTTGCATCTTATTTCTTATCAATCAATCAGTCAATCAGATTTATTCATCACATACACAATAAAGTGCAGTGAAATGAATTTGCCAGCAGCAGTACAATCAAAAAGAACACACAATACACAATAAAATTTAACACAAACATCCACCACAGCATTCTTCACTGTGGTGGAAGGCACAAAGTACAGTCAGTCCTCCTCCATTGTTCTCCCGTGGTCGGGGCCATAAACCTCCGCAGTCGCCGCTGCGGGCTGCCAGATGTACAGGCCCTCTCGTCTGGAAGGTAAGTCCCGAATCGGTGCTTCCCTACCGGAGACCACGGCTTCAAGATGATGTAGGCGCACACCGGAGGTCGAAGCTCTTCTCCAGGGATCCCCGGCGAGGGATCCCGCTCCGGATGGTAAGTCCACCGAAAGCGGTTTCCCCCTTACCCCCCTCACCACCCCGCACACAAGACACACCGAGAGACACTAAAACAAACATAATATAGTATAATTTCTATTACTATCTGTGCATTCTTGTTGTCCATGTGGAATTTACCCTTTATCTTCAATTTCTTAAGATGGCCCTTGTACAGCAATAATTTCCATCCTTTCAGTAATGTCATGAAGGCATATTTGATGCGATATATTGTTGGTACAGGTTTGTTTGTTCCCCTCTCCCAGCATAAACTCTAAGGAATCTCAGTAATATTGAGCTCCACTGATGAAGTCCAGAGGGAGGTCAGCAACACTGCATCTTGAGGGATGCAATGGCTGTTACTGCTGAATGAGTTTGTTAACCTATATTTGACTACACATGAACGCAACTCCTGGTATTGCTATCCTGCTCATTTCTGGCCAATGTTAACTCAAGTTAAGACGGGACAAACAATTTGATGCACTCATCAGAGAGATTAAGGAATAGTATTTGTATGACTGTTGCAAAGGGGGGGGGGGGGATGTTGTAATTGGCATATTGTTCATAGACTCTTAATGACCATTCAGTGTTTATCTGTATCGCATATCTGTCAATTCAAATTTGAGGCATCAGTGTTTGCAACCTTGAAAATCGGTTTGTTTTTTTTCCACATTAGTAACTGTGTTTGGGGAGCATAAATGTGAAATCTAGTTCTCTGATCAATGTACAGCAGTAACATTCTCAGGAATATATGAACATTTTTAAATCTGGTCACCTTTCGAGTTCAGGAAATTTAAACCAAAATACACTGATAAATCCCTTTGGAATATCACATGAAGAGGACATGATTTCCAAAACTGCTATGTCAGTCTTTTTTCCTGTTTAATCAAACTGGGTTTGTATGTACTTGTTTTCATTTGCAATGGAAATCAATAGCGCTTAAGAGTTTTTGCATTTGTGTTAATTTTGATTGCTGATCATTATTATGTTCTTTGCTGGCTGGATGACGCGTCTCTTTTTGAAAGTGTAAAACTGTCAGAAGCAGCTGGGATTTCAAAATTTGTGCAAGATTTTGTACTATTTACAACAATATAATATTTTATTCCCAGGTGCAGTTCCTGGACAATAGCCAATATAAGTTTCTACGATGCAGCAAATAACATTCATGCTACATCAATACCAGCTGCTAATGGTTATCAAGAATAGGCATAGACCTCTCCATGATGTTTCCTCGAATTGTTCTTCGATTTCTTCTCAGAATCATTCGTTATTACACATAACCAAAACCTAATGGGACCAGTCAGTATTAAAAACATGTTTTAATCGGAATGATACTGGATATTCTTCAATGAATGACTCCTCTTTTGACCAGTTTAAAATCTTGCCATTAACTATCAAGTTCTTATCAGAATTGGTGCTATAGGAAAATGAAAATAAATAAACTTGTTTTGTATTCAGATTTATTTAATACAAAACAAGGTGGGACCCGTTGGGTCCCAGCTTCTCACGGGAGGGCTGGTCCCCCAACGCAATATTCCACACCTCCACCAATTCCAATAGACATAGACACGCACACAGACGCGCACTCACACTCACACTCACAGACTCTCACACTCACTGACTCTCACACACTCACTCTCTCACACTCACTGACTCTCACACTCACTGACTCACACTCACTGACTCTCACGCTACACACTCACACGCTACACACTCACTCACCGACACACACTCACTCACACACTCACCGACTCACACACTCACCGACTCACACACTCACCGAATCACACACTCACCGAATCACACACTCACCGACTCACACTCACTGACACACACTCTCACACACCATATATATGTCAGTAAACTTTCTTGAATACTCACACGGCTGAGCGCAGCTTCTCCACTGTGGGGCTTCCGCAGTCAGCGGCACTTCTGCAATCAGCGCGACCTCTGCACTCACCGGAAATTATGCAATCAGCGCGACCTGTCCACTAAGCGGAAGTCACGAAATGAGCGAGACTTTTGGACTAAACACAGTCGGACCTAATAAAGCATTTATTCCTTCCAAACACAGTCGGACCTAATAAAGCATTTATTCCCTCCAAACACAATCGGACCTAATAAAGAATTTATTCCTTCCAAACACAGTCGGACCTAATAAAGCATTTATTCCTTCCATACAGAGTTGGACCTAAAAAAGCATTGCAGTTTCAAGCACAGGCAGGGCAGCAGGCCAAACAACTCATGGCATTGTCATTAAGGGCTAACAAATCATTTATTGCAAGTACATTTGCAGACTCACAGTTCAGTTGATTCACAGCTTAGAATGACAGTCGTGGCCTCTCCCTCGCGATCTTGCAGAGTGACTGACTCGCGTCCAGGCATCCGGGGTTTTATAGTCCTGCCCCCCCTCCCCCCAGAAGGGGGCGTCACCATCATCGCGGTGATTGACAGACGAGAGGACCAATCAGCTGATCTCAAGGTTTTTTAAACACTCAAAGCTTTTTTATTTTTCATCAATGGCAATAATCCTCGTGGCTGGCTCAGCAGAGGAGGATTGTGAGTAAGATGGCCAAAAATCACAGCGATACAGGGTAGCGTTTTTTCTAAAATCAATATTCACCACAGACAGGAAGTGGTTAAGATGAGACTTTTAATTATGTAGATAGATATCACTTCCATTAACCATCTGGCTAATATGCAAGATACATCGTGGATGCATTATAGAAACATAGAAAATAGGTGCAGGAGTAGGCCATTCGGCCCTTTGATCCAGCACCGCCATTCAATATGATCATGGCTGATCATCCAGAATCAGTACTCTGTTCCTGCTTTCTCCCCATATCCCCATTATGACTAGCTCTTAATTAGTTAAGACCAAAGTTGGACCCTTGAAGATAGAAAAGGGTGAATTTATTATGGGAAACAAAGAAATGGCAGATGAGTTGAACTTTGGATCCATCTTCACTAAGGAGGACACAAACAATCTTCCTGATGTACTAGTGGTCAAAGGATCTGGGGTGACAGAAGAACTGAAGGAAATCCACATTAGGCAGGAAATGGTGTTGGGTAGACTGATGGGACTGAAGGCTGATAAATTCCCAGGTTTACAAGGTTAATTACCGGGATGGCGGGACTGTCATATGCTGGGAGAATGGAGCGACTGGGCTTGTATACTCTGGAGTTTAGAGGGATGAGAGGGAATCTTATTGAAACATATAAGATTATTAAGGGTTTGGACATGCTAGAGGCAGGAAACATGTTCCCGATGTTGGGGGAGTCAAGAACCAGGGACGGTACACAAAAATGCTGGAGAAACTCAGCGGGTGCAGCAGCATCTATGGAGCGAAGGAAATAGGTAACGTTTCGGGCTGAAACCCAAGAACCAGGGACCACAGTTTAAGAATAAGGGGTAAGCCATTTAGAACTGAGACGAGGAAACACTTTTTCACACAGATGGTTGTGAGTGTGGCATTCTCTGCCTCAGAGGGCGGTGGAGGCCGGTTCTCTGGATACTTTCAAGAGAGAGCTAGATAGGGCTGTTAAAGATAGCTGAGTCAGAGGACATGTTGAGAAGGCAGGAATGGGGTACTGATTGGGGATGATCAGCCATGATCACATTGAATGGTGGTGCGGGCTCGAAGTGCCGAATGGCCTACTCCTGCACCTATTGTCTATTGTCTCCCAAACTAATTTCAACAGCTATCCCAGTCTTGATTTTTTTCTGTTATAATATGGTGGTCCTTATTCCTGCCTTCACTCCTGCTCTCACACATAGGTTCATCATTCCTAGGTTGAGATCTTGGAAATCCCTTTGCACATTGTCAGAACATTCTCTGTTCAAGGGCATCTGCTCCGTTGGAAGTTTTATGATCTTGAAACAAGTGCAATGGAAGATGAATAATAATCATTATTTTCTAGGAATCGCCTACATCTTAAGAGAGAAACAAGGAACTATAAATGCTAGGTTACAAAAAAAAGGTGTCAAATGCTGGAGTAACTCAGCAGGTTAGGCAGCATCTATGGAGAACATGAGAGAAATGGGTTTGTGTCCAGGTTCCTGCACTCCCCCCCCCCCTCCCCTTGCTTTCTTTCTGCCTTCACAATTCATGCTTCTATCCTTATCTCACTTCTATTGTCTTTTCATCTCTGGCCTTTGTCCAACCATCTGCCTATCACCCCCCCCCCCCCACTCACCTGTAACATCCTTTCACTTACCTAGTGTTGTTCCCCCCCCTTCACTTTCAGCTTTCTTCCCCCCCCCCCCCCCCCCCATCACAATCCATCTGAAGAAAGGTCCTGACCTGAAATGTCACTATCCATATTCTCCATGATCTCCAGCCTGACTGTGTGCTGTGCTGTGTCACTCCACCACTTTGTGTCTATTTCTTCCTCCTACATCTTAATATTTTTTCAAACAAAAGTCTGGTTAAATGTATTCTGCAGCCTATTGTTAGGTTATTGCCCTAGTACTTTGTTTATCTCGGAAATTGCATTGAAATGAATTGATCTGATTCACCATGGACACCATGTTATAGGAAAGATGTTGTTAAGATGGAAAAAATCTAAAACAGTTCGCACATAATCTGGGCACCTGTGGAATTTCTGCTTATTCATAGAATATGAATGATGGTGCTGCTAGGATTTGTCAGCCTATAAGGCACATAAACTGAAATAGAAGTTAGAAAAAGCCTATATTTATGGATCTGGAGTAAGATCTGTCAGGCTAAACCAGGTACGATTTCCTTATAGAGGGCATTGCTAAGCCAAATGGGTTATGACATGTTGGTAATTGCATAGTGACCATACTAAATCGAGAGATTTGAACTCGTGTCCAGATCAGAGGTCCAGACCTATGACTGCTCGCCCAAGATCTTTGCAGCTGTACCCTTTATTGTTGTATTTTGTTATAAATGAAAAGTTAAGCCAAATGTTTATTTGCCCGTTTAGGTGAATTCAGAGATGATTTAAAGTACATTGACCAATATGTATTTATTTGGTTTTGCTGGTCTAGCAGTGCATCTTATTTCTATCTGAGATCTTGATGCATTCAACTGTATGATTGACCTCCCCTGTTTATCACACCCCTCACACGATGAAGCACCCCCAAACACTAAAGCTGACATCAAATTCCTCTTTCTGAAAAGGGTCTATTAAGCCATCTGTAAAACCTGTAAAATAGTTTGATCCAATTTTTGATCAGAACCTAGAGCGAAGGAGCCAGAATGGGGTTGTATCTCTTTCTGATGGCTCTGCCTAGGATATTGTACTAAGATTTACAGACATCGTCACATTTCATATTTCTGTCACAGCAGGATTCTGCACTACCTTGCCATACCAACACACTACATCTTTATTTCTCTCCTGGCGAATGACAGCTGTTAGCCTTGGCATTTGGCCAAGGGAGTTGTCTAAAACATTGTAATTATGAGCTTAGTCAATAGCCCACTTGTGGTTCAGCTCCTAAACTGCTCTAGCTGAGCAGTTGGTTAAACATCCAGGAATATTTTTGCTAGTTTTGTTGCTTAAATTAAACACTTCATGAATGTAGTAGCATATAGCTTTTTAAATTATTGAAAATTATTGACTTAATAGTAAAATAGCCACTTTTCCTTAAATTTAAAGATTCAAAATCAGTGCGATTATGTTCAAATGTGAATGATATTGTTTTTTAAGAGGTCTGGCAGACCTAGGAGGGAAATAAGTCAAACACTTGATGGAATAATACGAAAGATTAGTTTTGGTTTAAAGTGACAACTATAGTTTATGCAGAAGTTGAGTATTTGCAATTCCTCGAGCAGGTATTTTAACTTATTATAATAAATTGTAAAATGAGCCATGTTTTTTTCCCTCTAATATTATGAGCAATGTCTGAATTTAACAGCATTTACAAAGGTCGCAGAGGAATGTTTTTACACTTTGACCTGTTACTATGTTTATGCTAAGACTTTGCAATGGAGTTTACTGTGGTTATGGAAATGTTCACCTTGCTGCCTTCTCAGTACATTAAAAAGCAACATTGGGAAGCATAAAGTTGTGTTGCTACTACGTTCAGTCTAAAGCGTAAAATATGGTGTTAATTCCAGTTGGCTGGCTGCACTTCACACAATGTGTACCTGTTTCAAGCAGGTGTATGTAGTACACCTTAAAAAGCCGACTCGGCAACATTTTTTTTTCTTGTTTTGTTGCAACCTCATGCAGCAGCAGCACTCGGCTTAATTTAAAGATTTTAATTTGGTTGTTTCAAATATGTAATGATCCCCTTTTTGTTTCTTTGGTTGAACACAATACTTTTTCATCTCAGCTTGTTGGCCTATTATGTGAACACACTTTTCCTGAGATTTAATCTGAGCATTTCAGTAAACACCTAAAATACACTCAGCATCTGACGGTAAGATATAACCATATAACCATAACAGCACGGAAACAGGCCATCTCGGCCCTTCAAGTCCGTGCCGAACATTTTTAATTTTTTTTTTTTTTTAATAAAAATAAATACTTCCCCCTAGTCCCATCTACCTGCACTCAGACCATAACCCTCCATTCCTTTCCCATCCATATACCCATCCAATCTATATTTAAAGGATAACATCGAACCTGCCTCCACCACTTCCACTGGAAGCTCATTCCACACAGCTACCACACTCTGAGTAAAGAAGTTCCCCCTAATGTTCCCCCTAAACTTCTGTCCCTTAATTCTCAAGTCATGTCCCCTTGTTTGAATCTTCCCTACTCTCAATGGGAAAAGCTTATCCACGTCCACTCTGTCTAACCCGCTCATAATTTTAAAGACCTCTATCAAGTCCCCTCTTAACCTTCTGCGCTCCAAAGAATAAAGACCTAACTTGTTCAACCTTTCTCTGTAACTTAGTTGCTGAAACCCAGGCAACATTCTAGTAAAT
Organism: Malacoraja senta; assembly: GCA_038087875.1. Classification (NCBI taxonomy): domain Eukaryota; kingdom Metazoa; phylum Chordata; class Chondrichthyes; order Rajiformes; family Rajidae; genus Malacoraja; species Malacoraja senta. The sequence continues at coordinate 58,763,295 of CM075977.1, forward strand.
CTCCTCTGTACTCTCTCTATTTTGTTGACATCCTTCCTATAATTAGGCGACCAAAATTGTACTCCATACTCCAGAATTGGCCTCACCAATGCCTTGTACAATTTTAACATTACATCCCAACTTCTATATTCAATGCTCTGATTTATAAAGGCCAGCACACCAAAAGCTTTCTTTACCACCCTATCTACATGAGATTCCACCTTCAGGGAACTATGCACAGTTATTCCTAGATCCCTCTGTTCAACTGCATTCCTCAATTCGCTACCATTTACCGTGTACGTCCTATTTTGATTTGTCCTGCCGAGATGTAGCACCTCACATTTGTCAGCATTAAACTCCATCTGCCATCTTTCAGCCCACTCTTCCAAATGGCCTAAATCTCTCTGTAGACTTTGAAAATCTACTTCATTATCCACAACACCACCTATCTTAGTATCATCTACATACTTACTAATCCAATTTTCCACACCATCATCCAGATCATTGATGTACATGACAAACAACAGTGGACCCAACACAGACCCCTGAGGCATCCCACTAGTCACCGGCCTCCAACCTGACAAAGCCATCCACCATTACTCTCTGGCATCTCCCATTCAGCCACTGTTGAATCCATCTTGCTACTCCACCATTAATACCCAACAATTGAATCTTCTTAACCAACCTTCCATGAGGAACCTTGTCAAAGGCCTTACTGGTCCATATAGACAACATCCACTGCTTTACCCTCATCAATTTCCCTAGTAACCTCTTCGAAAAATTCAAGAAGATTAGTCAAGCATGACCTTCCAGGCACAAATCCATGTTGACTGTTCCTAATCAGACCCTGCTTATCCAGATGCTTATATATATTATCTTTAAGTATCCTTTCCATTAATTTGCCCACCACTGACATCAAACTAACAGGTCTATAATTGCTAGGTTTACTCTTCGAACCCTTTTTAAACAACGGAACAACATGCGCAGTACGCCAATCCTCCGGCACTATTCCCGTTTCTAATGACATTTGAAATATTTCTGTCATAGCCCCTGCTATTTCTACACTAACTTCCCTCAATGTCCTAGGGAATATCCTGTCAGGACCTGGAGACTTATCCGTTTTCATATTTTTTAAAAGTGTCCGCACCTCCTCTTCTTTGAATCTCAAAGTTTCCATTGCTACTCTGCTCGTTTCCCTTACCTCACATAATTCCATATCCTTATCCTTCGTGAATACCGAAGAAAATAAATTGTTCAATATCTCCCCCATCTCTTTTGGCTCTGCAGATAGCTGTCCACTCTGACTCTCTAATGGACCGATTTTATTCCTTGTTATCCTTTTGCTATTAATATAGCTGTAGAAACCCTTTGGATTTACTTTCACCTTACTTGCCAAAGCAACCTCATATCTTCTTTTAGCTTTTCTAATTTCTTTCTTAATATTCTTTTTACATTCTTTATACTCCTCAAGCACCTCATTTACCACATGCTGCCTATAATTATTGTAGATCTCTCTCTTTTTCCGAACCAAGTGTCCAATTTCCCTTGAAAACCATGGCTCTTTCCATTTTTTTACTATTTCCTTTCAACCGAACAGGGACATAAAGATTCTGTACTCTTAAAATTTCACCCTTAAATGTCCTCCATTTTTCTTCTACATCCTTCCCATAAAACAACATGTCCCAATTCACTCCTTTTAAATCCTTTCACATCTCCTCAAAGTTAGCCTTTCTCCAAACAAAAATCTCAACCCTATGTCCAGTTCTGACCCTCTCCATAATTATATTGAAACTAATGGTATTGTGATCACTGGACCCGAAGTGCTCCCCGACGCATACCTCCGCCACCTGCCCTGTCTCATTTCCTAACAGGAGGTCCAGCACTGCCCCTTCTCTAGTAGGTACCTCTATGTATTGCTGCAAAAAACTATCTTGCACACATTTTACAAACTCCAAACCATCCAGCCCTTTTACAGAATGTGTTTTCCAGTCTATGTGTGGAAAATTGAAATCTCCCACAATCACTACCTTGTGCTTACTACTAATATCTGCTATCTCCTTACATATTTGCTCTTCCAATTCTCGCTCCCCATTTGGCGGTCTATAGTACACCCCTTTAAGTGTTGCTACACCTTTCCCATTTCTCAGTTCCACCCAAATAGCCTCCCTAGACGAGCCCTCTAATCTATCCTGCCAAAGCACTGCTGTAATATCTTCCTTGACAAGCAATGCAACACCCCCACCTCTTGCCCCTCCAATTCTATCACCCCTGAAGCAACGAAATCCTGGAATATTTATTTGCCAATCACAGCCCTCCTGCAACCATGTTTCACTGATCGCCACAACATCATACTTCCAGGTGTCAATCCAGGCTCTAAGCTCATCCACCTTTCTTACAATGCTCCTAGCATTAAAATATACACATTTAAGAAACCCACCACCACTTATTCTCTGTTTATTATCTTTTTCTTCTTTCTCCCCTACATTTTGGGTCCGAGTGCTTCCCTTCTCTGCCTCCTGCCTCCCACATTTTCCACTAGCTTTCTCTATTTGAGTCCCTCCCCCCAACCGTTCTAGTTTAAAGTCTCCCCAGTAGCCTTTGCAAATCTCCCCGCCAGGATATTGGTCCCCCTCGGGTTCAAGTGCAACCCGTCCTTTCTGTACAGGTCACACCTTCCCCAAAAGAGGTCCCAATGATCCAGAAGTTTGAATCCCTGCCCGCTGCACCAGTTCCTCAGCCACGCATTTATCCTCCACCTCATTCCATTCCTACTCTCACTGTTGCGTGGCACAGGTAGTAATCCTGAGATTGTTACCTTTGTAGTCCTTCTCCTTAACTCTCCTCCCAACTCCCTAAATTCTCCTTTCAAGACCTCTTCTCTTTTTCTACCTATGTCATTGGTACCTATATGTACCACAACCTCAGGCTCCTCTCCCTCCGATTTCAGGATATCTTGGACGAATAGTTCAGATAGTTTGGGAAAACTTTGTGAATACTTAGTATGGAAATGAAACTAAATAAGTTTTGCATACAACCTCCTTGATCTGCAGACACTTGTTTTTAGCATTAAATTCTCACTTAATCAGTTGTTGGTACTGGCAAATTAAACTAGAATAATTAGTTTTAGCTGTGAAGTGACCGATTAGAGTAAGAACTGTGAGAAATCACTTTCTAAAAAAAATGCTAAATAGTAGTAATTAAGTGAGATGTATGTCACACATCATTATGAAATCATTCTAAAATTAGCCTGGAGTCTTAAATCTCATTTATACAGCAAATTAAATCAGTATATGGATCAATTGAATTTGAATTAATTAACTCTATTCCATTTCTCTCTACATTTATAAACCTCAAAGTCAAGCTAGTTGGATGGAAGCCATGAAATTTCTGCTCTGCCAAACATATGTAATAAAAACTACATTTCTTCATAATGAGTATTAATAAAAAATGTACAGGGAACTAATGGAGATTTCTAAGACAGAGCATTTTAAGAGATATGTAAGTTGAATGATGGATATGAAAGACAAGGACATTCTATAAATATCACGTCTTTAATTGAGATCACTGACGAATAGATTGCATAGATTAACTGTTGCTACCATTATGGAAAACTATTTTTTTTTAATATCCTCTTGAGCCATGAGAATATATAATACTGTTGCTAATACATTTTAAATGCCAGATTTCAATTTATAATCCAGTATAGGTCAACTTGTCTCCAACCAAATGAAGTGAAGAGCACTCGAGCAAGAAAACATTTTCAGCCAGCTTGTTGCCCTTGTGTGCCATTTCAGCCTTTCTCCATTCTGTAAACACAGATTTGTATGGGTGTGCAAAACTGCCAGAAGCTGCAGAGAAGGGAGGATGGGGAAATGTTTGCAATTGTGTTTTAATGTTTTATTTAGATTTAAACATTTTTAAAGAGGTATTTGCAAGTGCTGAAAAATTAACTGCATGGTGTGACAGCACCACCAACTGGCGATTTAAAATTATTTTGAGGCAACTCTGTAATTTTCCTGGTTTCCTTCTATCCGTATTGTATATGTATTTAATTCTAAAATGTCACGGGTAGAAAATGTAATAACAAAAATTAGAGCCTTGGATATCCAAGAAAAGGGCTGTCAATCAAAATGAGATTCCTAATCACTTGGAATGATGATTAATTTCCTAAATGTTCAGACAATTTTCATGATTTGAGTAAGAATTAACACTGCTATGAAATTAATTTCTAGTAGAGTATGCTAAAAGATGGATGTAAACTATAAAAATACCAAATATGAAAATCAAATTTAAAAGAGAGATTGAAACTTGGGAAATAATTTGCTTTCAGCCTCAACAGAGGCAAGAGAATGAGGAAAATCATGCCGCTGTACAGCATGGAAACAGGCCCTTTGGCACAACTTGTCCATGCAGATCAAGGTATTCTGGGCAAGTCCCATTTTGCCAGCATTTGGTCCATATTCCTCTAAACCCTATCCACATATCTGTTCAAATGCATGTTTATAAGTTGTAATTGTATCCATTTGTATAGCTTTCTCTGGCAGCTCTTCCAGGTATGGACCACATTCTGAGTCAAAAGATTACCCCTGAGGTCCTCTTAAGTCTTTCTCCTCTTACCATATTAGACTAAGTGGGACCCGTTGGGTCCCGGCTTCACAGGGGAGGGCTGGTCCCCCAACGCAATATTCCACCTCCCCACCAATTCCAATATACATACACACACTCACACTCACACATACACACCCTCCACCTCACACACACACACACGCACACGCACACGCACACACACACGCACACGCACACACACACACACGTACACATACACTCACACTCTTACACACACACACACACACTCACACATACACTCACACACACTCACATATACACTCACACACACAGACATACACACACACACATGCACTCACACACACACATGCACTCACTCTCTCACACATACACACACACTCACACACACATACACACACTCACACACTCGCACAGACTCGCGCACACACACACAGATACACTCACACACATCCACTCACACATCCACTCACACACACCCACACACACACCCACTCACACACACACACCCACTCACACACACACACACTCTCGCACACACTCTCACACACACACACTCTCTCACACATATACACACCCTCTCACACATACACACCCTCTCACACATACACACCCTCTCACACATACACACCCTCTCACACATACACACCCTCTCACACATACACACCCTCTCACACATACACACCCTCTCACACATACACACCCTCTCACACATACACACCCTCTCACACATACACACCCTCTCACACATACACACACACACACACACACTCACACTCTCACACACACACACACTCTCACACACACACACACACTCTCTCTCACACACACTCTCACACACACACACACTCACACTCACATCCGCTCACTCACTCACTCGCTCACTCACTCACTCGTTCACTTACTCACTCGTTCACTCACACACACTCACTCTCTCACACACACTCACACCATATATATGACAGTAAACTTTCTTGAATCTACTCACACGGCCGAGAGCGGCCTCTGCACTGTGGGGCTTCCGCAGTCGTGGAATTTCCGCAATCAGCGTGACCTCTGCATTTACCGGAAATTATGCAATCAATGCGACCTCTGCACTCACCGGAAATTACGAAATCAACGCGACCTGTCCACTAAGCGGAAGTCACGAAATGAGCGGGACTTTTGAACTAAACACAGTCGGACCTAATAAAGCATTTATTGCTTCCAAACACAGTCGGACATAATAAAGCATTTATTCCTTCCAAACACAGTCGGAACTAATAAAACATTGCAGTTTCAAGCACAGGCAGGGCAGCAGGCCAAACAACTTATGGCATTGTCATTTCATTTCCAATTAAGCATTGCACTTTCAAGCACAGGCAGGGAGCCTGCCAAACAACTCATGGCATTGTCCTTTAATTTCATTTAATTTCCAATTAAGCATTGCACTTTCAAGCACAGGCAGGGCAGCAGGCCAAACAACTCTTGGCATTGTCATTAAGGGCTAGCAAATCATTTATTGCAAGTACATTGCAGACTCACTGTTTAGTTGATTCACAGCTTAGAATGACAGTCGTGGCCTCTCCCTCGCGATCTTGCAGAGTGACTGACTCACGTCCAGGCATCCGGGGTTTTATAGTCATGCCCCCCCCCCTGGAAGGGGCGTTACCTTCATCACAATTATTGACAGGCGAGAGGACCAATCAACTGATCTCAAGGTTTTTTTAACACAACTTTTTAAATTTTAATCGATAGGAAAAATCCTCAGGGCTGGCTCAGCAGAGGAGGATTGTGAGTAAAATGGCCAAAAATCACAGCGATTCAGGGTAGCGTTTTTTCTAAAATCAATATACAGCGCAGACAGGAAGTGGTCAAGATGAGACTTTTAATTATATAGATGCCTGTGTCCTTTAATTTTAGAATTCTCTGCACCAGGAAAAACACTATGCATACCCTTCATGATTCTGTATACTTCTATAAGGTCCAAAGTAAGTCACAGTCTATCCACATCCTTGTGAATAGCTTCTGACCCCTGTCCAACTTCATGACATCCTTCCAACAGATGGGCAACCAGAACTACACACCGCACTCCAAATGCGGTTTCACCAATGACTTGTACAGCTGCAACATGGTCAATTATGTGGATTCATAAATGAGAATATATTGTTATTAATTTCGGAGTTAACAGAGTATTCTGTAGTGGGGCTCTATTTGAAAGGAACAGCCTGGCCATGTTTAATAACAATGTTCTTTACTATAGGATGATGGTGAGATTATTAATAGTGATTTTTAGATCCCATGGCTAAGAGTCTTTCACCTTCGAGCCTAGAGAAGATAATAAGAAGGACTTGTATTTGAAAATAAAGTACCCAGTAAACCCTTGATATAACAGACCATTTGTGGGGGGTGGAGGGGGGGGGGGGTAGGAAGAAGAGGAATGGTTTGTCATTGCCGATTAAGCGAGTAAGGTATTTTCATTGTATGTAGTTAAAGAACTACAGATGATGGTTAATACACAAATGGACACAAAGTGCTGGAGTAACTCAACGGGTTATGCAGTATCTCTGGAGAACATGGAGGTGACGTTGGGACCCTTCAGACTGATTCAGTCCAGCAATTTTGTGTTTGCACCTTAAAACTAGGCACCGATACAGTTGGTCAGAACCAGCGAGCCCTTCTTCACCAGCTGCTGCATGGTCTGGTTGACCTGGCTGTTTTTGCGGCTCACATTGTAGCCCTTGGCCAACAGCTTTTTCTTCAAGCTGCTGTCAATGAAAAGGCTCACTTGGTTACAGAGGGGTTCCCTCCCTCTCCTTTAACCAGCTGCCCATTCTTTCTGTCGGCCGTCGCCTTCTCTGCTTCCCACTCAGTCGCCATCCCCTCCTCCTCTTCCCACTCAGTCGCCGATATCTTCAAAGGTGGAGTATGTCCGCGACTCCGGGGAGAAGGAGGAGGAAGGGGAGGTGGCGGTGGTTGAACAGGGAGTGGACAAAGCGACGGCCAACAGGAAGAAGCAGCAGCTGGTGAGAAGGGAGGGAGCCCCACGATGACCAAGTGCATCCAGTCGCTAAAGCAACTAAAATATTAATCTGGAAAACAAATTTCCAATTGCATGTACAATTGAGTTCTTTGAGTTACCAAATTGGACATGGGGAATTTAATCTTCAAATCCAGAGTTTGAAAACATTATAGTTGACCATGAATCAGGATTGAAAAGTACATAAGACACAAAATGCATATTTGCATAAAAATACATAAAGAGCAAAATGATGACAACATTGCGACTAAGCATAGAATAGGCAACCTTTTTACTTGGTTAATCCAACGCCTTTCTGGATTTCCCAGTTGCTAACCATCCTAACTTCTCTTCCCATTCCCATTCCCATACTGATCTTTCTGTCCTGGTCACCTCCATTGTCAGGCTACATGCAAACTGGAGAAATAGTACCTCATATTAAGCTTGAATAGGTTACAACCCATTGATCTGAATATTGAAATCTCCAATTTTAGGTAACGGCAAACTGTCCCGCCCCATTTCCCCTATCTCCCGTTTGCCCCACAAGGGATTGCACCTATTTTTCCCATTCTACCTACATTCTTTCCTCTAGCTTCATAATTCACAACAGTTCAATTATTTTGTCTTGTGCCTTCTGACTTTTCATCTCAGGCAGATGGTTGGACAAAGACCAATCAAACCCCACTCCCCCTCACCACTCTCTCTTTCAGCTCCCCCCCCCCCCCAATCAGTCTGAAAAAGGTCTCCATCTGAAACGTTACCAATCCATGTACTCTGGAGATGCTGCCTGACCCACTGAGTTACTCCAGCACTTTTCAACATTTTTAAATGTCATTTTCACATACGCTAATTTGTAGCACTGTAATAATGTTCTTTAACTAACCTTATTAATTCAGGACTTTTCCAGGAAAAGTAGATCACATGTCCTAGAGTCATATTGACTACTACAATCACAGCCACTATTTATTTTGTTAACTGAGTGGTTTTGGTTTTACATAGTCTAAGGTATCGATCTTCTATTTAGTTACATTTATAATCATGTAGACCCGACGTTAGTGATTAAATCTGCAGAATTCAATTAATAGTTCTCAAATGAAGACTTAATCTCAAAAAGCTGTTAATTAGATGATGAATGTAACTGACTAACAATTAGAATAATTCACAATGGGTAGTATTAGTCAGGTGACCTCACTGATAGGATGCATATTTCCTCAGAAGAATGCAAAACTCAAATCTATCAGCTACATGCCAAGATGGTTAATAAAAATGAGTAGAAGCAGATGTTGATTTCTTTACCATCTGGAAATATATCGTCTGACAGGGTGGGGCGAGGGAAGGGAGGGAATGCAAGGGTTACTTGAAATTGGAGAAATCAACGTTCATACATCTGGGTTGTAAACTGACCAAGCAAAATATTTCTCCAATTTGCATCTGACCTCACTCTGACAGTGGGAAAGGCCCAGGACAGAAAGTTCAGAATGGGAAGGGGAGTTAAAATATTTGGTAGCCAGGAGATTGCATGGGCCAAGAGTATAGGTGTTCAGCGAAATGATCGTTAAGTCTGCGTTTGGTCTCGCTGATATATAGGAGCCCACCCTGAGAATAACGGATACAGTAGATGTCGTTGGAGGAGGTGCAGGTGAAATTATGTCTCACCTGAAAGGACTATCGGGACCCTGGATGAAGTCGAGGGAGGAGGTATAAGGACAGGTGTAGCATCTGCAGTTGCAGGAGTAAGTTCCTGGGGTTCACCTTGCATTACCTCCCTTGCCCTCCCTCACTCTAGTTGTCCTACAAGTTCCACTGTTTGCATCGTATCACTTTGTTATTACCTCTTCCCCAGCCAACAATGGGCCATTGAGGGCTCCACTCTTCCTTGGTCACCCTTTGCCAGTCCTGCTTTGTTCTGGCCTTTTTTTAAATCTCCACATACCTCCTCTCTACTTTCAGTCTGAAGAAGTGTCCCAAACCGAAATGTTACCCATCCAGAGTTGCTACCAGACCCGCCGACTAACTCCGGCACTAAGCACCAAGCTATGCTTAGAGCTGGATTTGCATGCAGCTTATGGAGGGGACACACTAGATAGGTCTTCCATTACCCTGAAGTCATTGGCCACCTGCATTGTTCAACCCCCTTTGCTGTTGCAAAGGCCTACATGTTGTCTTCCATTGGGAGGACATTGGCAACATGTTCCTTTAGTTACATTGGTTATGACTAAATTACAAACAAATGAGGGTGGCACAGCTGGCAGAGCCGCTGCGTCACAGCTCGTTACCCGGTTTCGATCCTGACCTCAAGTGCTATCAGGATGAAGTTTGAACGTTCTTCCTATGACCGCGTGGGTTTCCTCTGGGTGTTCCGCTTTCCTCCCACATCCCAAAGGCGTGCAAAGGTTAATTGGCCTCTGTAAATTTCCTCTAGTGTGTAGGGTGTGGATGAGAAAGTGGGATAATATAGAACTAGTATGAATGGGTAATCGATTATCAGCATGGACTCATGGGCTGAAGAGCCTGTTTCCATGATGCAACTTATAATGTAACAGGTCTAAAGAAAGAATGACCACAAAGCACAATTCCAGAAAAAAACTATTCTTGAATGTGTATTCAAGAAGATTTTTTAATAATAATATGTCAAAGCAGTGATGTCGCCATGGCTTCTAAAAAAGGCTCCATAGCTTATAAAGTATATTGCCAAAAGAAATGCCTTTATACATTTGAAACCTTTGTTGTACTGCATCTTGCTGTGCTGTGTTTAGCTCTGTACCTCATGAAAGTAGTTGGCCTTGGGGAGGATCAGATGCAAATTCACCAGAATTATGGCAGAAAGAATGGGTTAAATTATGTTGCACAAGCCATATATTCCCTTGAAAATAGATGATTGCAGAAAATAAGATGTATTTGGTAATATTTATGTAATGAAGCTATTATATCTGTAGCCACAAGGCTATTTTAGGTCAAATCCTTTTTCGAGTGAAGCCAGGAATGGTAGAAATAAAATAGGGATCTCTTCCAAAAGGGAGAATTTGAGCCTTTGTGCATGAGTTTGATAAATTATTATCAGGTAATTCAGGATATAAATCAGTTCTGTTGAGGTAGAGATCAGCGGCAGTCTGATTGAATAGTGGAGATGACTTGTGGCTTTGGTTATTCATGGATAGTTTTAAAAATAGCCTCTGAAAAAGCCTTCAAATTCTCTGGAAGAGTAAATGAACCAGTGTCAACATCTTCGCCCAGGCCAAAATCCCCAACATTGACAGCATAGTTACTTGCATTGGGCAAGTTGCATCTTTTGTATGCTTGACACTGGACTCCCGAAATAAACGTTATTTTGATCGCTATTGGGAGATGAGATAACCAGGCAGACAGGGAATAAAATTCAAGAATGTGCTCAAACCTTCCTTGAAGAAGTTCAACATGCTCACTAACTCCTGGGTACCTCTTAACCCATGAACGATCTAGAGAAGAAGGAGCACCGGGGTGTTTCAGTACATTGGGAGCACTCCAAATCACTACGAAAACAGCAAATGGGTGCACCACCCATTAGCGCATTATATCAGGCACCTCTTGCTCCATTTAAGGAAATTCAGACTAGCCTCATTAGCATTCTCAAGAACCTCCAAACCAGAGTGTAAGCAAGTCACAATTGAGCCTAAGAGACTGCTAAAAAAGAAAATAGGCAAATATTACATTCAGTTTCAGCATAGCAAGATCCCATTTACAATAGAAAAATACATGATCAGTTAGTTGATTGATTTCATTGGTTGAGCTATAAATATCAGCCCCAGGAGAAATTAATCACTATCAAATCACCTTTACGTCACTTTGAACAGACAGATGTGGGTCAGCTAAACTCATACAAGTCTATTCCACCACAGTCTAGAAATTTGACATATGTGGAAGCGCCAGACGAAAGACTTAAAAAAAAACGTTGTTGCAATAACTTATATTTCCTACAGAGGGCAAAATAAGCACATTTTAAAACATAGAAATAGTGAAATTCTTCATTATACAGTACTGAAGAAAATCTTTTGTTGACTTTCATGTTGTCTCAATATTATGTGGTTTTTAACATGGAAGGAAGGTTTTTGGTCAAATTTCACCTAGTTTGCTCATGGTTTCCCTGAGGATGTTTTAAATGCAATGAAAACAATTGAATAAATATGGAACGAGAACCAGAGTCAACATTTCAGGTCAATGACCTTTTTGAAGGTCGTTGCCTGAAACTTCAACTCAGCTTCTCTTCTAACAGATACTACCTGGCCTGCTAAATATTTCCAGCTTTTTGTTAAAAGCAAAGAAAATACAGAGCAAATAAACAACGTGCTAGAGGAGCTCAGAGGGTCAGGCAGCATCTATGGAGGGAAATTAACAGATTACATTTTTGGCTTGGACCCTTCTTCAGACTGATGAAGTTGAGGGAATAAAGCTGGCAAAGAAAGCTGAAGGGAAAGGGTGGGGGTAAAACCTAG
>CM075977.1:58775524-58821338 GCA_038087875.1 Malacoraja senta
GCTCGCCACAGACATTTTCGAGTGGCGGGGGCAAACATTTCCTGGTACTCGTTGACTTCTACTCCAGCTGGTTTGCGGTTGACCGGCTGCCTTCCGTGACCTCTTCGGCCGTCATCGACAGGTTGGACCCTCACTTTAGCACTTTTGGCCCCCCGGCAAGCCTGCAGTCGGACAATGGCAGCCAGTTCACGAGCTCCGAGTTTAAAGCGTTCGCTTCCAGATGGAACTTCCGCCATTTCACCAGCAGCCCGGAGTACCCGCAAAGCAACGGTTTGGCCGAGCGCGCGGTACGCAGTGCTAAGCACCTGTTGGAACAGTGTGGTGGCATTAACTCCGACTTCCACCTGGCCCTCCTCAGCCTTCGGAACATCTCCCGCGACCCTGCCATGGGTTCACCTGCTCAGCGGCTCCTGTCTCGCGCTACCAGGCTCCCACTCCCGGTGGCCCAGCGATCCCTCATACCCTCGGTCCTTCCACCTGCGGCGGTTCAGAAACGGATTGCCTTCAGGCAAGACGTCCAAAAGCGGTCCCATGACAGGTCCTGCCACCCGCTGCCGCCCCTCTTCCCCGGTCAAGTAGTCCGTATGCAGACCACTCCCGGTCACTCCAAGCTCGCTACTGTCGTCGGCTCTGCGGGGTCGCCCAGGTCCTATTTCGTCGACTACGCTGGGACCATTTACCGACGGTCTCGCCAGCACCTTCGGCTCGTCCACGAGCCGCGTCCTCCTCCCGCCGATCCCTTTGCTCCCCCGCTGCCTGTTTCCCGTCCGGCCGTTGCCCTGCCCGTGATTCCCTGCATGCCTCGCTCTGCTCCTCCTTCGCCCCCTCCGCTCCAACACACTCCGACTAGTCCTCGGACGCCTCCCCGCGCTCTCCCCGGTCCCGGCCCCGCATCCCCTCCGGTTTCGGTGCCGCGATCTCTTCCGTTTCCTCCCGTTTCTCCCTTTCAGGTTCGTCTGTCCCCGCTGGTGCCTCTTCCTCCTCCAGGAAGGGTGGATGGCGAGACGCGAACCCGGGCGGGACGTCTGGTCAAACCGCCTGACCGCTATGGCGATGTTGCCTAGCTATCCTAGCGCATGAGCCGTGGTCGCCATGTCACCTTTGTATTTGCCTGTCGTTTCGGGGAGGAAGGGATGTAGATGAGATATGCATGTGCCTTTAACATAGTGACCTCACACCCACTAACCACTCCCCATATCACAAGTATAACTACAACCTCCACACCCACAGATCGCTCTCTAGTTCCTGTGACAGACCACGTACAGCTAGTGCAATGTATAATGTCCAGTATGAATAAAGATAGTAAAGTAACGATGTCTCGATATCAATCCTTTACAGCCTCCAAATTATTCCTGTACCAGTGAGATCAGAACTGCATACAATACTCCAAATGCAGGCCAACCAAAGTTCTATGAAGCTGCATCATGCATGTTTGTTTAAAGGAAGGACGTCTTATATTTATATAACACTTTTTATGACCTCTGGTCATTGCAATGCACTTGGCAAACAGTGACGTCTGTACTTTTCTGCTGCAGTTACTATTGTAATGGAGGAAATACAACAACTAGCATTGTGCCTGGCAATTGTCACAAGCAGCAATGTGATGTTGTACATGCAATGATGCATGGGCCAGGTTAGTAAGGATAACTTTCATAGTCTTCAAAATAGTTTCATAAAATTCCTGGTATCATGTGGTTAGTATTTTTTTTACAATATATGATTTCAATTCGCACAGTAATGTGCTTAATGTTCTTATTATTAAGTAATAATCATGCAAATTTGTACATTGTATAATATTTTCTGAAGATAGGTTGGAGAATGAAATCCTGAGAACAGGAATGGCCTTTGAGATGCATGAAACTTCAGAGCTCGAAACTTCAGTAAAAAACCCGAAGTGCTGGAGGAACTCAGTGGGTCTGGCAACATCGATAGAGGGAATGGACAGATGACATTTCTGGTTAGGACCCTAAAGATTGAAGAAGGGTTTTGACCCAAAACGTTGTTAGTCCATTCCCTCCACAGATGTCGTCTGAGTCACTGAGTGATGTCGTCTGACTCACTGAGTTCCTCCAGCCCTTTTTTTGCTAAATGGTCTTACATGTTATTAATCAGCTATCTTTAAATAATTTTAGTTTAGAGATACATCGTGGAAACAAGTTCTTTGGCCTACCGAGCTTCCGCCGACCAGCAAATCACCTGTACACTAGTTCTATCCTACACACTAAGGACAGATTTTTTACAAAAGCCAATTAATCTATAAACCCGCACGTGCAAACTCCGTACAGACAGCACCCGTAGTCAGGATCGAACCCGGGTCTCTGGCACTGTAAGGCAGCAACTCTACTGCTGCGACACCGTGACGTTTCACACATCTTTGCAATATAGCTCATTATGACAGATGAAACTGTTTCAAAAATATGCGAAATGATCTAACCATGATTAAAACATAATATACGTATTTGTGTTTTGTGTTTAATGTTTATGCTTGGAGCTTGAGTGAACTATTTGAGAATAGTTTGTAAGAGAGAGCTAAATGCATGTTTTGGCAAGACAAAATTGTGACCTTAACTAACCATTGCCTTATCTTATGATTGAGTATCTTTTTTTTACCATCGATTACTCTGGTGCTTCAGATAGCTGGTCAGAGCAACCACTTGTAACAGATAGGGGCTATGATTAAAAGTATGCAATCTGACAGAAACTATTTTGAAAACATCAAGTGAAAGTGGGAGTTATGGGCCTGTCCCACTTAGGCGATTTTTCAGGCGACTATCAAGTTGCCGGCAGTCGCCTGAAAAACCAGCAAATGGAACGGTGACTGTCAGAGTGGAACACACAAACACATCGCTTCCTTCACCAACCCGTTATGCAGGCGGGGGACAGGGCGAGCAGGAGGAGTGCTGTCTGAGTGAAATTCACACGGTGATACAGCCAATGTGATACAGACACAGGCTGCGATGAATAGTAAGGTTGGCGCTGTAATTAAGACGGCTAAAGCACAGTGTATGGTAAGTCCTTTAAAAGAGGGGAGGGAGAAGGGAGGGAGGGGGGGAAGGAGTGGAGACAACATTTAAGAAGCCAGAGATACACGGCTGTGAAGCTCGGTAGATATTAACATTACCGGTCAGTTATCCTTGGTTCTGAAAACTACTGCTTACGTTTTTTCCCCTCAATGAGCCAATGAAATTCACTGGTCAGCACCGGCTACAACCTATGAGAACCTTCGACCTCCTGGCAACCCACTAGGACCTCCTGGCGACCCACCTACGGCACGAGAAATCTCGCTACTCTTCATGGCGGCTTCATTCTAGTCGCCCTAATTTTTCAACATGTTGAAAAATTAGTGGTGACCATAATGAGGCTGCGATTAGTTACCAGAATGCAGGAACTCCTCACGACCATGAAGGCGACTCCCCGGTAACTACCCGCGAACATGTGGCGACCGTGTGGCAACTGCATAGTCTCCTGCAGTCACCTAAAAAGTCGCCTAAGTGGGACAGGCCCATTAGTATTTTGGTGTTGCCTCCTAGTGTTGTGCCTTACAATTTTTTTTCTCTTCATTTGTTTTTCTTGTACAATATTTCCCTCAGTCCTTGAGAACATCCCTTTACAGCATCTCATCAGTTGTTGGGGGGGGGGGGGGGGAGACACAAAATGCTGGAGTCTCAGCGGGACAGGCAGCATTGCTGGAGAGAAAGAATGGGTGACATTTCGGGTCGAGACCCTTCTTCAGACTGATGTCGAGGGAGGGGGTGGGATAAAGATAGAATGTAGTCGGAGACAGTAAGACTAGTGGGAGAACTAAGAAGGGGAGGGGATGGAGAGAGAAAGCAAGGGCTAACTGAAGTTAGAGAAGTCAATATTCATATCGCTGGGGTGTAAACTACCCAAGCGAAATGAGATGCTGTTCCTCCAATTTGCGCTGGGCCTCACTATGACAATGGAGGCCCAGGTCAGATTGGGAATGGGAGGGGGAGTTGAAGTGCTGAGCCACCGGGGGGGGGGGGGGGGGGGAGGGGAGGGGAGTGTTGGGCTCCCTAGACATCCTTACAAAATGGTGATGTGCTGAGACAAAGAGTTGTGCGGGCATCATGAGCATGGTAGAGGAACGTACAATACTTCCTGTAGATCAGTGAAGCTCCTGTGGAACAGAAGCTGAATGTTCTCACCAATCTATAGAAACTCATGCTATATGAGATCTGTGATGTGACCAACACATTGGCCAGCCTTTTGAAAGAGAGGAGACTGGTGAATAACATGAATAATAGTAGTTTGCTGTTGGTGCAAGAATATTAATACTGAAGCCATAAACCTACCACTGGTCAAAGAGACCTCTGCACTGTCCACCCCCTCACGTGTATCTCCCTATCACTTGCCAGGCTTTGCCCTGCCACCACTTCTAGTTTTCTCTCTCCCTACTATAATCAGTCTGAAGAAGGATCTTGACCTGAATCGTCACCTATCCATGTCCTCCAAAGATGCTGCCTGACCCGTTGAGTTACCTCAGCACTTTGTAGTTTTTTTCTGTAAACCAGCACCCATAGTTCCTTGTCTCCTTAAAGATGGCCGTATATTCGTAGAGCCAGTTATAGAACATTAATAATTTGCACCAAATGACATATTAGCTGGAAGTGAGCTTTTCTGTACTCTCCCACATAATATATATATATATATATTATTTTTTTTTAATTTTTATTTATTAGAAGTACATTACATTACAACCACATACATTAATACTCGTCATTTATATCTTCTTACAATTAATGTACTCCCTTTATTTATTTATTTTTACACTAGAAAAGGAAAAGATTGAAAGAAAGAAGAAAGTGAAGGAAAAAGTGCAAGTGTAGAAAAGTGTAGAAAATGTAACAACAAAAAAGGACGAAGACCCTATAAGAGCGAAATTAAAAACAAAAAGAAAAAGAGTTAAGAAATAGGCCCTAAGAAAAGAAAAGAGAAAGAGAAAAAAAGAAAAACAAATGTTTTTTTTTTTGAGCATCACGTAAATAGGACATACCAACTCTTCAACTATCATCCCCCCTTACCTGACCTCAATTTTTTATTTTTTTAAAGTACTTTTGCACCCTATGTTTGTAATAATTCTGTAAATGCAGACCACGTCAGGTGGAAGTGATCTGGTTTACCTGCTAGGAGGAGTCTTATCTCTTCTAGGTGTAATGTTTCAAACATATTTGAAATCCACATATTTATATCTCTCCCACATAATATGACACCCCTTAGGTCCACCATCCAATAATCAAGCAATGGTAATGTGGAAAATCATGCGTTGAATAACTGAGTCTCTGCATTTAGATTTGATTTTCTCTAAACCTGAGTCTACCTGAATTATTGCCCACTTTGTTTTAAGATGAGCAAGCTCAGTGTAGATGCTCCACTGAATGTTTAGAGTTATAGTTGTGGATATTATCTGTACATCAGGGGAGAAACGCAAGTGTAGTTGTTATGTTGGTCTTTATCGAACAAGCAGATTACATGCACATTTAGCAAGACATGTCTATGAAGGTGCTATTTTTTGTAGATTCCTGTCATGATGTCAAATAACTTCTCACTCAGTAAGAATTTCAGAAAATCAGCCATTATATTTCTCCACCAAGCCAAATGCAATTCTATTGCAAAATAATTTAGTGATATCAATACTGTGTTCAGAAATAATACAAAATGATGCAACAATAGACAATAGGTGCAGGAGTAGGCCATTCGGCCCTTCAGCCAGCAACCACCAAATTAAGTACAATGCAAGCATTTACATTTTAGTTTCAATGTTTACAGAATATATAATGGAAGATTTAAAGGGGCTGTCCCACTTGGGCGACCTAATTGGCGAGTTTAGAAGAGTTTGAAAAAATGACATGTTGAAGACCTCCTTCGACTATGTAGAAGACCTCCTTCGACCTCCTTCGACTATGTTGAAGACCAGCTACGACTAGCTATGACTAACCGGGAAAATTGGACGACCTCCTTTGATCTCCTTCGACCTCCCTTCGACCTCCCTTCGACTATGATGAAGACTATCTACGACTACCTTCGACTACCCTCGATTACCTATGACTAACATGCCGACCAGCATCCCCCTCCCCATCAGAACTGCCCCCTCCATCGACTCCTTTAAGTCTAGACTAAAAACGTATCTGTTCTCCCAAGCCTTTCCTGACCTCCTCTGAGCGAGGGCTATTTGTATATATGTATGTAATTTGCTTGTGTATACTATTCTTATAACAAATGTAAAGCACTTTGGTCAACGAGAGTTGTTTTTTAAATGTGCTATATAAATAAATGTGACTTGACTTGACTTGACCTACTACGACCTACTACGACTAAACCTACGAGTAAAAAAAGTATCGATTTTTTCCATGGCAAACTTTTTTACTTGCGGGCATTTTTTAACATATTGAAAAAAACGCATTGACCTAGCTGAGGCCTTGAGTACGCGGAGACCACTCTCGAGCATGAAGGAGAGTTACGAAGACCTCCTACGACCTCGTGTCGACCATGCAGCGAGTATGAGTCAAGGGCAAACTCACCAGAACTCATGGATTAGGTCGCCCAAGTGGGACAGGCCCCTTTAGTGATGCTTGTGTTGTGCGCATTCCTGAGAGGACAATTAATGTAAAGGATTGAGAATCCAATGCAACCACTTCTTATTCCCAGACAAGTCTCTAGCTATTCTTATTGATTTAGAAGCCCAGAAGAAAAGTTTGAGCTCAGTAATTCACCCTGTCTCATTCCAGCCAAACATTATGTTTCTGCAACTTGCCAATATCTCACCCAACTTCTTCAAGTGTTTCTGCTTGGTCTCTGTGGCAATGTATTTTATTCGCTGCCTGACCCATTGAGTTCGTCCAGCAGTTTGTTATTTGTTCAGGATCCCTAGTTCCCAGCATCTTTCTTTCAGGCAGCAGATA
The DNA here is from genome assembly GCA_038087875.1 of Malacoraja senta. Lineage (NCBI taxonomy): Eukaryota > Metazoa > Chordata > Chondrichthyes > Rajiformes > Rajidae > Malacoraja > Malacoraja senta. Next base: position 58,782,448 of record CM075977.1, read on the forward strand.
CAGTTTTGGATGTCTTGCAGCAATTACCAGTATCCATTTAAGACTGAAAGAATTTTGGGCTGTTTTAACCCCATATGGTAACTTGTGTGAGCATACAACTCCTTGTGAATATTACGTGTCAGATAGTTCCAGCTCGTAGAATCCATATTTACCTATGCTTAGCCATGGGACAGTTCAAGATTACTGAAATCTCAAGAAGTCATCAAGTATGTGAATAAATCTTCTAAGGTAGACTGTGAAAACTGCTAATCATGAACAGCTCTGCTCAGGGTAACCTTGTGCTGTCCATGTGATTGCATTGTTATGTGTGTCTTGGGGTCCACCCCCAATGCTGTTTCCACTCTTCATATTGAACCTTCCCCAACATCGCATTAATCTCTAACTTGTGCAGTTGTGGATTAAGGATGTAGGCCAACCATAACTGGACTTACTTTCGGACAGAGGTAAATGGGGCATTTGCATCTCATATTGCCATTGTATGAACTCAGCAAAAAGGTGTTCATTTATTTTTCAGTTTAATTTAGAGATACAGGATGGAAACAAGCCCTTCAGCCCACCAAAGATAGACACAAAAAGCTAGAATATCTCAACGTGTCTGGCAGCGTGTGTGGAAAAAAGGAATAGTGCCCACCAAGTCCACGCTAACCATCGATCGCCCGTTCTCACTAGTTCTGTTATTCCACTTTCACATGCACTCCTTGTACATGAGAGGCAATTTACAGTAGCCAATTAACGTACAAACCCACATATATTTGGGACATAGGAGGAAACTGGTGTACACGAAGGAAACCCAATGCGGTCACAGGGGGAACGTGCAAACTCCGCACAGTCAGCACCCGCGTTCAAGATGGAACTTAGGTGTCAGGCACTGTGAGGCACCAGCTCTGCCGGCTGTACCACTGTTCCACCTGGTTAATTTAGCTTCTACAAACCCAAATGTGTTGTTCCAAAGCTAAAGATTTCTACCCAGTGTGACATCACATGTCCTCCCTCAGGACCGCTATGATCCCCATCACCACAAGCAAAGCCTGACTGCTGGAAAACACCAGCACTCTGGGCCAGGCTGAAGCCTCAGCAACAAAAGCCACAGCTAAGTCCAATTGAGCTATTGGCTCAAATCACCTGCACATAATCAGCTCGTCAGCCTCACTCATCCTTTGGCCTGTGGAGGAAGGAAGAAGAGAAAACAGAATGAAGGAAAGGAAGGTGAAGGAAGGGATTCACCTACTCTGGGCAAGAGACTCTGTGTATCTACCCGATCTATTCCTCTCATGATTTTATACAACTTAATAAGATCACCCCTCATCATCCTGCGCTGAATGGAGTCCCAGCTACTCAACCTCTCCCTAGAGCTCAGACCCTCTAGCCCAGGCAACATCCTTGGAAATCTTCTCTGTACCCTTTCCAGCTTGACAACATCTTTCCTATAACATGGTGCCCAGAACTGAACACGATACTCTAAATGCGGCCTTTTTTAATATAATCTTTCCTCTGGCTTTGTATTTCATGGCTTTTCTTCCCTTATCTTATCTCGCACTTTTTGTCTTTTCATCTCTGGCCTTTGTCCAACAATTTGACAATCAAAAACACCCTTCAGCAGTATTGACATATCACTTTCCAGAAAAAGACACAAAGTCCTGGAGTAACTTAGCAGTTAAGGAAGGCAGCTTCTCTGGATAACATGGATAGGTGATGTTTTGGTTGGGACCGTTCTTCAGTATGGGAAGTGGAGGGGAAACTGGAAGAGAGTAGGGGCAGAACAAAGCCTGGCAGGTAATAGGTGGATACAGGTGAAGAGGTTTTTTTAATAGGCAGATGGTTAGGATCCCTGTTCTAATTCTGTGGACTAAGAAGAAGGTACTGCCATTTCTACAAGATCATTTCTAAATGTAATCCCAAATAAAGCTATCTAACAGACTTGAACACCGTTTCTACAATGGCAGCCACCATGTCTCCTCAAGTACTCCAAATTAGGCAATATCCATCAAATGTTTTCATCTACCTATCTATACATGAAATGTTCTCACAGCAACTGAACAAAAATGATCTTGAAGTTGCAGCTTTCAGCATTGTCTCTATCTTGACCAAGTGCTGACCAGTGCTTCTTCCAGTTTGTCATTGTTTGTGTCTCTTGACGTTCTCAAATTATGTTGGGTTAAAGTGTTCCTTCAAAGATTTTAGAATGATTATGGCTGAGGAGCCAACTGATGAATTTTATGTCTCAGGAACTACTGCAGCAACAATATCACCTCCTTTGTTTCGGGTGTAGCCATATTGTTTCAGTATCGGGTACAAATTATGAAATTAAGGTTTTTACTTTGTTTGTAGGTCTCCCAGTTCAGCACAGTAGCAGCGAGACCACATCGTGCTGGAAATGGCCAACAATGTGTGGCCTTAGAACAGTGTCTCCAAGCTCAAAGGAATGATGCCTGGGGAATAATAACACTCTGCAGCCTGATACTGAAATCATGTTGATGTTGGCAATGTATATAATCTATCTGCATATACACATTGCTTGTTTTAACTATAGGCAGCAAGGAAATAGTGAGGATCATGGATAGAGGTGGAGAGTTGCAAAAACACATGTAACTTGTTTATGCAGTCTGCTGACCTCAATGCACATGTGTGCAAATATTAAGCACGTACAGTGTACAATTACATACATTTTTGAATGGGAAGACTGATTTATATCGTTATAAGATTTACAGATTTAAAAAGTTTCTGAGTCTAACCTTATTAAGTGGACATGTTGATGTTATAACCATCCCACAATCTCACTTAATTTAGTTAAATCTAGGCTATTTCAATTTGAAAGTTCCTTAGAGAAGATAGTATGAGATCGTTTTATGTAGGAATAAATACTCTACTATGTATTGTAAAATATTTCTGAATCTCTGCATCCACATTTAATAGAGCATATACTGTACATGTGCTAAAGCTGGTTTGAGGGAAACTGCAGTCAGAGGTAGGGTCCCGACCCAAAGTGTTCTCCACTCATTTTACTCTACAGATACTGCCTGACTCACTGTGTTCCTCAAGCACTTTGTGTTTTGCTCCAGATTCCTGCATCTGCAGTCTCTTGCGCCTGTATAAAGATCCTGATATTGATATAGTTCATCATCAACTAGTTAAATATCATCAAATAATATCACATCGGCAAATAGTCTTGTTCACTTTGAGGTTCAGTTTGAGTTTATTGTCACAGTAATAAAGCTTTTGCTGCGTGCTAACCAGTGAGCGGAAAGACAATACATGATTACAATTGAGCCATCCGCAGGGTACAGATACATGATGAGGGGAGTAATGTGAATAATGTTTAGTGCAAGATAAAGTCCAGTAAAGTCTGATCAAAGTTAGTCCAAGGGTCTCCAATGAGGTAGATATTAGCTCAGGACAGCTTTTTAGTTGTTGGTAGGATGGTTCAGTTGCCTGATAACAGCAGGGAAGAAACTGTCCCTGAATATGGAGGTGTGTATTTTCATTGGTTTAGCCCAGATATTTTGACTTGCATTCACCAGAATTCCTTTTCATTGTAACATACTTATCTAGACTTGGTTCTTCAATGCGAATGAGATAGGCTCAGGCTAATAGCACATTGATTGTGCATCTGGCTTAATATGAATGAGGGCATTATGACAACGATAGCAATTTGCTTGTTTCACCGTCATGCTTGGTCTCATGATTTTCGATGTCTATTAGCTCCCCTAATGGTTTAGGAATGAAATTATCCTGTATCTTATGTACTAAAGAAGAACACTTTTGGGTTTCTGTGACATTTCCAAACCTGCTTCAATTAAGGAAATAGATTTATTGTGCTCCCAGTTGGCAATGTTCTGTTGCAGCCACTTTCTCACTATTGCTATCAATTTCCATTATGTTATTTACACTGAAAACATTTCCATGTTTTCTACATAGGAACTGAGAGGTTCATACATCTGATCGTGTAAATTAATGCCCCTGTCCCACTTAGGAAACCTGAACGGAAACCTCTGGTGACCTTACGCCCCACCCAAGGTTTCCATGAGTCGCTAGAGGTTTTGGTCACTCGCCTGGAAAGCCTCCACCGAAGCGTGAGCTGCATCTACTGACCAAAGATCCTACAGGATCTTTGCTACCGACCGCACACACACACACACACACACATCGCGAAGGTGGGGGCCAGGGACAGCGGAGGAGCACTGTCTGCGCGATGAAGAGGAAGGTAAACAGCTGCCACAGAGCACGGTAAGTCCTTTAGACAGCGCGGGAGGGAGGGAAAGAAGGGGAGAGAAGGACAGAGAAGGGGAGAGAGAAGGGGGAGAGAAGGGGAGAGAGAAGGGGAGAGAGAAGGGGGAGAGAAGGGGGGAAAAGGGGAGAGAAGGGGAGAGAAGAGGAGAGAAGGGGGGAGAAGGAGTCAAGACAGTTTTAAGAAGTTTAATAAAGTTAGCGGGCATTTTACCTTCCGGATCATCTTACAGGTCCTGAAAATCAAAGATCCTATAGGATCTTTGCTAAAACTCCAATGAGCCAATCAAAATGGCCGGTCAGCGAAGGCGATTGCCTTCGACTGCCTGTAAGTAAATAGCAACCCCACTCCACTGGCTTCGACCAAACCGCAACCTATTTTTAGTCGAGGCCGGTTTTGAATTTGTTGAAATAATCGCAGGAACATAGAAGAAGCCTCGACTACGCGGAAACCACTTTTGACCATTAGGGAGAGTGACCAAAACCTCCGGGAACCTCACGGAAAACTTGGGTGGGGCGCAAGGTCACCAGAGGTTTCCGTTCAGGTTTCCTAAGTGGGACAGGGGCTTTATTAGGCTTCCAATGTGGCCAGCTTGAGTCTGAGCTGCCATTTCTTTTTATGTCAACCTTCCCGATAAACTGATGTTAACATATCAAAATCTGTGAAAATGTTCTTGTTGAATGCTTGGTTATTTCACTACACTCTCCAACTCTCTAATTTAACTACATCACCTCTCTGCTGAAATTGTCTGGGATTTTCTTATCTTTGAGGATACACAGAACTGCAGATGCTGTTTTACAAAAAAAGATACAAAGTGCTGGATTAATACTGTGGCAGCATCTCTGGAGAACATGTTCAGCAGAGAACATGTTCTCCAAAGTTGCCACATGACCTGAAGAATTCAAATGTTAGATTCTGTCTTTAATAACTTGGATTCAATTCCTCACATAGGTTAATCCGTGGGATGACGGGTCTGTCATATGAGGAAAGATTGGAAAGACTGGGCTTGTAGTCACTGGAATTTAGAAGGATGAGAGGGGATCTTATAGAGACATATAACATTATAAAAGGACTGGACAAGCTAGATGCAGGAAAATTTTTCCCAATGTTGGGGGAGTCCAGAGCCAGGGGCCACAGTCCAAGAATAAAGGGCAGGCCATTTAAAACTGAGATGAAAAAAAATAATTTCACCCAGAGAGTTGAGAATTGGTGGAATTCTCTGCCACAGAAGGCAGTAAAGCCCAATTCACTGGATAAATTTAAAAGAGAGTTGGATAGAGCTCTAGGGGTGAGCAGAATCAAGGGATGTGGGAGAAGGCAGGCACAGGTTACTGATTGTGGATGATCAGCCATGATCACAATAAAATGGGGTGCCAAATGGCCTCCTTCTGCACCCATTTTCTATGTTTTTCTATATACAAGCAAATTGCTTCCATTGACATAATGCCCATATCCATATTAAACCAGATGCACAATCAATCTGCTATTAGCCTGAGCCTATCGCATATGCATTGAAGAACCAAGTGGACTTAGGTAAGTTGGAAGGAAATGGTATTCTGTTGAAGACAAGTCAAAACTCCAGCACTTTGTGTCTTATTTTCTTATTCTTGTTGCTCTGCTGATCACACTGTATATGTTCCACTCCTCCATGACAGTATTACCAATCCTCACCAAAATACGTGCTCTGCCAGACCATGGTGCTTCCCATTTATGGGCAGAGTTTACTCCAGTGTGGCTTTTCTGTGCCCCTATTCACAAACATACATTCAGGATTAGCTACCACTATACTTAGCAAGGCTGCTGGTGCCTCAAACTGCCATAGTGGATGACAAAATTGTTATTCCACAGGTAAATCTTACTTCCTGACATGAAATCAGATTTTTTCTCTCTTTGTGTGAAGTCAGATAGTTCCACCCATTTTACCGATTTTCAATGTATGCCCATATTCACACATCGCTTGTTCTAACTGCGGGTAGTGAAGGTAACATTGAGAAGCAAGTGTGTTTTGTTCATGCAGCTCTCTAACTACATCATAATATGCGCACGCATTGAACATGCGGAACATACATTTATATACATTATAGGCCAAATCACAACAGGAAATGTCTGGTTGGATTGTCCAAATGATGTAGAATGATTGTTATCAGTGTACAGATACATGATAAAGGGAATATTGTGAATAATGTTTAATGCAAGATTTTCAATTGCATACTGCTGATAAGAACCGTGTAAAATGCAATTGCATTTTCAGATGTGTATGTTTCTGATATTGCGAGTCGAAGGTGTGCTGTGGGTGTCAGCAACAGTCCAAGATCCTATGAATGATGCCACAGCTTATTGACCATTTCACTGTCAAACTTCCCAATGGAGTTCCTCCAGCACTTTGTGTTTTGCTCAAGATTTCACCATCAGTAGTTCCTGTGTCAACATACATCTTGCCATTTTTATTTATTTCAGGTGCTCTTAAGCTTAAAAAATAAATTATTTTTGAGCTATATTGCTGCTCAGGGAAGTATTTGTAACACTCTGAAAATTTAGAGCTCTCTTGTTGGCAGGCAGTCATTGATATTATCGTATGTGTGCTCAATTAAGTTTATTTCCCTATTACCATGGTGTCAGAACATCTCCATTGCAAGTGCATCACCACCCATGGATATTGACAAGACTACAATATATGCATAACAACGTGATGTCCCTACAGCTCATAATCTTCATGTGTCAGCTCCGAATGCAGTTAAAACTATTATATGCAAATATGGGAGAAATCATGAAAAAAAGCATACATTGTTGCTCAGCATCATAGCACAACCCAATAAGCATAGCTGGAAAAGCAACTTACTCAGGTTTGACTATTGTTACATTTCAAATTTCTTATATGATATCGTTAGAGACCATTTGGCCCTTTGAGTCTATCCCTGCTGTCAGAAACATCTCAATAATCCCTTTCTCTTACTTATTTCCATGAAACCTATTCTGTCTCACATGACCATTAACTCCACCCTGATCCTCCCACCACTCATCTGCACTAATGGTGATATATGGGAACGTATTGAACTACCAATAATTGAGGGAATAGGACATTGGTTTCATGACAAAGCTGAGTTGACATCTCACAAAGCCATGCATGTACGTGTTGTCAATTAAACTAAATAGCACGGAGAGGATTTTTATTCCAGTGAATGCATTCTGTCTTTCTGTCTGTCTCTAAACTCCAGCGAGTACAGGCCCAGTGCTGTCAAATGCTCATCATTTTTTAACCCACTCATTCCTGGGATCGTTTGTGTAATCATCCTGCTGAGGACCCATTACTCCTCTGGACCCTCTCCTGGGTCAGCACATCCTTCCTCAGATATGGTGACCAAAATTGCTCACTAAATGCCAAATGCAGCCTGACCAGCACCTTATAAAGCCTCAGCACTGCATCCCAATTTTTGTATTCTAGCCCTCTTGAAATAAATGTGTTTGCCTTCCTTACTACCGATTCGACTTGCAAATTTACTTTTTGGGAATCCTGCATCAGCACTCCCAGATCTCTTTGAACCTCTGATTTCTGAATTTTCTCCCCATTTAGAGAATAGTATACCACTTTATTCCTATTACCAAAATGCACGACTCCACACTTTGCTACATTGCAAACACTTTGCCACACTTTGATTGGAGAGTCAGAAAGAATTTTCTTTCAGAACAGTATATGCCAGTCAACATGATGGTTAAATACACACCTCTAGCACAGAAGGACTGAGCCCTTGGAACCTCATTGCTGCAATCACCAGGACAAGCATTGCCAATCTGTTTGTGTCTTGCTACAGAATAAAGATAAACACCTTTTTCTGAGCTTCAAATATGGCAATTATTTCCCAACAAACCAGGGCAGAACTCCTGCTGAGGGCCCATTACTTCTCCTCCACCTCACTCCCAGCTGCTTATCCTGCTCAGTGTGCTTCTGCCTAGTCTCCCAAGCAGAACATCTATTAATGAAGCATTATGATAACCACTGGTTTCTGCCAAATCCACGATCTCAACAAGGCATCCTTCTACTCATGCCACACAATTTCCTGGGGATTTCTATTTTATGGAAGAATGACAGAAAACACGAAACATAACAAGAAATCAACCAACAATTAACTGCATAGCTGATAAAAAATAGTTGCTGCTGAATGTTGTGGTTAAAGGAGAACATCAAAGAACATTGAACAGCACAGCACAGAAACAGGCCTTTGGCCACAATGTCTGTGCCGAACATGATGCTAAGACCAACTCTTAGCTGCCTGCACATAATCCATATCCCTCCATTCCCTGCATATCCATGTGCCTATCCAAACGTTTTGTCAATGCCACTATCAGATCTGCTTCCATCACAATCCCTGGTAACTAGTTCCATGCACTTATCACCCTCTGTAAAGAAATCTTTTTTTATTTTTATTTTTTTTATTTTAATTTTTTTTAATTTGTATTTTTATTAGAAGCAGTGTACAGTAGTATAAACCGCGGCATATTACAAAATACATTTCATGTACAACTTCTATTTTAAATTTAACAAGAAAGAGGTAGAACAAGAAAGAAAGAGCGAGCAAGAGGAAGAGTGAAGGAAGTAGTGATGTGTAAACCCCTAGAATACCAGATCTGCAGTCCAGGGGCGAACAAGTGTTAGCCTATAGAAAAATAAAGACAAAACCCCATAAAATAATTTAAAAAAAGAAAGAAAAAAAAAAAAAGAAGGAAAAACAAGGTATCCTTATGTGCGGATATACCTGCTTCATTTCTCACCACACCCATCACCCAGTTCGTGAATCGGTTTATTTCCAGAGTTGTGTTGCACCATACTATACTTGTAATGAATCAATAAAAGGAGACCATGTCTTTAAAAATTGCTCTGATTTTCCTGCTAAGACGAGTCTCATATCTTCAAAATGTAGCGTCTCAGACATGCTTGTGATCCACATTTTAAACGTTGGGGTGGATGCATTTTTCCAAAATTTAAGTATACGTTTTTTTGCCATTATCAGGCCGTAGTTAAGGAAACGTCTTTGAAATATTGAAAGCTCAGAGCAGGCACCTGTTGTTCCAAAAATAATCAATTCTGTATGGGGGTCCAGTTTTGTTTTTAATAATTTCGAGAAGATTTTGAAGATTTCTTTCTAAAATTTATGGAGTTTTATACAGGAGACGAAGGAGTGTGTTATAGTTGCTTCTTGAGATAAACATTTGTCGCAGATGGGAGATACATTTGGGAAAATGTTGTTCAGTTTAGTTTTTGAGTAATATAGTCTGTGTAGTATTTTAAATTGGATTAGAATATGTCTTACATTGATTGAACAGTTTATGTACATATAGGAGATATTTTTCCCATCTGTCTTTGGGAATTTTTAAGCTTAATTCCTGTTCCCACTCTCTTCTAATTACATCTGACGATGGAATTTCTATATTTAGAATGATATTGTACAAATATGATATTAAATTATTTGACTCTGCGTATCTATTCATACCTTCATCTAATATATCTGGCAACAGAGTTTGATATTCATGGGTATATGTTTTCAAATAATCTTGAATTTGAAGATATCTAAAATATTGATTACCTTTCAGACTGTATTTTGATTGTAATTTCTGAAATGATAAAAGGTTTCCCATTTCGTACAAATCTCCAACCTTTTTAATTCCTAGTCTTTCCCAATGAATAAACGTTTTATCTATAATAGATGGTTTGAACGGATTATTAGCTATTGGAGAAAGAAGAGATAGATTTCTTAGTTTAAGAGTAAGTTTTACTTATCTCCAGATTCGTAAAGTGCTATGAATAATCGTGTTTTTCTTGTATATTGTATTCTTCAACTTTATTGGGGAGAAAAGGATCTCACCTATGTTAAAAGGCGAACAATCCTCTCTCTCCATTACTAACCAATCTACCTGTTGACGTGAATTGTCCAGCCAGTGAATTACATTTTTAATATTCACTGCCCAGTAATAGTACAAGACGTTGGGGAGAGCCAGTCTACCGATTTCTTTGGGTTTACATAAATGTCGTCTATGAATTCTGTGTGATTTATAATCCCAAATAAAATTTGTAATGTTGGAATCTTGTTTTTTTGTTTTTTTTATTTTTTTTTAAATTTAGGTAGATATATTGAAATAAGTAGTGAATTTGTGGGAGGAAAATCATTTTTATGGCATTTATTCTTCCTATTAGAGACATCGGAAGTGTTTTCCAGAATTGAATCAGAGCGGTTAATTTAGTAGCTAAAGGCAGGAAGTTTGCATTGAATAAAGAATTATATTTTCTGGTTACTTGGATACCCAGGTATTTAAATTTTTCTGTAGCAATTCTAAAAGGAAATTTTAAAAGGTGTGCCGACTCTTGGGGTTTTATCGCCATGATTTCACTTTTATTCCAGCTTATTCTATATCCTGAGAAAAAACCAAATTCCTCTATTAGATTTAATATATTTGGTATACTAACTTGAGATTTTGTAATGTGTAATAATACGTCATCTGCATATAATGATATTTTGTTATTGGAATGTTTAGTATTTTACCCGTGAATATTCGGATGCATTCTTATACTTTCCGCTAAGGGCTCTATCGCAAGAGCAAATAGCAGGGGTGATAATGCACAGCCCTGTCTATTGCCCCTGGATAAATGAAATTTCGGAGAAAGTATGTGGTTGGTCAATATTCTAGCAATCAGCCTGTCATATAATAATTTTATCCATGAGATGAATTTCTCTCCCATCTGAAATTTTTGCAGTACTGTGAAGAGGTATTTCCATTCTACTTGGTCAAATGCTTTTTCTGCATCGAATGAAATAATTGATATGTCTTCTTCAATTTTGTGTGAATACATTATATTAAAAAGACGTCTCAGATTATTAAATTAATGTCTCTTGGGTATAAACCCCGTTTGATCCGCATGTATTAATTTACTAACGTATTTACTTAATCTTCTTGCCAGAGTTTTCGCTAGTATTTTCTGATCTGTATTTAATAATGCAATTGCTCTGTACGAACCAGGGTCTTCTAGGTCTTTATCTTTTTTGGGTATGAGTGTAATAGTTGATTCCGCTAGTGTTTCTGGTAGTGTCTGTTCTTTAAATGCATATGTATAAAGCTTATGTAAACGTGGTGAGATTACCTCGTAAAATCTTTTATAAAATTACTAAATCCATCTGTATTACCGTTCTTCAGTGAGTTTATTGTCCCTTCTATTTCTTTGATTGAAACCTGTGCTCCTAATTCCTCTTGTTCTAACGAATTAAGTGTTGGAAGATTACAGTTGTCCAGAAAGTTTATAATTTTATTGCTGTCTGTTGTTGTTTTGGATATATATAACTTTTGATAAAATTGAGCAAATCTTTTATTAATGTCTTTAGGCAACATTAGCAATTCACCTTTATCTGATTTGATTTTTGGAATAATATGGTCCTTTTCCACTTTTTTCAGCTGACGTGCCAGGAGTTTGTGTGGCTTATTGCCGAATTCGAAATTTTCCTGTTTTGTAATTTGAAATAATCTAATGACTCTTGCAGATAAAATTCAATTTAGTTTAAATTTCAATATTACTATCTTGTTGTGTTTATCTATGGTTGGATCTTTCGCGTTTTCTAACTCAAGTTGTCTAATTTGTTCTTCTAGTTGCAATTGTTCCGTCCTATTCTTTTTATTTTGAAAAGCTTGGTATGAAATAATAGAACCTCTGATAAACGCTTTAAAGGATTCCCATAATAGGGAGGGTGAGCTGTCTGGGGTATCGTTAGTCTCAAAGAAAAGTTCCATCTGTTGTTTTAGGTATATACAACCGTCCGGATTGTTTAAAATTTGGGGATTGAACCTCCAGAACGATTTTTTATTGAACATTCTTTCTAATTTTAGGAAGAAGGTTAACGGAGAATGATCAGAGATGACACTATTATGATATTTAGGGTTAGTTGTAAAGGGAATTAATTTCGTGTCCACTAGGAAGTAGTCAATACGTGTATAGGTTTTATGTACCATTGAATAAAAGGAATACTCCCTTCCAGCTGGGTTTGCAATCCTCCATACATCTGTTATATTTGTGTTTTTTATGTATGTATTTAAAAGTTCACTGGATTTTGATTTTATATTAAGTCTCTTTTGTTGCGCAGATTTATCTAGATACTGATCCAGAACGCAATTGAAATCTCCCCCAATTATCACATTTTGATAATTAAACTCAGAGATTATATTCAGGATTTTATTAAAAAATTGCGGATTATCAAAATTAGGAGCATAAATATTTACCATAGTGAGTGGCGTAGAGTATATCTCTCCAGTAACTATAACATACCTCCCCTCTTTGTCTGCTATGGTATTCTTTAGTTTAAATGGTATGCCTTTGCGAATTATAATTGCGATACCTCTAGATTTAGAGAGATAGGAGGAGTGATATGTTTGGCCGATCCAATTTGCCTTCAGCCTGGTCTGAGCTTGGAGTTTCAAGTGTGTTTCCTGTAAAGAAATTATATTGGCATTGAGTGATTTTAATTGGGCAAGAATCTTACCCCTTTTGATTGGCTCATTAGCACCCCTTATATTCCAGCTACAAAACTTAATTCCTCCAATTTTCTTTTGCGTGTCGTCTTGCATTGTAAATTACATTGATACCTTTATGTCAGATGGTGCAACACAATACCTCAAGCTTCTGGGTGTTGGGTGGGTACTCACAGCTACTAGACTCTGTTGGTATATCCCTTGTAAAAGTGCCCTTAAAGAAAAATCCGAAAAAAGTGCTAAATAACATAGAAATAGTGATAATACAGTATTTAAAAAGAAAAATACTGCAAGAAAATATCCACCAAATGGTTGGAAAAAGATTCTTGAAACCTTCCGTAGATGTTAAGTTACATTGAGCTCCGCTCCCTTAAACAAATATTGTAAAAAAGAAGGAACAGTTCAAAACCGGGTAATATAGAGAAAACCATCAAACATGTAGATCTACTTAAATCTTCAACTGGACATGTATTTACTATTTACTAACAGTTACTGTATTTAACTTAGCAGGCAAAGCCCAGTATATTTAAGTAAGAAACTGCTGGTTGGAAGGGGTTAACCAAAGTTACACTCTTGGCTGCTTGCCAACTGTTTAATTCCCTTCCCTTCCAGTTTGGTTCCTTATTAGTTTATCTTGAACATAACTGGGAATTTGTCTTCCCGAATCGATTACGCATATTTTAGTTTATTAGTATATTAGTATCATATTGCAATATATTTAACTCACAATCATAAATCTACATGTTCATTATCGACTTAAACGCCCCCCCCCCAGAAAATGGAATCATTATTCAGTTATGCTAGTATGTTTTAGATTAGATTAGTATACCTAAGTTAGTTCAGTTATTTATGTGTTAATATATAATTATAAATATATTTTTATTAGTAAATTATTACTTTCAACATTTAATTTAATTTTTCTATGCTGCATAACTCCATTTTTTAAAAAGTCTTTCGTTCGAAAATAGTTTGTCCTTGGAGTTTACATTCCAAAGTCGATAAGCTGCCTAGACTTCACCACGTGTAGTTTTCGGCCATCTTATCGAGAACATTTATAGTTATATTTATTTTAAAAGTCATATTTCTCAGCTTCCCCTCTCCAAATATATATAGCAGTTAACCTCCTGATAACCGTGATATTTTACTTATCCTTTAATGTCCTTTGTTAGCTCTTGTGCGTATTTAAATGCTTCTTCTGGATCAGTAAAGACACGCTCCAAATCCTTATTTTTGCAGGGTAAATTATCCCATATCTTAAGTTATCTTTCAGGATCAGTCTTGTCTTTGTAAAAAGGGCCCGTTTCTTAGCCACTTCTGCTGGGTAGTCTCTAAAGAATCGTACGGTTTCAGCTTCAAACGTCAGATTTGTTGCGAATGGAATTTTTTTCATAATGTCTTCAAGAGCTGCTATGTCGTGAACATTCACTATAATCTGTCTTGGAGGGGCTCCTGGCCTCGAATGTGCTCTCTGAACTTGATGTGCAACATCTATTTTCGGTTTGTCAGACAGCTTGAATACTTGTTTAAGTAAGTCGGCAGTGAACTCCCGAGGGTCCATTCGAGTCTCCTTTCCATCTCTCACTCCAACAATCCTCAAATTCTGCCATCTTGACCGAGCTTCAAGATCAAGACATTTGTCGGTCATTCTACCAAGTTGCCCAGAAACACGGTCTTGATCTTCTTTCATTCTCTTCATCTCTTCAGACATTTCCTTCATCGCAGTTTCCAGATCTTTAATAGCAGTGCTGTGTTCTTCAGAAGTAGTGAGAACAGGCTCCAACTTTTCATTGTAATCTTCTTCGATCCGTTCAATTTCTGCTTTTAGCTCGGTCTCTACTTCATCAATACGTTGCTTTAGAGTACAGACTGTCTCGATAACTTCCTTATTCCCGAGCTTCATACTAGTAGCCAGTGCAGAAATCTCCTTATGTAGCATATCAGCAAAGTCTTTTATCTCAGCTGCTCTTATAGTTCCAGTTCTTTTGCCTTTGCTTCCATTTCAGCAACAGATCTTCGAGCTTCAGTTTCTTCTTCAGACCTTTCTGGTGTTGTTTGAAGTGTTTTTCCCAGCTCTTTAGCAAACAGTCTGCTCAAAGGTCTTGAATTGGGTCTTTGGGGTCTTTGGGGTAAATTCCTTTTTCTCATTTAAAAGTCCCGTTATTCCCCGTTATTTTGCGGCGATTTCTGATGACGTCACTTACGCAACGTCAAGCATTCCCGGTGAGTATTTTTAAATCGGTCCCGTCTTCTTTGAAGGCTCTTTTAGCGCTTTTAACGCATTAGTCGGGAGCGGAGCTGAATGCTGCGCCTCTCACTGCTGCATGGCGCCACGGGAAGTGTGTGTAAAGAAATCTTGCCCTGCATATCTCCTATATATTTGTATATATACATATAACACCCACATACATATACACACAAACATATACACTTCGGAGGCTTTGGCTGTGGGCCCTGTGGACAATAACATCGGGAGCTGACCTGGTTGGTGACCGACTCCGAACTCCAGCAACAGCAGCTTCTTCCGCCCCGAATCGGGCTTCAATCAGTTTGTTCGTGGGGTTTCATCACCCGGCGTGGCTTAAAACCGGCCGCGGGATTTTCCATCCCCTGGCAGGGGCTTCAACATCAAGAGCCTCGATCGCCTCGACGTAGCAATTTAACCGCGGGGCGATGGAAGATCCCGCAGCCAATTTTAAGCCGCGCCGCGCCAGGCCGGGCTGGGCGATGAAAGGCCCCGTGAACGGGTCGATTCAAGCTCTGCTCCATGATCTTTGCTCCACCAGGACGTCTCCCTCCTCCAATCACTGTGCTCTATCCTCAGTACCACCCACCTACTTCCGCCTCTGACCGACACCTCCCTCCTCCAATCATCATGTCCTGCTCCCTCCCCCACTGCTTCCTGACCGACGTCTCTCTCGTCCAATCGGCACCCCCGATCATCAGTCCCACCCCCACTGTGTCACGGAAAGCGGAGATTTTTAATAGATTTTTTCCCACCGAATTTAAAAATCCGGATTACAAAACATGGGGGGATTGTCCCCCACCTCTCAAAACATGGAGGGGACATGCCCCCTGTCCCCCCCAGGATTTCCGCCATGTTTCCCTTGCAACCGCAGGAAATGCTACACTTGTCTTTTTACCTCCCCCCTTGACTCCATCCAAGGACGTAAGCAGTCGTTCCCGGTGCGGCAGAGGTTCACCTACACCTCCTCCAACCTCATCTATTGCATCCGCTGCTCTAGGTGTCAGCTGCTCTACATCGGTGAGACCAAGCATAGGGTTGGCGATCGCTTCGCCCAACACCTCGCTCAGTTTGCAATAACCAGCCTGATCTACCGGTGGCTCAGTACTTCAACTGCCCCTCCCATTCCGAATCCGACCTTTCTGTACTGGGCCTCCTCCATGGCCAGAGTTTGTCCCACCGCAAATTGGAGGAGCAGCACCTCATATTTCGCTTGGGTAGTTTGAACATTGACTTCTCCAATTTCAGGTAGTCCTTGCTTTCTCCCTCTTTTCCCTCCCCTTCCCAGCTCTCCCACAGCCCACTGTCTCCACCTCTTCCTTTCTTCTTCCTATTCCCCCCACCCCACATCAGTCTGGAGAAGGGTCTCAACCCGAAATGTCACCTATTTCTTTGCTCCATAGATGCTGCCTCACCCGCTGAGTTTCTCCAGCATTTTTGTCTACCTTTGATTTTTCCAGCATCTGCAGTTCCTTCTTAAACATTACTAATATATATATGTATGTGTATAAATATGTGTGTGTATATCCCTCTAGAACTTCATAGGTCACAGATCTGCAGCTTGAATATTGTCCTTCTACTCCAACCCTCTGTCATCTATAAGTAAGTCAGTTCTGAATCCATATGACCAAGTCACCATTAATCCCATGCATTTTAATCTTCTTCAAAATGGTGGTGCTGGTATCGTCTTGATCCAATGTCTCAACCTCTATAATTTCAGTGTATGTTGTCTCTGTATATGCCAGAGGCCAAAATGGGATCTGGAATGTTTCATCCCACCATTATATGTACCTGCTACAAACATGATTTTGGAGCTATGTATTAGGACTTTGCAGCACTCAAAACTCGACCTATCACCATTAGATGCAGAGTAGTGTTTTTTTCTGTGTTAAAGGAAAATGATTTCCATCAATATATTTCCACTCAGTTGCTTTATCCTCTAAGCTTCTGTATATGTGTCATGAAGATTAGTCAACACTGAATCACTCTATGTATTTAACATAACCACTTGAACCACAGATAGCCCAATGTGCCGTGAATGTAAAAGCACATGCTGGCACTCCTGACGTCAGAATGGCACTTGACATTGATCTGAATTTCCTGCAAAATGTATCATTCACACCAGAAAACAGGGGCATATCATTCAACATAATTCTTAATCAAAATGACCTTAGCATTGCAAGAAGTTCATGTTTAGACAGAAATGCTTGGTCTAGAAGCTTGCACAATTCACACTCTTCTGTGGTGCATGCCTTGCCTGTTGACCAGACAGTAAGAAGTTTAGTTTTGTTTAGTTGACTGTCATGTGTACTGAGGTACAGTGAAAAGCTTTTGTTTGCTAACCAGTTAGCTGATAAATACATGATTACAATCGAGCCATTCACAGTGTGCAGATCCATGATAAAGGGAATAATGTAAATAACGTTTAGTGCAAGATAATGCCAGTAAAGTCTGATCAAAGATATTCCGAGGGTCTACAATTAGATAGATAGTAGCTCAGGACCTCTCCAGTTGTGGTAGGATGGTTCACTTGCCTGACAACAGCTGGGAAGAAACTGTCCCTAAATCTGGAAATGTGCATTTTCAAACTTCTATACCTTTTGCCTGATGGGAGAGGGGAGAAGATAGAGTGGCCAGGGTGCAACTCTTCCTTGATTATTCTGGTGGCCTTGGCGAGGTAGCGTGAAATATAAATGGAGTAAATGGAAGGGATGTTGGTTTGTGTGATGATCTGGGCTGCGTCCACAATTCTCTGCAATTTCTTGCGATCTTGGATGGTGTAGGTTGGTTACTTCTTGCTAACCGATTGTAGTGTTTGTTAGTAGAAGCTCCGCATACTATGTGGTTTATATTATCAGAAGTCTGCTTAAGTAATTAGTCTGAGTAGCTGCTAGTTTACTGTAACACCATGCCGAAGAATGCTATGAGTGAAATTTAATATACATGTGTTGTACCTTGACGTACGTATGAGTCAACTCATAAGAGATTAGTATACAAACTTAAAGCACACGGTATTGGGGGTTCAGTATTGATGTGGATAGAGAACTGGCTGGCAAACAGGAAGCAAAGAGTAGGAGTAAACGGGTCCTTTTCACAATGGCAGGCAGTGACTAGTGGGGTACCGCAAGGCTCAGTGCTGGGACCCCAGCTATTTACAATTTATATTAATGACCTGGATGAGGGAATTGAAGGCAACATCTCCAAGTTTGCGGATGACACTAAGCTGGGGGGCAGTGTTAGCTGTGAGGAGGATGCTAGGAGACTGCAAGGTGACTTGGATAGGCTGGGTGAGTGGGCAAATGTTTGGCAGATGCAGTATAATGTGGATAAATGTGAGGTTATCCACTTTGGTGGCAAAAACAGGAAAGTAGACTATTATCTAAATGGTGGCCGATTAGGAAAAGGGGAGATGCAGCGAGACCTGGGTGTCATGGTACACCAGTCATTGAAAGTAGGCATGCAGGTGCAGCAGGCAGTGAAGAAAGTGAATGGTATGTTAGCTTTCATAGCAAAAGGATTTGAGTATAGGAGCAGGGAGGTTCTACTGCAGTTGTACAGGGTCTTGGTGAGACCACACCTGGAGTATTGCATACAGTTTTGGTCTCCAAATCTGAGGAAGGACATTATAGCCATAGAGGGAGTGCAGAGATGGTTCACCAGACTGATTCTTGGGATGTCAGGTCTTTCATATGAAGAAAGACTGGATAGACTTGGCTTATACTCGCTAGAATTTAGGAGATTGAGAAGGGATCTTATAGAAACGTACAAAATTCTTATGGGGTTGGACAGGCTAGATGCAGGAAGATTGTTCCCGATGTTGGGGAAGTCCAGGACAAGGGGTCACAGCTTAAGGATAAGGGGGAAATCCTTTAAGACCGAGATGAGAAAAAACCTTTTCACACAGAGAGTGGTGAATCTCTGGAACTCTCTGCCACAGAGGGTAGTTGAGGCCAGTTCATTGGCTATATTTAAGAGGGAGTTAGATGTGGCCCTTGTGGCAAAAGGGATCAGGGGGTATGGAGAGAAGGCAGGTACGGGATACTGAGTTGGATGATCAGCCATGATCACATTGA
Organism: Malacoraja senta; assembly: GCA_038087875.1. Classification (NCBI taxonomy): domain Eukaryota; kingdom Metazoa; phylum Chordata; class Chondrichthyes; order Rajiformes; family Rajidae; genus Malacoraja; species Malacoraja senta. Next base: position 58,801,493 of record CM075977.1, read on the forward strand.
ATGGCGGTGCAGGCTCGAAGGGCTGAATGGCCTACTCCTGCACCTATTTTCTATGTATCTAAGTAGTTTCTTACCCACCCCGTTTACGTTTATCGGGTTTTATTTCTTTCGAACTTGTTTTATTTGCCTGTTATATCCATCATGGCAAATTCATCTCGCCGTCCTAGTCCTCTGATCTTTGACTCTGATATCGCCGAACGATGGCGCCTTTTCGAGTGCGACTATACCCACTACATTCGTATTGTTCATCGCAACAATGCGCCAGAGGTACGTGCTTCCGTACTCTTAAACCTTGCTGGGCCTGAGGCAATGAAGCTTGTAGATAGTTTTACTTTCGCGCCTGCTGTTTTAGACCACAACAATCTGGTCCTGGTGCCTGCAGAAATGATTGATGACCCTGCTGTTCTACTTGCAAAGTTCAAACAGCTGTGTGACCTCCCTTCAAATTCCATAATCGAACGCACCAAGTTTTTTGCTCGTTTCCAACAGCAGAATGAACCTATTGAGTGTTTTTGAGCGACTTAAAGCACATGGCTGTGTGCTGTCGTTTTGAGAATTTATCTGATGATCTGATTCGCAACACACTCGTTGGAGGTATGCTCAGTGTCAAAGTGAGAGACGAACTGCTTCATAACATTGAACTGACTCTAAATCAATCCGAACACGCCTGTCGGATCGCTGAGATAACGGCTTCTCACACAAAGTTTGTAACCTCTGGGCAGCGCTCCCCGTATATTGTCAAACTTGCTGATACCTCCTGTCGTAACAAGCCTTCACAGCCTTCCCCTCCCAGGCAGCAACAAAGGTCTACTGCTCGGTGCCCTAATTGTAACAATTATCATGCTCCAGGTTGGGAATTCTGTGTTGCTTATGGTAAATTTTTCAACTACTGTAAGAAATGTAACCACTTCACAAAATGTTGCCATTCCTGTCGACTCGAACCATCCCAAGAACAAATGTACACCTGTTAAAACATGAACCTACTGATAATGAAAACCATGAGCTGGATGCGCCAACCCCACTCTCCTCTCTGAAAGCCAAGATAACAGTTCAGACATTCACTCCCTCCTCCCTTCCTCTAATGAGCAACTCAACCCTGAAGTCTCCATGATTGTTAATAACAAAATTGCAATCGGTAAGATTGATACCAGAGTGAAGTGTAATGAAATTTCTTTATCTGAATTTAAAAGAATACATAATGCTGAGCATGTTGAAAAAGCTTTGGCCACGTTACGGGCCTACGGGGGTGAGGTTCTGCACCTGCTTGGAGAAACTGATTTGAACTGCATCATAGACTCGCGGTCTCATACCCTTAAGTTTTTTATCGTCCGATTGGATTGTGCAACTCTGCTTGGTTTCAATATATGCCACGATCTGGGCCTGGTCTACTTTGGCCCTGCTGTCCATCAACTCTTTCTCACTGAGGGCCCCACTCAGCAGATACTCTCACAATATAAAGAACTGTTTAGCGATGACGTTGGTAAGCTGCCCCTCAAATACAATATCGCCGTTGATCCCAAAATCACTCCTGGTGGAACCAGAGTCGTCCAACCTTAGTATGTTCGGCACCCCTTTCGGCCGTTACAAATTCCTGAGCATCAACTCCGCCAGCGAGGTTTTCCAGTGCACAATGGAACAATTGTTTGTGGGATATCCGTGCGCCATCAGTGTCGATGACATTCTCGTTTACGGATACGACATGGCTGAGTATGACGCCAAGGGCGGATATCCCGGGTGGGGCAGGGGGGACACGTCCCCCCCCCTGTTTTGAGAAGTGGGGGACGATCCCCCCATTTTTTGTAATCCGGATTTCAAAACCCAGTGAAATCTCCGCTTTCCGTGACAGTGGGGGCGGGACTGCTGATCGAGGGCGCCGATTGGACGAGAGAGACGTCGGTCAGCAGGCAATGGGGGCGGGACCATGATGATTCAGCGCGATGATTGGAGTAGGGAGATGTCGGTCAGAGACGGAAGTAGTGGGGTGGGACTGAGGATAGAGCGTGGTGATTGGAGGTGGGAGACGTGCCCAGGTCATAGGGTCACAAGTGAAAAACACTCTCGGCAGCCCTGGACACAGACCTGCGCCTCATCCGCAGCCTGGATCGATCCCGGGTCTCCGACGCTGGACCTTCCCCATCCCCACCCAAGAGCCTCCCCCCCCACGACCAGGAGTGGCCAGAGACGTCGGGAGCGGTGCCTCCAGGCCCACAGCCAGCGCAGAGAAGCAGCGCTAAATCCAGCTCAACTCTGCCTGTCCCACCAGGTTAACCTACAGCCCTGCCTGAATTTACGGGAAATATGTCAGCAGTCCAGGCAGGGCTGTAGGTTAACCCGGCGAGACAGGCAGAGTTGAGCTGCATTTAGCGTTGGATTGAACTGAAATTACCGTTCACAGGGACTCTGAAGCCTCGCGTGTGTGTGGGTGTGCGCATGCGCGTGCGCGCCCGGCACAAGATATTGTCTCCTCCCTGTCCCCCGGTCCCCCTCATATTTTGATAGCGATTTCCGTGCCTGCATGACGCCAATCTGAATTGAGTACTGGACCATGCTAAAGACATTCATCTCAAGCTCAATCCCCTGAAATGTAAGTTTCGGGTCCCGGAAGTCACCTATGTTGGGCATGTTTTCACCAGTGATGGTCTCAGACTGGACCCATCAAAAACTACTGCCATCCACGTGATGCCGGTTCCTACTGACGTTACGAGTTTACAAAGATTCCTTGGAATGGTCAACTACAGGGAAACCGTTTAATCTCTTCCCTGTACGGGGACACGACTTTTTCCCTGTCGGGTCTCCGGTGTCGTTGGGCCTAACATCGTGAACAAACCTGAGGGCTCCAGTCGCGGAGCCTGCGGACTCGCCATCACGGAGCTGGCCGACTTCGGAGCGGGGAGAGCTGTGGTGGCGTGTGGCTGCGACCCGACTTCAGCGCTTCGGAGGCTCCAGCTGCAGGCCCGGTGGACAGGAACATCGGGAGCTCGCAGGTCCCTGGTGGGAGACCGCTTTTCGGAGCCCCCGCAATGGCAACTTCTCCCGGGGGAATCGCGGGGTTTAAATGACTCGGAGCGGGGCCTAATATCGCCCGGCACGGCTTAAACGGCTGCGGGACTTACCATCGCCCGCCGGGGGCTTTAACATCATGAGCCCCAGTCGCCTTGATGCTGCAGTTGGACTGCTGGACTGCGGGAGAAGAACAAAGGGAAGAGATAACACTTTTGCCTTCCATCACAGTGAGGAGGTGTTGGAGATTCACTGTGATGGATGTTTGTGTAAATTGTGTTAAGTGTGTGTCTTGTTTTTTTTGTAATGTCATGACTGTAGGAATGAAATTTCGTTCAAACCTTGTCTGTTTGAATGACACTAAAAGGCATTCTATTCTACCTGGGGAAATTTATTCCCAACCTCAGCGATATATCTGCCTCCAGGAACTGACACACAAAGACACTGAATGGTCCTGGTATCCACAGCACCAAAGAGCTTTTGATATCCTCATGTTGCAGCTGGCCAGCGTACCCACCCTCGCCTCCTTCGCTTTAGAGTTGTCAGTGACCCTCACATATGATGCGTCCCAGTACGGACTTGGCGCTGCCTGCCTACAGACCACCACCGATGGCGACTACAAGCCTGTTGCATATGCCTCCCGCACCCTGACCGACACTGAACAACGTTACGCCCAAATTGAAAAAGAGTTACTTGCAGTGGTTTTCGCCTGGACGAAATTCAAAGACTATAATTTTGGGAAATCTGTGACTAGAAACAGACCACCAGCCGCTGGTCACTACCTGTAACAAACCCATCCACACCGCTCCGGCTCGCCTGCAACGGATGATGATGCAGCTGCAGTGTTTTGATTTCAACATAGTCTACAAAAAGGGCAAGGACATGCATCTGGTTGACACGCTATCAAGGGCCCCACGCAAAACTAGCGAACAACAGCCTTCTGAACAGGACCAGTTCTCAGTAATGTTCCCACTGATTGTCTAAGCAGCCTGGAAGAACACACGGCTGCTGACAAGACTTTACAATTGCTGTCTGCAGTCATCCGGCGTGGCAGGCTGGATAAACAACACAACACCCCGCTCGCGATCCGCCCATACTTCCTGGTTCGCGACGAACTGGTGTTACAGGACGGGATTATAGTCAAGGGTCACAAAGCAGTTGTCCCAGCCTTTCTCTGGTACAAGTACTACGATGCCGTCCACAGGGGCCACCCTGGTGTGGAGGCAACCTTACAACGGGCGCAGAGCATATTTTACTGGCCTGGTATGACTAAGTACATACGTGAAAAAACGGAGGTCTGCGCATAGGAAACACTATCTGGTTCTCGTCAACTCATATTTGGGCTGGTTCGAAATTGACCTACTCCAAACCATCACATCTGAAGCAGTCATCCAGAAGCTGTCATGCCATTTCTCCGTGCACAGCTCCCCTGCACGCCTCCTATCCGACAACAGCAGTCGGTTCATCAGTCAGCTCTTCAGAAACTTCGCTCAATGATAGGACTTTCGACATATCACCAGCAGCCCTGAGTTTCCACAGTCCAACGGGCTCGCCGAACGGGCTGTCCGAAGCGCAAAACAACTAATGGAGCGTTCCTATCTTGCCAAATCCGACGTTTACCTGGACTTGCTCAACTTGAGGAACATTGACCGCAGTCCCATACTGGGTTCTCCAGCCCAACGACTGATGTCTCGCCAAACCCGTGCTGCCCTGCCCGTACCCCAGCAGCTGTTGCTGCCACAGGTCCGTTCACCTCCCGTGGTCCAGAAACAACTACAAAGGAAGAGTGATGAACAAAAATGATCTTTTAACAAGTCCAGCAAGCCACTTAAACCTCTCTCCAGTGGGCAGGTTGTTCGCCTCCAGACCAACAAGGGCTATGGCTGTCTGGGTCACATCCACAGCCCTGCTAAAGAACCGCGCTCTTACCTAGTAAGCGCGGACGGGGGCATTTACAGACACAACCGTCAAAATCTCCTTCCTGTGAAGGAACCACGTCCTGGGGCCTACGTATCCAGAGGTCACACGTTTTATATACCCTCCCATTGCCCCAGGCCGACTGATCAACAGACTGTGTCCCCTGCGGCCTCTCCACGGCATTCAGCGCCCAGCTCGCCTATTTCACCACCTACACTCGGCGGGTCTCCGGTGCCGTCCCCGGTCACTTCACCGGTGAAAGGAGGAGACGCGGATTTATACCACACGCGCGGCGGACGAGTCAGCAGGCCACCCCTTAGAGACGGAGATTTTGTGTAATCAGCTATACTTCCCCATATGCGCTATTAGCGTTTCGGCTACCGTATTATTTAACCACCATGTATCAATGCTTTATTTTGTTTCTACAAGGAAAGCGGTTGATTGGTTCTTGCTAACCAATTGTTGTGATTGTTAGTAGAAGCTCCGCCTACTATGCAGTTTATATTATCAGAAGTCTGCTTAAGTAATTAGTCTGAGTAGCTGCTAGTTTACTGTAACACCATGCAGAAGAATGCTGTGAGTAAACTTTAATAAACGTGTTGTACCTTGACGTACGTATGAGTCAACTCATTACAGATGGAGCTGTTCCCAAACCAAGCCGTGATGCATCCCAAATAATCCACTGGATTGCAATGTGACCAAAGACATCTGCTTCTGTTTTGCTTTGCCATTCAAGGAGTCCCAAAATTCCAGAGAGTGCGGCACTATTCTGGAATTTTGTATTATGAAGGCATTCTTCTAACGTTTAGGCACAACAGTCTGATACCAACTGATACAGGAAGAGAAACAGCTCTACCCGAGAAGTACTATTCCCGGAGATTTCCCTGCATACCCTACAAAACTAACCATCTCATATGACCTCTTCCCTTAACAGAGCATGTAAGCTAGCATGAATACTTCATAAAGTATGAAGGCCTCGGCAAGTTACCATTATATTTATGCTTCAAGGCAGCAACTCTACTGCTGCGCTGCTGTGCCGCCCACTGTGCCGTCTTTGAGACAGATATAAGAATGTGAGTCTGGTAAATTTACAGTGAACTTTCTCCACCCAGAACAAAATAAATCAAAACTACATAATAAAATAAAATAAACTAAAAAAAATCTTAAAACTAGAGAGATGTCATTACTCAACAAAATCAGAAACCACTTCTTCACACAAATAGTCATAAAAATTGAGAACTCTGCTCTCCTTAAAGATAATGGATCCTAACACATTGGTAGTGAAATAGAATAAAACAGAAAATGTTGAAAATGCCCAGAAGGTGTCAGTGACTATAGAAAGTAGACACAAAATGCTGGAGTAACTCAGCGGGACAGGCAGCTTCTCTGGAGAGAAGGAATGGGTGACGTTTCGGGTCGAGACCCTTTCCTTCTCTCCAGAGATGCTGCCGTTACTCCAGCATTTTGTGTCTACCATATAATAACCATATAACCATATAACAATTACAGCACGGAAACAGGCCATCTCGACCCTTCTAGTCCGTGCCGAACACGTATTCTCCCCTAGTCCCATATACCTGCGCTCAGACCATAACCCTCCATTCCTTTCCCGTCCATATAACTATCCAATTTATTTTTAAATGATAAAAACGAACCAGCCTCCACCACCTTCACTGGAAGCTCATTCCACACAGCCACCACTCTCTGAGTAAAGAAGTTCCCCCTCATGTTACCCCTAAACTTCTGTCCCTTAATTCTCAAGTCATGTCCCCTTGTTTGAATCTTTCCTACCTTTGATTTAAACCAGCATCTGCAGTGACTATAGAAATTTGCCTATCCGCCGTGGATTTCCGGCTTTGGATTCCACAGGTTGAGATCTGTTCTGGCTGGTTTCCCTATATGCTGATATCATATGCTGTGAAGACCTGTTTCTATTCAAATGGCTCATACACATGCCCATACACATGCAATAGGGACACATCAGGCAGGACAGAACATCCCACTGCCCATACAGCAAAGGCACAGTAATAGACCTACATATAACACAGAAAGAAAATTACACAATTGAATTTCTAGGCCTTTACATTTATTTATCATATGTGTAACATGAAAAATAATAGTTGACACGATCCCCTCATGAATATCCTCTCAAAGATTTGTTTTTCCCGACTCATAGAAAAAGAGGGTCAACATTATTGTACTGATGAACAATGAAATTATGTCTGTAAAGCTGCAGCAATTAGGAATTTCATTGTTCCTGTCCCAGTACATCTGATAATGAAACACCCTGGACTCTCTTGACTCTTGACTTGATGGCAGAAATGGAACTGGTTAAATAATAGGGCGGTCACGGTGGCGCAGCAGTAGAGTTGCTGCCTTACAGCACTTGCAGCGCCAGAGACCCGGGTTCGATCCCAACTACGGGTGCTGACGGTACGGAGTTTGATCGATCTCCCCTTGAACGCGTGGGTTTTCTCCGAGATCTTCGGTTTCCTCCCACACTCCAAAGATGTACAGGTATGTTAATTGGCTTGGTGTATGTGTAAAATTGTCCCTACTGTGTGGAGGATAGTGTTGATGTGCGGAGATCGCTGGTTGGTGCGGACTCGGTGGGCCAAAGGGCCTGTTTCCGTGCTGTATCTCTAAACTAAACTAAAAATAGCATATCATTCCAGAAAGTTAGTTACTACCTCCCATGTGTATCTTATTTTTTGTTTTGCAGGAAAGAATCAATTACTTTTTAAATAATCCAATTATTTTGTTAATGTAGAAAATGGAAGTGATTTTTAGTTTTTGTCTACTGCATCTGTCCTCCTACTTGAAATCCAAAGTAATCTTCCTCTTTTTGATGATCTGGCTAGTGTTGCTGGGTCATATGTAAAAGAGCTTGGCATGTTAGGCTAGATCTGTTTGTATAGATCAATTGTTTGAAATTTCTTTGCTCCTTAATACTCTTTTTCTAATAGTATTTGAATTCCACCATAAAATAACATAAAACTGAAGGGCAGCACAGCGGTGCAGCAGTACTTCACAACGCCAGAGACCCAGGTTTAATCCTGACCTTGGGTGCTCTCTGTATGGAGTATACGTTCCCCCTGTGACCACGAGGGGTTTCTCCGGGTTCTCCGGTTTCTTCTCACATTTCAAAGACATGCAGGTTTATAGGTGAGTAGGCTTCTGTAAGTTGCTCCTAGTGTGTAGGATAGTTCATGGATTGTTGGTCAGCGCCGACTCATAAGGCCGAAGGGCCTGTTTCCACGCGGTATCTTCCAACTTTAAACTCTAAAACATAAAATTGAATGTATTATAAAGATTAATACTATATTGAATTTGATGAGTTTATATGAATAACTCAGAATTTATATTAATTTACTAAATGGATAAACATTCATTCGTAGATGGCGAATGTGTGTTCTTGTTAAGACAATTGTACTTTTAGTTTCCTTTATCATTTGATGTTAATGCTGTTCTATTAAACTTGTTAAGATTCATTTATGGAACATTATTCCAGCAATGATGTGATCCATATTGAAGGCCATCAATGTTAACTCCATTCCAGGTATTCACTGGAGCATGATCTACATAGATTGAATTTGATATTTCATTGTAAAAACTCACAGACCCAGAAAATGTCTAGTTATTGAGACCCAGCTTTATGAAGACAATGTTCTATTCATTTGCTTTAAAGCACTAAGGTCAAAGGCTGAAACCCAAACCCAGTTTAAATGCAATGAGTGTTCTTGTTCCAGCTTCCCTTATTTTAACATGTTGCTGTGATATTATGCTTAGTAGTAAAGTATGCCTAAATTAAGCAATATTGCCGAACAAATGGACGCTCTTTCCGAAATTGTCCCATAATGATTGGTCACTAATTCAGTAATAATTTTGGTTGCTATTGTCTAATATTACTCTGGTGTTTTAATTACTTTGAAATATTATTTTAAGAGCTTTGCAAGGTGTAAAAGTGGATACTTCATGAACATATGTCAAAAGTGAAAGTCTGCTATTTTGTCTTCAACAATTACAATCATCAAAATTGTTCTGTAGTACATGAATTATGTATTTCTACAGATAAGCAAGATAGTTTTAATAAGCTGTAATTTAGATTTTATTTTTTATTTTTTGAAATCAACATGTTAATTTAAAATGAGATGTGCCAATGTGATGAACTGTTAATATTCTGACCGGATAACCGAAGATGTCTCCATAGTTAGTATTTATTTTCAGCCTGAAGCAGGCAGCTATTAGTTTGTGGTTACTTTTCTTTGTGCTACTGGCACAAGTGCCGATTGGAAAACCCATGCAGGTCATGTGCAGAACATAGAAACTCCGTACAGACAGCACCCATAGTCAGGATCGAACCCGGGTCTCTGGCGCCATAAGATAGTAGATCTACCACTACGCCACCATGCCTCCCTGTTCTCTTGATGTATTTGCTTTAGGGGTTAGTTCCACATCTTTCACAATGCACTATCTGGGCTTGTCCTTTACTACTATAATATCACATATCTCTCTGTTAGGGCCACTTCTTTTACATATGACCAGCCTTAATTCCGACTATCGTTCCAACATTTACATGTGCTGCGATATTTGGAGGTGTGGGTAACCCCGAGGTGATTGGTGATAGTCCACAAGAGGAGTGGCACGCCTGTTACCTCATGATTCCAGCTCCAGCAAACCCAGGATCAATCCTGACCCCTGTGGCTATCAGTATGGAGTTTGCACATTCTTCCTGTGACCATATGAGTATCCATCTCCCAAAGACGGATGGGTTGGTAGGTTAACTAGCTGCTGTGAATGGCCCTATTATGTGCGTGAGTGGCAACATCTGAATCTGGGGAAGAAGGACAGGGTGGGAATGGATGGTTGAGTTTGACTTTGAGTTTACATTATTGTCACATGTACCAAGGTACAGTGAAAAGCTTTTGTTGCATCTTAACCAGTCAGCTGAAGTGCCGATTGGAAACTCCAATGGTGTACAGGTTTGGTCCTGATGTTACCATGATGTTTCTCAGTAACACAAGGACTTATCTTACTCAAAAGGACACAAAAAGTGCTGGAGTGACGCAGCACGTCAGGCAGCATCTCTGGAGAACATGGATGGATGACGAGACTGAAACAATGGATCGAGTCGAAACTAAAACAAACTGAAATTCACCTATCCATACTCTCCAGAGATGCAGCCTGACCTGCTGATTTACTCCAGCTCTTTATGTACTTTTGTGTATTAACCAGCATTTGCAGTTCCTTGTTTTTACTTTCTAACTTATATTACTCCATGACGTAGATTTTCTTTCTTATTTGTGGTCTCAGGGTTCTCAAAATGTTATGTTTCTGTGTGTTCTTGGAATAGTGAGGAAGTTTTTTTTCCTGGTTTCCACATTATTGCGCTTCCACTGATTTCCGAGATTTGACCATTTAACGGCCTGTCCCACTTGGGCGTCATTTGCACGTCACGCAGATGGCGTGCGAAAATTTTGTACATCCCAAAATCCTGGGGGCGCCGCGTGCGACCGCGCATCACTGCCTACGTCACCACGCAACATGCGCCATCACGTGCGCGTCACGACACGTAAATGATGTCGCGTAAATGACGCGCAAATGACGCCCAAGTGGGACAGGCCCTTTCGTTTGTGAATTTTTTAAGCCGTTTTGCCTTTTAATAAGGGGACTAGAACCCAATTATTCACCTTTTTCAATAACTCCTTTGCACCCTTACTGGCAACGGTGATTTTGTCAACCTTACACAATCTGTGGATTGTCACCTTGTCATGTTGGAGAAGCTTGTGTGGACCTGAGATCCTGAGAGCGATGCCGTCTGGAGCCATGCTCCTGGTAGGGCCACCCATGGCGGTAAGGTCGAGGGGGAGGTATCTGACAAAGAGCAATCCAACTAAGACCTCAACAGTGGAACAGGCAGAGGATGATGGCTGACCTTAGTGGTGCGTCTCAACGGCTTGGAAAGTGGATGAAGGCTGCAGCAGAAAAGGGTCTCCAGTCGTCTTGGACTCCATGCCACTGGATCCTGACCCAGATCTGGTAAGGACTGCCTGTGCACCAGTCTCCCCACGTTAAACAAAGTCACGCACAGGCGTCCTCCATATAGCACCCTGGAGGGGTGAAGGAAAACACCAAATGCAAACCTCCACTGCCTTGTGGCTATTACGTACAGTTTTGGTCTCCTAATCTGAGGAAGGACATTCTTGCCATAGAGGGAGTACAGAGAAGGTTCACCAGACTGATTCCTGGGATGTCAGGACTTTCATATGAAGAAAGACCGGATAGACTCGGCTTGTACTCGCTAGAATTTAGAAGATTGAGGGGGATCTTATAGAAATGTACAAAATTCTTGAGGGGTTGGACAGGCTAGATGCAGGAAAATTGTTCCCGATGTTGGGGAAGTCCAGAACAAGGGGTCACAGTTTAAGGATAAAGGGGAAATCTTTTAGGACTGAGATGAGAAAAATATTTTTTACACAGAGAGTGGTGAATCTCTGGAATTCTCTGCCACAGAATGTAGTTGAGGCCAGTTCATTGGCTATATTTAAGAGGGAGTTAGATGTGGCCCTTGTGGCTAAAGGGATCAGGTGGTATGGAGAGAAAGCAGGTACAGGATACTGTGTTGGATGATCAGCCATGATCATATTGAATGGCGGTACAGGCTCGAAGGGCCGAATGGCCTACTCCTGCACCTATTTTCTATGTTTCTATGTTTCTATGTTTCTACCTTATTCAGGAAAGGCGAAGACTGGATCCGGCGGTATACACGGAGGAGACCACCATTTGGCGGTCCAACGGGTAGGAAGGTGGACCCAGCAAAGCATTGTGGAGCGCAATTAGGACACAATGTTTATGCAGAACACTGGTGGCCATCCACTGCATCCTGACCTATCGCCAGCCGTCTTGACTATGTCTTACCACTGGATCCAGATAGGCCGGGACGAGAGAGTGAGGCTGACGATGCGCAACTCTCCCTCACTTTAATCCAAGTCAAGCGCAAGTCATGACTTCAGGACCCGTACCGCCCAACTGGGCGAAGCAAGATCACCATAGGAGCACGTGCAGCTGAGAAGAAGTGCACCGCAGAAGCTCAGAGGAAACGCACCATGCGCAAGGCTCGAGCCACTCAACTTCTACTGCAGCACCCACCCAATTGTGTCCCATATGCGGGCGAGCCTTCCGGGCCCGGATTGGTCTCACCAGTCACCTCCGGACCCACAAATAACAACACTGAAGTCATGGTCTTCTTCGACTACGAAGAACGAACAACAACAAACACAATTGGGCCCCTATGTGGACCTTACCTAAGGAGTACGATTGGAAGAAAATTAGGAGAAAGTAGCCCAGGAACCTCACGGGCAGATGTACCTTCATTGCAGGAGGATGGCGCATAGAAAGGACCACCAATGTCGATGGGTGTTACTGACCAAAGCATGGTGTTCCACAGGAAGAGCAGAGCAGTAACTCAGACAGTTGAACCTGAGTAGGGAAGTTATTGCTAAGCATGGCAATCCATTTCCAAAGCACTAGCAGGCAACTGCCAAAACCTTACCACTCAACAACCACCCAAAACCTTACCTACAGCACGGAAACAGGCCCTTCAGCCCAACATGTCCATGCTGACCAACATGCCCCAACTACACTAGTCCCACTTGACTGCATTTGGCCCATATCCTTCCAAGCCTATCCTATCCATGTTCCTATCTACAGTAAATGCTTCTTAACCAATGCGATAGTACCTGCCTCACCTTCCTCCTCTGGCAGTTTGATCCATGCATCCTCCACCTTATGTGTAAATAAATTATCCCTCCGATTCCGATTAAATCTTTCCCCCCTCACATTAAACCTATGTCCTCTGGTTTTCAATTCCCCTACTCTGGGCAAAAGACTCTGTGCATCTACCCGATCTATTCCTCTCATGATTTTGTACACCTCCATGAGATCACCCCTCAACCTGCGCACCAAGGAATAAAGTCCTAGCCCACTCAACCTCTCCCTATAGCTCATGCCCTCAAGTCCTGGCAACATCCTCATTAATCTTCTCTGCACCCTTTCCAGCTTGACAACATTTGTCCTATAACATGGTGACAACAACTGAAATAACTCTTAAAGATTAAAATCTAACTTCCTGTAAATTTAATCAGAGTGGATGGATCACTTGATGTTTCTACGATACGATATGATACGATAAACCTCACTCGTCCCCGAAGGGAAATTGGCAGCATCTGCCACAAAAGCCAGTGTGGACAACCTCTGTACCCATTTGTTCACTCCTGGCCTTTTTAGAGTGCAGGCGATACAATTTCTACAAAGATGGAGGAATCTCCCGGTGCTAAGGCTTCACTGATGCTGTTCATGCAACCACGTGCTCATCGATGGGAAATATTTCTGTGGGGACAAAATTAGTTTTTGATGAGCACCATTTAATTACGAATGTAAATGCCAGGTGGGGTAATTTTGACAATAATCTCTGAATGAAAAGTGATGAGATTATCAAAATGGTAAGTTGGAATGGTGATTCATAATATGCAATTTTCATTAAAAAAAATAAAAAAAACACCCCCTCACCTCATTCCGCCTATTCCCAGGTTGTGCAGAGAAGAGATGTCAATGCAGGGTTGACTGAAGGGACACATGGCAGATGACCTGAAGGTGGTGAGCAGCAAATTTTCATATTGGGACTGAGCAAGCCAGGTGGAAACATCTAATAGAGCCAAAGTTTTGTCGCCTGGATTCATGTAAACCAACAAACAGTCAAATTATTAATAATGAATAATTACTGCCCCAACCATTGTTACTTTCTAGATATTTTATAACCTTTCAATCACTGGAAATATTTCTTTGTAGGGAGAGACAGAGACTCAAGGAGAGACAGATTATTTAATCAGCACTTGGCTGACTGTGGCGCCAAAGAATCCTGGTGAAAGAAAAGTCATTGCGAAGCAAAGAGTAAATCTCTCCACTGCCTGGTGTCACACCTTGCAAGAAGGGCAATGGTTCTGGTTGTTGGTGATGATCAATTATCACAAGTCTTTCAAACCATATAGTTTCTCCCCACATTGCCATTTGTTGCCTGGATTAGATGATAATAGGTATAATGAGAGATTGGACAAACTTGATTTGTTTTCTCTGGAGAGACCTGATATAAGTATATAACAATAGTAAGAGTAAAGGGCCTGTCCCACTTAGGCGACTTTTTAGGCGAGTGCAGGAGACTCTGCGCTCGCCACATAATCGCCACATGTCCGCTAGTGGTGTCTGGTGAGTCTCCTTCATGGTCGCGAGGAGTTCCCGCATTGTGGGAATTAGTCGCGACCTCAATATGGTCATCGCAATTTTTTCAACGTTAAAAAAAATTTTGCGACCAAAAATTGGTTGCCATGGAGAGAATCGATAATTCTTTAGTCGTAGGTGCAGTTGTAGTGGGGTCGCCATGTATTTATGGGTAGTCGAGGTAGTTGTAGGTAGTTTTAGTTAATCGCCTTTGCTGACCGGTCATTTTCATTGGCTCATTGGAGAAAAAAACGTAAGCACGAGTTTTCAGAACCAAAGATAACCGACCAGTAATGTTAAATGTCCGCCAAACTTCACAGCTGTGTATCTCTGGCTTATTAAAAGTTGTCTGGCTTCTTAAAAGTGTCTCCACTCCTTCTCCCCCTTCAAATCCCCTTCTCCCCCCTTCCCCCCTCTTTTAAAGGACTTACCGTACACTGTGCTAGCCGTCTTAACCTTCCTGTTCATTGCGGTGTGTGTCTGTATCACCATGGCTTTGCACCGTGTGAATTTCAGACAGCGCTCCCCCCGCTTTACCTGACCCCCGCATTTGCGATGTGTTCGTGTGTGTGTGTGTGTGTGTGTGTGTGTGTGTGTTCCACTCTGAGAGTCGCCGTTCCAGTTCCCGGTTTTTCAGGCGACTGCCGTGAACTTGACAGTCGCCGGCAGTCTGCTGAAAAATCGCCTAAGTGGGACAGGCCCTTCAGGAGTCAAGAGTGTTTAATCGTCATTTGTACCGACAACAGAACAAATAAATTCTTACTTGTAGCAGCACAACAGGCCTGTAAACATAATATTCATAGATAACATGAAATACACTTTGATGGTGGAGTAGACTTGATAGGCCAAATGGCCTAATTCTACTCCTATTCCTATGACCTTAAATTAAAAAAAATCCTTAGTGCAACCAAGAGAGTTCTCAGCCTTTTGCAGTTTAAAATTAATTTTATTTTCTGCCCCAGTTGTGATGAAGGGGCTTCACCCTGAAAAATTAACTGTTTCTTTTTCCACAGGTACTGCTCACTTGCTGAGTGCTTCCAGCATTTTCTGTTTATGTGACACTGAATTTTATTTTTGCTTTTAGTCTTTGCTTCACTCCCACTTTGAGCTTTGCCTCCTACACTGTTCCAATGAAACTCAAAAGACGGTTGAGAAACAGCATCTCATCTTTCAAATTAGGCACTTTAAAGGCTTGCAAGCTCAACAATGGATTCAACAGTTTCAATTTATGAGCAAGGCGCCCATTTTCTGGTGTATCAGCTGCGGATAATGATGCTGCTTTTTGCCAATTACTGTTCTTTTAAATCCATCTTTAATACTTGTTGCATCAACTTTCCCTGCTCTTTACTTTATTATCCACGTGTCAGTTATATCGCTATGAAGCAGGCTTAAGGATTCACACATACATTCAGCTAAATGGATGATCCACCTTGTTTTTTGCCTGACATTCCCAAAATCACAGAAGTTAGTTTTTGAATATTATGGGTCATTCCATCTGATATCATGAGCACTGGATATCAGAATTGACAACACTATTTAGGGCTGTAATACAGAAGACTTGTAGGCTGAAATTTGGCCATGACTCTAGCCAAACTGTTCCTGTAATATTAAAACATGGAAATCTAACTGATAATGTAAACTTATGATCCTTCCATATAATTTACCCCATTGTGGACATTGGACTTTTTCTATAGAACTGATGTGCTACAATGCTGATAACTATATTCTGCACTCTGTATCTTCCCTTTGCTCTATCTATTGTACTTGAGTTTAACTTGATAGTATTTACTGTATGTTTAGTATTGTATATCTGATCTGTTTGGATAGCATGCAAAACAAAGCTTTTTGCTGTACCTTGGTACATATGATAATAATAATAATAAACATAAATCTAGACCTAAATTGCCTAGATAAGTCCTATCCTAGTCCGAAATCCAGTCCAGCTAATTACAAGCCTTCTCTCAGTAGTTTCTCAGCAATTAATCAGAACAGTGTTAAAAGAGTTTTTCAAAAAAGCACATCATTATTAGAAGATTTCTCCAAGATCATTCAACACAGGTTTGTTTCAAACGAAGTCCAAGAGCTGAATTACTGAGGTAAGTAAAACTAGTTGCCTCAAGGCAGCACATGATCGAGTGTGGCCCTGGTAAAAGTGATGTCTATGAGAATCAAGGGGGAAACACTCCAATGTCATATATTGCACCAGATGGTTGTGGGAGGTCAATCATGCCATTTCAAGGACTTCAATGCAGGAGTTCTTCATCATCATGGCTATCCTTCGAGGTCGAGGATGATGGTCTACGTTCTGTTGTTTTTATGGACTCTCAAGTGGCTTATGAGTCCAATCCTGGCTTTGAAAGTTCTTCTGCATTCAGGACAGGTAATTCCAGATGGCAGATCGGGCTTTGGTTGTTGCTGCCTCTCTTTCCGTTTTCTTCTCTTTTCTTCTAATTCTGTGCATCTCTTGGCTTCAAAGGTCGCTGTTCCATCTTAGATGATGGTTCGCCAGAGTTTCCTGTCCTTGGCATTGGTTTCTCAATTGTCGGTCAATTTCACATTTCTTCATGCTGGCTTTTAAGGCGTCTTTGAATCTCTTCTTTTGTCTGCCTCTTTTACGTTTGCCTAGTTTTGTGCTCCTCACAGAACGAAGACGCCTGTGCGTGTGTTTATTTAACGTGCACTTGATGTTGCACTCCAAGAAGCACAAGCTCCTTCACAAATCAATCAACTTATTCCAATGGCAAGGGAACCAAGACGATTGGAGCTGATAGATTTATTGCAGCCTTCATCCGCCTTCACAGCCTTGAGTTCAAGATAACTTTGTCCGCCTGGTCCGCCGTTGAGATCTTGTAGGTTGGATTGTTCTTAGCCTGGACCCTCATCCTTGACCTTACCGCCATGGGTGGCCCTACCGGAAACTGGTGCTTCCGACGACATCGCTCTCGGAATCATTGGAGCATGCAAGCCTCTTGACCATGACAAGGTAAACGATCCGAAGAGGAGTTCTTCATATCTTCATATCAGCCCAATCATCTTCAGTTGCTTTTCATTGGTCTACTTCCCATCATAAGGTCTGAAGTGGAGATGATCTCTGATAATTTCATAACGTTCAATTCCATTCACTAGTCAAGCTGATACATTGGAAATAACAGTTGTTCCACAGAAGTGCCAACCATCAGTTATTTCAGACAAGATAGAGTCTAATCATCTCCCTCTGACATTCAATAGTGGGAGTATTGCCATTGCAAAGTGCCCCACTAAAAAACAGCTTGGAGGAGTTCACCATTAAACAGAAACTCAACTAGAAAAAAACACATAAGTGCTTTGTCACAGGAGCAAATCAGATGCTGGGTATCATGCAGTGAGTGCCTAAAGGGCCTGTCCCACCAACGCGACTTTTCAGCAACTGTCTTCGACCTTCAAGCTTGTGGGCACTAGCCTGAATCGACCGTCAGCGATGAAACTGCGAGCTGGATCGACAGACCGCACACACACACACACACAAACACATCGCAAAGGTGGGGGCCAGGGAAAGCGGGGAGCGCAGTCTGAAATTCACAACTGCGATGAACAGGAAGGTAAAAGATGGCTGGCACCAGGGCCGGCCTTAGGCGTTGCGGGGCCCAATTGGGAACAATTTTGGTGAGCCCCAGGTTCCCAGCCAAGGTCTGTAGATTCATAGAAATATAATTAAAGTCTATTATAGACTTTATATCTCTATGGTAGAATGGAAAGTAATCAAAATGTGCACTTAAAAAGTGCATGCGACAATGGACCAAACAGATCTAGGCTACATCTATATTACTAAAAGTCTGATCTTGACCGCTTTTGGCTCACTGTGCTGTGATTTCCAAGAGAACGCCGCCACCTACGGCCGTCATTTTTGGCCACCTCGCTCAGAACCCCCCTCCGCCTTCCTGGACCAGAGGATTTTTCCCATCGATAAAAACCAGAGAGATATTAATGTTTTGAAAACATTTGCCATTCTCTCTGCTGCCCCTGCTGGAGGGAGGGGGAGGACTATAAAACCAGGAAGTGGTGTGCCTCACTCAGTCTCTGCAAGAGGGAGGAAGCCAGAGGGTCACGTCTCTCTGAGCTCTGAATAACACTGAACACATGTCAACTCAACTGTGAGTGCCCTTAATGTGGTTTGAAAATGAAAATATGGTTGGTTTGAAGTAAAAAGGCACTGCCTGCAATTGGTTGTTTGGGGGGTTTGGGTTGAAATAAAAAGGCACTGCCTGCAAATGGTTGTTTGGGGGTGTGGGTTGAAGTAAAAAGGCACTGCCTGAAAATGGTTGTTTGGGGGGCTTGGGTTGACCACCTGGGGCGCCGTCGAGTATGGCTGCCCAGCCAGCAGCTGTTAGTCTTTTCACCCTTTTTTTATTTTTAGTTAGTTAAAAGTGTTTGTTTTGGAGGTCTTTTTATGTGGGGGTGGGGGGGGAGGGGGAGGGGGAAGGGGGAAACTATTTTCTCAGTCCCTACCTGGTCGGAGTTGTGGCTTTTCTCCAAGCCGTATCTTCGCCCCTTCCTCGCGGCCTACGGGCAGACTGGAGCGGCGTTTCCCTGCCGGGACCGGCCAGGACTTCAGCTGCGGCAGCGGCACAGCGCTGAAGCACCATCGCGGAGCGGGCGATGCCTTACCCGGGTCGCCGTGCAGTAAGCTCCGGAGAGCTGTGACCGCCGGCTCCAACATCGCGGAGCTGCGGTTTGTGGTCTGCGGTCTGTGGAGCTTCCAGCCGCGGGCGGCGCTGAGCTTTAAACACCGCGGAGCCTGGGATCTCACGACGAGGTCGCCAGAGTCGGAGCATCGACCAGCGTGGCTCGTGGACTTCGGGAGCCGCGGTCTCCTGGGAGGAAGCGGCCGCGCCAGACACTCCGGGCCGCTGAGAGTGTTCACCCGACGCCAGAATTTCATCATCCGGCGAGAGGGCCTGAAGCATCGGGCTGCCATATCGGCGACTGCAGAGGCCTCAATAGGCCCCGACTATGGGTGAACTGGGGATGGGACTGGACTTTGCTGCCTTCCCCCACAGTGGGAACCATTGTGGGGGGATATTTTTATGTTTATTGTTAAATTCTTTAATGTTATCTTTATTTGTGTGCTGCATGGCAAGTCAAATTTCACTGCACCAATTGGTGTACGTGACAATAAATGTTTCTAAGTCTAAGTCTAAGTGAAAAGGCAATGCCTGCAAATGGTTGTTTGGGGGGTTTGGGTTGAAGTAAAAAGGCACTGCCTGCAAATGGTTGTTTGGGGGGTTTGAGTTGAAGTAAAAAGGCTCTGCCTGCAAATGGTTGTTTGGGGGGTTTGGGTTGAAGTGAAAAGGCACTGCCAGCAAATGGTTGTTTGGGGGGGTTTGGGTTGAAGTGAAAAGGCACTGCCTGCAAATGGTTGCTTGGGGGTTTGGGTTGAAGTGAAAAGGCACTGCCTGCAAATGGTTGTTTGGGGTGGTTGGGTTGAAGTAAAAAGGCACTGCATGCAAATGGTTGTTTGGGGGGGGGGGGCGGTTGGGTTGAAGTGAAAAGGCACTGCCTGCAAATGGTTGTTTGGGGGGTTTGGGTTGAAGTGAAAAGGCACTGCCTGCAAATGGTTGTTTGGGGGGTTTGGGTTGAAGTGAAAAGGCACTGCCTGCAAATGGTTGTTTGGGGGGTT
>CM075977.1:58821538-59021615 GCA_038087875.1 Malacoraja senta
GCCTCCAGAATCAAGGTAAAAACTGACAGGAAATAAATGTTAACTTAGAATCAAATACACAGGACAAGATGTTAAGAAGTCCCTTGTGCCAATAGGTGGGGAGCATTTCACGACATTCGTTGATTGTTGAGAGTGGTAGACGCTCAACATCGGGGGGGGGTGGGGGTGGGTAACCTTCAGGACAGTTGGGCACAGGACACATCATCAGTAGTGTACCCTTGCATCACTGGGTGTTTCGGCCTTTTAACACTATACACCCTCCACAAGGGCGGCCCGCTGCAGGATGATCAACCCTCAGCGCATGTCCCGTGTCAAACCGTCCCAAAGATTCACCCCGACATACTTGGGGCCCAGCATGGGTCTTTCCGCTTGAGCCAAATCCACCGGCTGCTTCTTTCAGCCGCCTCTGAGAGTGATCTTATGGTCTTCCGCAGAGCCTGACCGTGGATTCCAAGCTCCTTCAGCAGTCTGATGGTAGATGATGCAACAAATCCTCTGCATCCCACTTCAACTGGATAGACTTTGGTGTTCCAGCCACGCTGCGTTGCCTCTGCTGCAAGCTCTGCGTAGCGCAGCTTCTTACGCTCATAGGCCTCCTCAACAGAGTTCTCCCATGGAACTGTGAGCTCTATGATGTAAGCAGTCTTCTGTGAAGGGGACCAGAACACCAAGTCTGGCCTGAGGGTGGTGGAAGCAATTTCAGGTGGAAAAATTAGTTGTCGGCCGATGTCCGCCAGCATCCTCCAGTCACGGGCCCTGCATTGGCTTCCTTCTTCTGATCTGGTGGAAGGAAGTTTAGAAGTTTTCTGTCCTTCTCGGACAAAGGTTATTACCCTTAGGGGAGGGGGGTTGCTTGCTCTCGGAGGCAAGGAGTTGGTCGCACACCGCCTGTTCTCAAGGGCTGATGCCAGGCTTTTTAGTACCTGATTATGCCGCCACGTGTATCTCCCTTGCGTGAGGCTGGTCTTGCAGCCTACCATGATGTGTTTGAGGGTCGCTGGAGTTGGGCAGATGGCACAGGTTGGATCCTCGCCGTACCACTGATGGAGGTTCTTTGGTGATGGAAGCACGTCATATGTCGCTCTGATGATGAAGCTGATCTTGCTTGCTTCCATTTCCCATAGTTCTTTCCAGCTGATCTTCCTCCGCTCCACACCTTCCCACTGCACCCATTGCCCCTGCTTGGCAAGAGAGACCGCCTTTGCACTTCTTGCGGCCTCCTCCTGTCGCCGCACCTCCTCAACCACCAACGTCCTCCGCTCTGATGTTGTGGCCTTTCGCCAAGTTGGTTTACTTGTCGTAAGGCCAAAGCCTCCTCTTCCCTGCTGGACTTGCCCCACTATGTCTTTGTGCCTCAGGGCTGATGAAGCTTGCTGTACTGCATCAGATGGTGTCCACTTCCGGCCAGTTGCTAGGGGCGGCGCAACAGCACTGATGATCTTGTCTCTAGAGTCCCTCAGTGTCATCTGGAGTCTTACTTTAGAACACTTATATTCCTCTGTTAGACTAGTGAGAGGTAGTTCCAGGACCCCTTTACCATAGAGGCCGATGTTAGTTAGACATCGTGGGACACCGAGCCATTTCTTCACGTATGAAGTTATGGTTCGCTCCATCTTCTCCACAGTTGTTATTGGGGCTTCATAAACGGTCAGTGGCCACATTGTCCGAGGAAGGAGTCCAAGCTGTAGGCACCAGAGCTTCAGTTTCCCAGGCAGTAGGGTCTGATTGATGTTCTCCAGTCCATTGACAATTTCTTGCCTTAGTTGTTGCACCTGCTCTTTGTCCTTGAGACTTGCGTTATACCATCTTCCCAGGCTTTTAACTGGCTGCTCAGACACTGTTGGTATTGGATCGTCACCGATACAGAACCTTGTGTCTCTAAGCACCCCCTTGACTATGGAGATGCTTCTAGATTTACTTGGTTTGATTTTCATTCGGGCCCACTTGATGTTCTCCTGCAGCTTTCCAAGTAGCCGCTTGGTGCATGCTGCAGTAGTGGTTAGTGTTGTCATGTCGTCCATGTATGCCCTGATGGGTGGCAGACGGAGCCCAGCCCTGGTTCGTTCACTGCCCACATAGTATACATACAAAGAAAAAAAATCGTTTGTTTACACTTGACATCTATATATGGTTAGTTGGTTTCAACAACACAAATGTAAATGGAGAGCAGATGTGGGAGAGGCGGCGCCTAACGGCAGCGGCTCAACTACGATCGTCCGTCTTTTTTTTAAATTTATGTCTTGTTAAATGTATGTCTTGAGCTTAGTTTTTATTATTTTTTAGCTGTGTATATGTGGGGGGGTGGAGGGGCAGATGTTGTGGAAACCGTTAATCTCTTCCCTGTACGGGGACCCGACTTTTCCCTGTCGGATGTCCGATGTTGTTGAGCCTAACATTGTGGAGCCGGCGGCGGCCTCCGGCCAGGACCAACCTGAGGGCTCCAGTCGCGGAGCCAGGGACCAGACATCGTGGAGCCTGGGACCTGACATCGCGGAGCTGGCTGGCTTTGGAGCGGGGAGAGCTGTGGTGGCGCTTAGCTGCGACCCGACTTTGGAGTTTCGGAAGCTCTGGCTGCGGGCCTGGTGGACAGGAACATCGGGAGCTCCAGGTCCCTGGTGGGATACGGCTTTTCGGAGCTCCTGCAACGGCAACTTCTCCCGCTGGAATCGCGAGGTTTGGAGGACACGGAGCGAGGCCTAACATCGCCCGGCACAGGTTAGCGGCCACGGGACTTACCATCGTCTGCCGGGGCTCTAACATCGGAGCCCCAGTTCACCTTGAGGCTGCAGTTGGACGGCGGGTTGGACTGCTTGAACCGCGGGGTTTGAAGGACACAGAGCCGGGGCCTGGCATCGCCCGGCGTGGCTAAATGGCCACAGGACTTACCATCGTCCGCCGGGGGCTTTAACACAGGAGCCCCAGTTCGCCTAGACGCTGCAGTTGGACTGCTGGACTGTGGGTGAAGAATAAAGGGAAGAGATAAGACTTTGCCTTCCATCACAGTGAGGAGGTGTTGGAGACTCACTGTGATGGATGTTTATGTAAACTGTGTTAAGTGTGGGTCTTGGTTTTTTTTTTGTAATGTAAAAAACTGTAGTAATGATATTTCGTTCAAGCCTAGGTTTGAATGACAATAAATAGCATTCTATAAACATCACCCATTCATTCTATCCGGAGATGCTGCTCATCCCGCTGAGTTGTTGCCTGTCCCGCTAGTGGGCCAGAGGACCTCGGGTGACGGAGGAAGTGAAGGAAATTCACATTAGGCAGGAAATGGTGATGGGACTGAACGCTGATAAATCCCTAGGGCCTGATGGTCTGCATACCAGGGTACTTAAGGAAGTGGCTCTAGAAATCGTGGATGCATTGGTGATCATTTTACAATGTTCAATAGATTCAGGATCTGTTCCTGTGGATTGGAGGGTAGCTAATGCTATCCCACTTTTTAAGAAAGGAGGGAGAGAGAAAACAGGGAATTATAGACCAGTTAGCCTCACATCATTGGTGGGGAAGATGCTGGAGTTGATTATTAAAGATGAAATACCAGCACATTTGGATAGCAGTAACACGATCGGTCCGTCAGCATGGATTTACGAAGGGAAAGTCATGCTTGACTAATCTTCTGGAACTTTTTGAGGATGTAACTAGGAAAATGGACATCGGAGAGCCAGTGGATGTAGTGTACCTGGACTTTCAGACAGCCTTTGATAAGGTCCCACATAGGAGATTAGTGGGTAAAATTAGAGCACCTTGGTATTGGGCGTAAGGCACTGACATAGCTAGAAAATTGGTTGGCAGACAGGAAACAAAGAGTGGGGATTAACGGATCCCTTTCTGAATGGCAAGCAGTGACTCGTGGGGTACGGCAAGGCTCGGTGCTGGGACCACAGCTATTTACAATATACATTAATGATTTAGTTGAAGGGGATTAAGTGTAACATTAGCAAATTTTCAGGTGACACAAAGCTGGGTGGCATTGTGAACTGTGAGGAGGATGTTATGAGGATGCAGGGTGACTTGGACAGGTTGGGTGGGCAGATGCATGGCAGATGCAGTTTAATGTGGGTAAATGTGAGGTTATCCACTTTGGTGACAAGAACAGGAAGGCAGATTATTATCTGAATGGTGTCATGTTAGGAAAAGGGGAAGTACAACGTGATCTGGGTGTCCTTGTTCATCAGTCACTGAAAGTAAGCATGCAGGTACAGCAGGCAATGAAGAAAGCTAATGGCATCTTGGCCTTCCTAACAAAAGGAGTTGAGTATAGGAGCAAAGAGGTCCTTCTACAGTTGTACAGGGCTCTAGTGAGACCACACCTGGAGTATTGTGTGCAGTTTTGGTCTCCAAATTTGAGGAAGGACATTCTTGCTATTGAGGGAGTGCAGCGTAGGTTCACGAGGTTAATTCCCAGGATAGAGGGACTGTCATATTTTGAAAGAATGGAACAACTGGGCTTGGATACACTGGAATTTAGAAGGATGAGAGGAGATCTTATTGAAACATAAAAGATTATTAAGGGATTGGACACGCTAGAGGCAGGAAACATGTTCCCGATGTTGGGGGATTCCAGAACCAGGGGCCACAGTTTAAGAATATGGGGTAAGCCATTTAGAACGGATATGAGGAGAAACTTTTTCATACAGAGAGTTGTGAATCAGTGGAATTCTCTGCCTCAGAAGGCAGTGGAGGCCAATTCTCTGGATGCTTTTATGAGAGAGTTAGATAGAGCTTTTAAAGATAACGGAGTCAAGGGATATGGGGAGAAGGCAGGAACGGGGTACTGATTGTGGATGATCAGCCATGATCACAGTGCTGGCTCGAGGGCCCGAATGGCCTACTCCTGCACCTATTGTCTATTGTTACTCCAGCATTTTAGTGTCTGTCTCAAATGTAAATGGAGATGTTTTGGTGCGTCTGTTTTCTCATTTAAAATGTACCCCACTGTGAACATGTAATTCCATTGAGACTCTCTTCCCTCCTGAAACTTCAATGATGTTAAAACCTTGTTTTATTTGTAACCACGTTGTAATGATTGATATCATGTTTGACACCTGGAATATAATTCCTGCAACATATTAAAATTGTATCAAACAGTTGATACAGATAGGACCCAGAAAAATAGTTGAAATTCTTTTTGCTCAGGTCAGGAAATTGTGGGATGGAGGGTAACATTGTGTTAAGTCCAAAGAGAAATTGTAATTTTAGCCTTTAGCTCATGCAGAACTTTACTTGGTAAGTAGGATGTTTCAGTTATGAGAGTATTGCAGTCAGGTAAGAGTAACCTGGTCAGTCACCCAAAGTTATGCCACATCCATCATGATTAGATTGATTCCGTAGATGGTTATGACTACATGGGGCTCGGTTTTAAACTTAGATAAAGAGAGAGAAAGGGATAGCTGTTATAGTTTTGCTGTTACAATGAGTTTATTGTAATCTCTCAACCTGAAGGAAAGATATAATGATACATATATAATTTATTCTAGAATTTATTACATAATTATTATTAATTTTATTATATAATTTGTTACAGATTAATGAATCCTGTTTTTTTTGTGTTATATATACATATATGATCAGGATCAGCGCTCAAATGGTATTAACTCACTGTTCAACCTGAATTTAATAAGGCAAAAAAGACACCAGATCTAAGGTGCGGAAAATGGCTCATGTATGATTTTCACCTAAAAAAATATGTGGATTGGATAGATGTGATCCATTTTGGGAGTTTTGATACAATGCCACATAAGTGAACTTGCCCACAAAACAAAAAGGAGTAGGTAGCAGGAAAAATCTGTACAGACGGCACCCGTAGTCGGAATCGAACCCGGGTCACCACTGTGCCACCGTGACCGCCCAATATAAAACTGAATATTGGATAAAACTTTAATATCAGTATTTCAGGTGCAGATAGATTGCATCATCCAACAAAGCATTATAAGTTAATTTTATCCATGAGTATCTATTCAAGGAGAAACTATACCATGACGTAAGCAACTCAAGAATAATTTATGGATGTTAGAAAAATGCCATAAATGTAGTTAGTAAAGTAGTGGTTTTAAAAGGTTAATCCAATATCATAGTACTTCTTACAGAGTATCTATACATTAGATACGTAAAAACACACCACTGCTTCACATCCATAATCCAACTTTATCTGTAATACAAATGCGGATTACCTTTCACTTCATTGCCTTCACTTCTCATGATGAGTTCTCTTCTCTAGGGGGGGGACACTAAACCTAGATTGGCTGATTGCATGGTTAAATATCAGCAATCAGCCTGTGGTAAATACATGTTTTCAACACTTACCATTTTAGTTCACCAGAACATTCCCACTTTGACTTGTTTGTTCCCTACCTCCAATAATGATCAGTGAAACGCAAAGAGATTGTGAGTAATAGACTAATGTGTGTTATAGTCTTCTGGTCTCAAGATTGATTTTAACAAATTATTTTCAACAATATTTTCTGGTAATGAATTTGCTTTTGTAATTTCCTAATCCCCTGATCCATCTTTTAATTTTTTTTGTGTAGAAAGGAACTGCAGATGCTGGTTTAAACCAAAGATAGACACAAAAAGCTGGAGTAACTCAGCGGGATAGGCAGCATCTCTGGAGAGAAGGAATGGGTGATGTTTCGGTTAGGGATAAGAGAAACGAGAGATATAGACAATGATCTTCCCTGTTATAGTCAAACCAGGCAGGATCATCATACTGAATGGCAAGGTCTTGGGGAATGTTGCAGAGCAGAGGAATCGAGGAATGCAGGTACATAGTTCCTTGAAAGTGGCATGCATCATAGGTAGATAGGATGGTCAAGAAGGCATTCAGTACCGTGGTCAGCGGGAGATTTGCATATGCATCAATCCGAGGGATCTAAACTCTGCACTCAAAAGACCCCATCACATCATCCCATGCGCACCGTGGAGGATGTAGCTGCCCACATGGGCAAGGCGACAGTGTTCTCTGTATTAGACGCCAAGAGCTCCTCCCAGCAAATTCCTCTAGACGACCCATCATCCATGCTCACTACTTTCAGCACATCTTTCGGACAGCAAAGCCAGACATAGATCAAATCAGCAATAGTGATTGATCTACAGTTAGAGGATTGAGTATAGAAGTTGGATGCTATGTTACAGTTGTATACTGTTGGTGACGTCACATTTGCAGTATTGTATTCAGTTTTGGTCACCCTGATATTGGAAGTATGTTGTTAACCTGGAAAGTGTGCAGGGAAGATTTACAAGGTTATGCCAGGACTTGAGGGCATGCGCTGTAAGGAGAGGTTGGGCAGGGTATGAATTTACTTAGAATGCAGGAACTTAGGGGTGATCTTACAGAGGTGTATAAAATCATGAGGGGAATATAAAGGGTGAATGCACAACATACAGTAGACACAAAATGCTGGAGTAACTCGATGGGTCAGTATCTCTGGAGAAAAGGAATAGGTGACGTTTCAGGTCGGAACCCTTCTTTAATGAGGCAGTGCAGCGTAGGTTCACGAGATTGTTCCCTGGGAAGGCGGGACTGTCATATGAGGAAAGATTGAAAAGACTAGGCTTATATTCACTGGAGTTTAGAAGGATGAGGGGGATCTTATAGAAACATATAAAATTATAAAAGGACTGGACAAGCTAGATGCAGGAAAAATGTTTCCAATGTTGGGTGAGTCCAGAACCAGGGGCCACAGTCTTTGAATAAAGGGGAGGCCATTTAAGACTGAGGTGAGAAAAAACGTTTTCACCCAGAGAGGGCAGTGGAGGCCAAATCACTGGATGGATTTAAGAGAAAGTTAGATAGAGCTCTAGGGGCTAGTGGAGTCAAGGGATATGGGGAGAAGGCAGGCACGGGTTATTGATAGGGGACGATCAGCCATGATCATAATGAATGGCAATGTTGGCTCAAAGGGCCGAATGGCCTCCTCCTGCACCTATTTTCTATGTTTCTATGAATGCACAAGAGTTTTTTACTCAAAGTTGGGGAATGAAGAACCAGAGGACTTAATGTTTAAGGTGCGGGGGGGAATAATTTAATAGGAATCTGAGGGGCAACGCTTTCACACAGAGGTTGGTGGGTCTATGAAACGAGCTACCAGAGGAAGTAACTGAGGCTGGTACTATAACAACATTTAAAGACATTTGGACAGGTTCATAGATAGAAAAGGTTTAGAGGGATACAAGTGGGACCAGTTGGGTCCCTATCAGACAGGAGGCCTGGTCCCCCAATGCAACTCATTCCCCAAATGCAATATTCCACCACTCACCCATAGCCCCACGGGAGGCCTGGTCCCCCAATGCAACACGTTCCCCAATGTAAGATTCCACCACTCCCCTTCCTCCCATAGCACTGGACTTAAAAAAAAAATTCCAATTGCACTTCCCCTGCCTCCCCCAGCACTTCCAATTCCAATTTCACTTCCCCTGGCCCCTCCCCTCCTGTGCTGCCAGGGCCATGTCCCACGGGTTTGCGGTCGTTGGCGGTGAAGCGCGGCGTCGCCGGAAGAGGGGACCGCACGGCAACCACGAGAGCGCCGCACGGATGCTGCGCGGGGGGCCAAGTATGGCCGGTTCCACGAGCTTGCGGTTTCGGCTGATGACGTCTTTCGGATCGCGGGGCTGTGGCGACGGCCGTGCCGCACACGTACCTCACTGTCGGCTGTGCCGCACACGTACCTCACTGTCGGCAGCTGTGGCAGCGGCCGTGCCGCACACGTCTCACTGGCGGAGGCTGTGGCGGTGCAGGTTCGACTCACGGCACTCGTGCCTCACTGGCGGCGGCTGTGGCGGCGGCCGTGCCGCACTCGTGCCTCACTGGCGGCGGCTGTGTGGTAGGAACATATTTTTGGACAGTGTTGGGTTTTTTTTAGCACCGTGCGGTGTTGGGAACAACGCCGCACGGCCCCGGCACTGTGCGTTTGAACGAGCCCGCGGTCTCTGGCGGCCCAGGAGCGGTAGATAGTTCCTGTTTCGCCGCCAATGACCGCAGACTCGTGAGACAGGCCTTTAAGTGTTTTGTGATGGCAACATTGTTGCAAATGTTGGATGGAGGACTGTGAGATTCCATTCAGGTGAAAACTTGGTGGAAGCACACAGTGTTCCTGGATTGCAACTTTGTCTGGAAGTTTGTTGCAAGCTGGGGCAGCAAGGATTTAACAGTAAAAATATTTTTAAAGTTGGCTTTTTTAAACCTTTAAATATCAATAAGGTGAAATGTAACATCAAATCTGAAGGAAACTTGACAAGGGCGACGACGGGAAAAAGCTGAGTAACGTTGTGCAAAAATTTTGCACTGCCATGTACTGTTTTGGCGTAGATACGATCACAATCACAGACACACACACACACACATAGTTAGAAACACGATGAGAGTTTTAATAGTGTATAGATAGATGGGCCAAAAGCGGGCAGGTGGAAATAATGTAGATGGGGCATCTTGGTTGGCATGGGCAAGATGAGCCTATTTCCATGCTGTATGTCTCTATGACTATAATTCCACTTTCCAGTTTGTACAGAAGGTCACAGATCAAAACACTGACCTGAATTTTGCAATTGTAGTGGTGGCAAACTGGTCAGCATTTGCCATTTGTTATAGCACAAACCAAACAGGAAATTTAGAGATTCTGTTTACTGCTGTGTGGAGTTGTAGTTTACATTTGCTGTAGGTTATTCCCAGTTCTATGCAGATTGCACCATTTTGCAAAGTTCTCCACAATGATTAGGGAAACCAGCAATTTAACATCTCTCAATGTAGTGTAGTCTCAACTCCCTACAGTTTGGTTCACATACAAGGTGTGGTTTTAACTCTACTATTTGTGAGTAAATAAATTACCAGGTCTATGTTTATTATTGATTTTTTTTTAAATTCATCCAAAGGTTTTGCCATTTTCCTCCTTCAACCCATTCTCATCTATGTCAAAGGTAGATTTTGTATATTTATATTTACATTCATAATTTTTGCTCGGGGACGAAGAGTCATAGAGTGATAGAGCGTGGAAACAGGCCCTTTGGCACAACTTTCCCACACCGGCCAACACGTCCCAGTTACACTACTCCCACCTGCCCATGTTTGGCCCATATTCCTGCAAACCTATCCTATTCATGTATCTGTCTAACTCCTTCTTAAACATTGGGATAGTCCCTGCCTCAACTACCTCCTCTGGCAGTTTGTTCCATACATCCACCACCCTTAGTGTGAAAAAGTTACCCCTTATTTCCTGTTAAATCTTTTCCCCTTCATCTTCAACCTATGTCCTCTTATCCTTGATTCACCTACTCTGGGCAAGAGAGTCTTCATCTAGTCTTCATCCACCACCCGATCTAGTCCTATCATGATTTTATACACCTCAATAAGATTTCCCCTCATCCTCCTGGTCTACATATTGCTGGAGAAAACTCTCCTGAACACCTTTGAGAAATTGCACCCCATCTAAACCTTTCACACTGTGATTTTCCCGGTCGATATTGGGAAAGTTAAAATCCCCTACTACAACATGGATGGTTGATATTTAGTATTATTTTAGTTTTAACGATCAGTTTCAAACCAGTATTAAAATGATCCACATCTGAATTTATCAATGCTGTCTGTGGTTTGTTTAAGTGATGACACTTTGCAGCACAGCAGCGTTTTCTGAATTAACTAAAGATACCAGCTTAGCTCATCATTCCTTGCAGTTTCGCAGACTTCTAACGTGACAGTGCTAGGACATCAGTTGGTGATATTAAATATACACAATTATTGGGTTAGCCTCACTGGTTTCAAAAGACCATCTTTCAAATTGTGGCAAGATCACTTTACATTAGATTTTGAAAGGTGGTAGACCAATATGCTGTGGCAATTTGCACTTGAAATGATAACTATTTTGTCTGCACAAAAAGAGAAAGATAAAAATCTGGGCTATTTTCATTGAAAACAGTCAACATTATGATATTTTTTAAATAGCTTTGCCCTGACAAATGAGTTATTCTATTTGCTGATCCATCTTGTTTCGCACATATGACTAGCCTTTTGTGTTTTTGAATAGATATGGGCCCTCTTGAAAAGCCCAATTAAGCAGTGAAAAATAAAAATAAAATAAACGAAAAATAGATGTGAAATATAAAAGTGACCATTCTCAAATTTTGCTACTTCATTTTGTGATTAAGGTTGGTTGAAACCAGATACATACTTACTTACTTTTTATTACAGACTCAATGTCCATCTAAAAGACAAGACATTACATAGAATAAATTGCATACAAAGGCACAATAAATTATATGCAAAAGCACAGTAAATTACTTACAAAAGGACAATACATGGTTTAAGATCGAGAACAAAAAAATATGTGTCCTACAACAAGACAACTATACCAATGTCTCCACAGCTGGGATTGGTAGCATGTAGTGCTAAACCTTATGTTTGATAAGGCCAAGACGATTTCATTTTCAGAGTCATTAATCCAGCAAATAAATTTATACATGAGATTTCTTAAGACAGTTTGTAAAGTATTAACTCCTGCAGCCACAAACATTTCACTTGCACTACACCATCTAGGTCTCTTAAGTAATATTCTCATGGCATCATTATAAGCTACTTTACGTCTCTGGAAGCTTGCTTTTCTGTAGTTTGACCACAGGTGTGCAGCATAGAGTGGTGTACAATATGCTCTGAAGAGAGACATCTTCACTCCATCTGTACACGCATTAAACTTGTGTAAGAGAATGTTTGCTTATGCATACATAATACGATGTTGCCTATAAATATCCTCATCATCTGTCATTTGTTCTGTAATAAAATGTCCAAGATATTTTACCTTATTACAAACACTAAGATTATTATCAGACAATTTAAAATCAGGAAATTTTAGACATTTATCCTCTTTGGTTCTACAGATCATAACAGCACTCTTACCAACATTATATTTATTATCATGTTCCACACCATACACAGAACATATAGTAAGGAGCTGCTGGAGACTAGCGCTAGATGGACTAAAGACCACAAGATCATCTGCATACATAATATGGTTCACTAGAGTATTACCAATCATGCACCCAGTATTTCATGCTTTCAATTGCTTGGAAAGATCATAAAAATAACTGGGGACAAAATTCTCCCTTGTCTGACATCATTGATAACCCCAAATGGGGCTGAGACCCTATTTCCCCATATTACTTGCATAGTCTGGTGGGCATACCAGTAAGCCAGAATTCTCACAATGCATTTAGGCACCCCTCTTTGACTCAATTTAACAAACAACTTTCTATGATTAACACAATCAAAGGCTTTGGAAGCATCAATAAAGCACGTAAGAATTGATGAGCTTTTACCTCTATATTTGTTTATAATTTCCTTTAAGGCATATGTACATAAGTCAGTGCCATGTTTAGCTTTAAAACCAAACTGGATATATACATTATTTTCCATTAATTTAAACAAATGCAAAACTGTGGACTGAGCGCATTTACAATTATGATAATCCTCTCAGGGATCAAGGGTGTTAACTTGGAGATGGAGCCAAAAACAGAGAGGTAATACGAAATCTAAAACTAGTGAACTCTTAAATACATATAAATAATACCAATATAACAGATGTTTGGAGAATTGCTAATCCGACTAGCAGGGAATACTCGTTTTATTCAATGGTACACAAAACATACTCACGTATAGATTATTTCCTGGTGGATACAAAATTAATCCCTTACACTGTGAACCCATTATACCATACAAATTCGATTTCAGACCATTCACCACTAACTTTCTTTTTAAAACTGGAAGGAATGTCTAAGAATAAATCGTTTTGGAGATTGAATTCTCAAATCCTACAAGATCCGCAAGCGAGTATATATTTAAAAAAACAAATGGACGTCTTTTTTGAAATAAATGACACTCCAGATATATCTCCTACTTTATTATGGGAATCTTTTAAAGCATTTATTAGAGGTGTTATAATCTCATACCAAGCTTTTCAAAATAAAAAGAATAAGAATGAACAAAGACAGTTAGAAGAACAAATTAGACAAATGGATATAGATAATGCTAAAGATCCATCTATGGATAAACATAATAAAATAATAATTTTGAAATTTAAATTAAATAAACTATTATCAGCCAAACTTATAAGACTTTTCACAATTACAAGACAGGAACACTTTGAATTTGGGGATAAACCACATAAACTTTAAGCTCGTCAGCTAAAAAAACGAGAAAAAGAACATACGATCCAAAAGATTAAATCAGATAGAGGGGAATTACTAACTTTACCGAATGATATTAATAAAAGATTTGCGCAATTTTATGAGAATTTGTACACATCTAAAACGACAATGGACACCAATAAAATTACAGAGTTCTTGGATAACTGTAATCTTCCAAAGTTAGAGTTGAAGGAACAAGAGGAATTGGGTGCACAAATTTCAACCAAGGAATTAGAAGACACAATAAATTCATTAAAGAATGGAAAAACTCCAGGTCCTGACGGATTTACAAATGAATTTTATAAAAGTTTTTATGACAAAATTATACCATGGTTACAAAAAATGTATCAATATGCCTTTAAAGAACAAATATTACCTGATACATTAGCTGAATCAACGATCACACTAATACTCAAAAAAGACAAAGATATAGAAGAACCAGGTTCATATAGAGCTATAGCATTGTTAAATACAGATCAAAAAATATTAGCGAAAACATTATCTAGAAGATTAAGTAAATATATTAGTAAATTAATAAACCCAGATCAGACGGGGTTTATCCCTAAGAGATATTCATCTAATAATATGAGACGACTACTCAATATAATGCACTCACATAAAATTGAAGAACAAGAATTATCAATTATTTCGTTGGACGCTGAAAAAGCATTTGATCAAGTAGAATGGAATTATATGGATAAAGTATTACAAAAATTCCAATTGGAAGAGAATTTTATTTTATGGATTAAATTATTATATAATAAGCCCACAGCTAGAATATTAACTAATAACATATTATCTTCGAAATTCCAACTATCAAGGGGTAATAGACAAGGATGCTCATTATCACCACAGTTATTTGCTCTTATAATTGAACCTTTAGCAGAAAAAATTAGAACACATTCAGATATCCATGGCTATAACACTAAATATTCAAATAATAAAATATTGTTATACGCGGATGATATATTATTGTACATCACAATACCTCATATTACTATACCAAACATACTAAATCTAATTGAGGACTTTGGATCCTTTTCCGGATACAGAATAAATTGGAATAAAAGTGAAATTATGTCAATAAAGCCGAAAGACTCAACACATCTCTTAAAATTCCCTTTTAAAATAGCTACAGAAAAATGTAAATACTTGGGTATTGAAATTACCAGAACATATCAAGGCATGTTCAAAGCAAATTTTAATCCTCTACTTAATAAATTAAATACATTAATTAAATTTTGGAAAACGCTTCCGATGTCTTTAATAGGTCGAATAAATGCAATAAAAATGATCTTTTTACCACAAATTCTATACCTATTTCAATCAATTCCTATATATCTACCAAAGAAGTTAAAAAAAAATTTGGATTCAGACATTACTAATTTTATATGGGATTATAAATCCCATAGAATACAAAGAACACACTTGAACAAAGCTAAAGTATTAGGGGGCTTAGCACTCCCTAACTTTATGTATTATTATTGGTCAGTAAATATTAAAAATATGATTCAACTGATGGACAACTCTGCCCAGCAAGTGGACTGGATTGTAATGGAGAGAGAGGACTGCTCCTCTTGTAATATTGGAGCGATCCTCCTCTCACCAATGAAACTGAATAACATAAATTATAACAAAAACCCAATTATACATAGTACAATCAGAACTTGGAAACAAATAAAACAAAATTTAAAATTAAGAAATCTATCGCTTTTATCTCCAATAGTTAATAACCCTTCGTTTAATCCCTCTATTACAGACAAATCATTTATACAATTGGATAGACTAGGAATTAAAACGTTCGGAGACTTGTATGAAACTGGAAAATTACTATCATTCCAGCAATTACAAATAAAATATAAACTGGGAAATAATCAATATTTTAAATATTTTCAAATATGTGACTATTTGAAAAAATATACAAAAGATCATTATAATATCCCAGCAGATGTACTGGACGAAGCAATGCAGATAAAAGCTGAATCAGCAAACTTAATATCGTATTTGTATAATATTATCTTAAATGTAGAAATACTATCTACGGAAGGTATTAGAAGAGACTGGGAACAAGAATTAGCTATTAAAATTTCAAAGGAAAGGTGGAATGAACATTTATTAAACGTGCATAAACGCTCGATTAATGTAAGACACACTTTAATACAATTCAAAATTTTACACAGATTATATTATTCAAAAACTAAAATTAATAAAATTTTCCCCAATGTATCATCTATGTGCGATAAATGTCAATCTCAAGAAGCTACTATAGCGCACTCATTTGTTTTTTGTACAAAAATTCAAAGATTTTGGATTTAAATTTTTGAAATCTTTACAATATTATTTTAAATAAAACTGACACCAAAAGCAGAATGGATTATCTTCGGAGCAAAGGAAGATAGCCCTGAACTAAATATGTTTCAAAAGAAATTAGTTGATTACGGGTTAATAACTGGAAAAAAGCTTATCCTAAAATTCTGGAAAAACGCCCCAATACCAACTATAAACATGTGGATTTCAAATATGTTTGAAACATTACACTTAGAAGAGATAAGACTCCTCCTGGCAAGCAAATCAGATCACTTCCATCTGACGTGGTCTGCATTTATAGAACTATTACAAACATAAGGTGCAAAAGTACTTTAAAAAGTACCGATGTCAGGTAAAGGGAGATGAAAGGTGGTGAGTTGGTATACCCCATTTGCGAGATGCTCATAATAAAGTGCTTCTCTTTTCTCTTCTTTCTCTTTTTTTTTTCTTCTTCTTTAGGGTCTATCTCTTAATCTTTTCTTTCCAATCTCTTTTCTACAGGGTCTCTGTTCTTTCCTGTTGACACGTTTTTACACTTTCACTATTTTCCCTCACTTTCTCTTCTTTCTTAATTTCAACCTTCTCTCTTTATTAGTTTTAAAAATGATGGAGTACATTAATTGTAATAAGATATAAGTGATGAGTACTAATGTAATTTGTTGTAATGTAATGCACTTCTAATAAATAAAATAAAAAAATATAAAAAACTTGGAGATGGAGATGGGGGCAGAAATAAATATTTCAGAAAATTAAAAGTGAACATAAACTACTTATTTGACATCAAGTTGACCATCTTTGATATAGACAATGGAGGTTTTGTAATTACTACAAATTTGAACATAAAAATTAGGAGCAAGAGTAGGTAATTTCCTCTTGAGCCTTCTCTGCCATTAATAAAATCATGGCTGATCTAATTGTAACCCTCAAGTCTGCATTCCTGTCTATTCATGGTAACCTTTCAGCATCTTGCTTTTCATCTATCTATCCATCTATCCATCTATCCATCCATCCATCCATCCATCTCTACGTGAAAAAAATTCAAATGTTACTCTTTGAGGAAAATAATTCTAAAGACTGCAACCCTAGGTTAATGAAAAACAATCGCATTACCTCTGTCTTAAAAGGACAACGCTTATTTTTAAACAGGGACCTCGAGTTCTAAGTTTTCCTACAAACATCTTCTCTATATCCATGCTGTCAAGACCCTTTGGGATTTTATGTGATCTAGTTCCCTCCCACTCTTTTTTAATGTTCTAATGGCTTAAGAACTACTGTAAGTGTATTTTTCATCTTCTTGCATGTATCAATAGAGCTTGGCTTTGAATAGGTTAACATAATAGTCAACAAGTGTTAATCATTTGGTAGATTTATGAATGTGCCATCATATAACTGCAGAGCCAATTATTTAAAATCATTGTCCATATTCTAAGGAAACAGTAAATGATAAATGTTTATCACATATTACATAATTTAAAACCCTATACAGCAGGCAAGCACAGCCTTTATTACACCAACTCATCTTTATGAATTAGATTTGAACTTTATCATTACAATATACTGCATACATTACAAGAATGAAATCATTGCCAGACTGTGAGTGAATATATGAGATATTAACTTGCAATATGATAGACCTATCAACCATTCTGCATTGTACCATGGGATACATGTCTTAATACCGTGGTTTCTCATTATCCTCTTAACTTCTGATCTATCTGCAACTGTTTTATTTTACAGCAAACATTATTATTACATCAAACAAAATTATCAGACAGGGGCAGGCAACAAAGATTCAGTTATGACATTGTTAATATATTACGATTAGGTGCATAAAATGTCTTAGCTTTTCACTGAAATATAATTATTTGCATTAGGTTGGCATTTTCTGGAATGGAATGATCTCTTGTGTTTACGGCTGAATCTTAATATAATTGTAACAGTTTTGGTTAAAGAGTCTTCTGCTTTTATCAATCACAGCATAGAATCATGATAACATTAATTATGATTTGTAGATATTGGATCAAGTGTATCTGACTGATATATCCTGACAGTGTTCAATTAAATACATTTCACCAATCCCCAGGCAAAGGGTTAATTGTGTCAGTTGAAATTTCATTAGTATCAATATTTTTAACATTAATTAATGTATTTTTGCTCAAGGAAACTAGAGAGAACATCTTCCCACATAGTAAACGTTGGAATCTATTTTAACAACAATACTTTTAATCTGATAAAATGTTACTGTCAGTAAGTGCTACGATTGAAAAGCCAAACCTTTATTCAAGGAACTGTGACAATGTAGTAGCTTACAAGATGAAGATTAGCGCTTCATTAATATTTAAAAAAAATACTTTACATAATACTGAATTTAAGAAAATGTGGCATACTGGCTTAATTTAGAAATAGATTTATTGAATCTTGCATAGAAAATTGTTACATATACTAGCTGCAGACATTTCTGAAAATTAAGTTAAGTAGTCCAAAAATTAGCTGGTAATAATAGTGAAAAATAACTTTGCTGTAGTATATTGCTAGTAGGCTGTAATTTATTTCAATTCTATACACTGAAAACATAACTGATATCACCGCAACAATCATATTGTTGAATATTGCAATCATGCAAAAAAAGATTCACGCTGCTTTGTTTCCAGGTGGTAACTATCTCCTTTTCAGGCATTTTACAACAGAATTTATTATCCCGTCAATAGAAGCACTTACTGAATGTGGCATTTTCTTATGATAGTTAATGCATTTATATAACAGGTTCTCCCCAGTGCCCAACTTATGTACAGCCATATGAACAAATCTTTGGGAAACTGTCTGCCATTGTGGATTTGCTGGCTGGTGCAGAGCTGCAGGCATCTTCTACCATGTGGGAAGTTGATCCATGGCAGCATTTTCGACGTGAACAATTCAGTTTATGAAACATTCACAGGAACAGAATCCTGTTGTAACATGGCAACTACCTGTACATTATGTTTAAGAAGGAACTGCAGATGCTGGAAAATCGAAGGTAGACAAAAATGCTGGAGAAACTCAGTGGATGAGGCAGCATCTATGGAGCGAAGGAAATAGGCAACGTTTCGGGCCGAAACCCTTCTTCAGTCTGAAGAAGGGTTTCGGCCCGAAACGTTGCCTATTTCCTTCGCTCCATAGATGCTGCCTCACCTGTTGAGATTCTCCAGCATTTTTGTCTAACTACCTGTACATTCTTCCCTTTGCCATTTCAAAACTAAATGGGTTTCCTTCCACACTCCAAAGACATACAGGTTTGTAAGTTAATTGGCTTTGGTAAAATTGTAAATTGCCCCTAGTGCTAGCATTCGGGGTGTTCGCTGGTTGGTGTGGACTCGATTGGCCTATGGGCCTGTTTCTGTGCTGTATCTCTAAAGTCTAAATTATAAACAAGGCTTTCAATGTGGAGGTGGTGAATACATTTCATAGGGTCCAAGTTGATTTTTCTCACAAAGGTATAGTAATATTCAAGACTTATTAAGTCTCATTCTGATGGATTGATGTGATATCATGTTCAGCAGCAGAATGTATAACTAGGGAGCCCAAGGAACCTAACAGTCAAGAGTATTTAATTGTCAACTAAGGAGCTGAGATGATTTTTTTTCAAAACCAAAAGTGATGGCAGACAACAGCTTTCAGCATATCTGATTGAATAATGCATAAGCCATGATTTATATCAGCATACATTAATTCCCCAAATCATTCAGCCTCTAACAGTGCAGCTGAGGGGCCTGTATGCTTTCACAAGGAAGCCTCGAAGAGACAAGTTGTTCAAGATTGTTTTAGTCCAAGTATGAATCACCATCAGTTAATTTCCTACTTGAATATCATTCAACCACATGATTTAGCCCAGCAACTGCTGATGTGTGGTAGGTTACTAGAGGGCAGTCTGAAGGGGAGAGTGGAGGGAAAGTGGTTGAAACAAAAACACAATCACAATTTGCAAAGAAAATGCTATTGAAGCAACATGAGAAAGTGAGATTGATGGATAAATTAAATACACAAACAGTGGAATATTAGTGAGATGGTACAAGTAACAGTGAAACCAGTCTATCAGTCAGAAGGGTCCACCCCAGTCTGTTAGGCAACAGACCCCAGTCTGTTAGGCAACAGACCCCAGTCTGTTAGGTTAGACAAGCACACCTCTTCAACCCTCACCCTGAACACCGGCATTCCACAGGGCTGTGTGCTGAACCCCCTCCTCTACTCCCTCTTCACCTACGACTGCACACCTGTACATGGTACTAACACCATCATCAAGTATGCAGATGATACAACGGTGATTGGCCTCATCAGCAACAACGATGAGTCGGCCTATAGGGAGGAGGTCCAGCTCCTAGCAGCATGGTGCACTGACAACAACCTGGCCCGTAACTCCAAGAAGACCAAGGAGTTCATTGTAGACTTCAGGAAGTCTAGGGGCGGCACGCACCCCCCCCCCCCCCCCATCCATATTAACGGGACGGAGGTGGAACGTGTTTCCAGCTTCAGGTTCCTGGGGGTCAACATCTCCGATGACCTCTCTTGGACCCACAATACTTCAACTCTGGTCAAGAAGGCTCACCAGCGTCTCTTCTTCCTGAGGAGACTAAAGAAGGTCCATCTGTCTCCTCAGATTCTGGTGAACTTCTACCGCTGCATCATCGAGAGCATCCTTACCAACTGCATCACAGTATAGTATGTCAACTGCTCTGTCTCCGACCAGAAAGCACTGCAGAGGGTGGTGAAAATTGCCCAACGCATCACCGGTTCCTCACTCCCCACCATTGAGTCTGTCCAAAGCAAGCGTTGTCTGCGAAGGGCGCTCAGCATCGCCAAGGACTGCTCTCACCCTAACCACAGACTGTTTACCCTCCTACCATCCGGGAGACGCTACAGGTCTCTCCGTTGCCGGACCAGCAGGTCCAGGAACAGCTTCTTCCCTGCGGATGTTACACTACTCAACACTGTACCTCGGTGACTGCCAATCACCCCCCCCCCCCGGATACTCCTCCCACCAGGATTTATTAGATTTATTTACTGCTCATATCTATGTCACTCTTCTAGGGAGATGCTAACTGCATTTCGTTGTCTCTGTACTGTACACTGCACAATGACAATAAAGTTGAATCTGAATCTGAATCTGAATCTTATTTGATCAAATGATTGAAATGAGAGGCATACCTAACCATCCTGAAGATTTAAGTGATGACAATTTTATTCATGAAATTGATCCATACTCAACCACTGAGGAGGAAGCACAGGTCAACCATGAGTTGAATCAAAATGTCATAATCCTTTAGATTAACCGTTCACTTCAATGCTAAGGAGCCAATGGCGACAAAACCAGTCAACAGACTAACCCTGTAATTGGTACACATGGATAAAACATAGGAAGCTCTTCAGGAAGGCTGGCTCCGTCCTGGGGGCAGAGGTGGATTCATGGGAAATGGTCTTGGAGGGGAGGATGCTCCTTAAACTGCGGAGCATCCTGGACAATACAGCTCGCACCCTCCATGACACACTGGTCAATCTGAGGAGAGCCTTCAGCAACAGACTGGTTCCACCAAGATGCAGTACAGAACGCCACAGGAGATCATTTTCCCCTGTGGCTATTAAACTGCACTCCTCTCCCTTCTGTTGTGGGGTAGACTGACTCCCCCCTCCCCAATCTTTGCACATCCCCAAACCTTTCCACTCGTCACTTTAATTTCATGTTACATGTATCTTGTGTTTTCTGACTTTTGGCAGATCAATTTCCCTCCTGGGATAATTAAAGTTCGATCGTATCGTATCGTATCGTGAAACACTCATTCAAAGAGGAAAAGCACTACAGTATATTTGAATTATGTAGCTAAATCACCCTTCATTGTTACAAAATAATCATGTAATCCAAGTGCCTCAGAACCTGTGCTAACTGTTTATTAAAGGTGAACAACAATCACCACATGGTTACGTCACATGTCTATGTGACGTAACCATGTGGTGATTGTTGTTCACCTTTAATAAACAGTTAGCACAGGTTCTGAGGCACTTGGATCTCCTATTTAATGCATCTCAAAATCTCCGCATAAGTTGCACACTGACCACTATCTCAAAACAGATGACCTTTTCTCTGTCTTAAGGCAGGAACCTGGGATTCAAAGTTCAAAGCTTGTGGTTACTTGTTTGCTCACCTCACATCTGGAGTTTGTCGCCTGGAATGGCAGGCTCCTTTACTGCCATGCTCACATCTGTTGGAACTTGCATCAACATTCATGATGGGAGATGACATATGCAGGGATGGATGGGGCAGTAGTGGCATCAATGGGAAACTTCAGGAATGGCCCTGATGAAGGGGAGATGGTGGGAGGAGGATGGGATGCTGGGGGTGATACATGTAGATATTGTGTACGTATTTTTTAGCTTGTTGCTCAGTGCAAGTGAAGCTGTGGTTATCTCTGCGGGGCTAAGAGGAGCACAAATCAAGGTGAGAGCCGTCTTCTCCGCCCGTTGACGGAATATGAAACACATTGGGAATGTGTCAAGAACGTGCCTCAAACTTGCAGCTGCCTTTTTATCTTTGCACCTGTACCCTGCATCTTGGAACAAACTTTTGAGCGATTTAAATCTGACCAAGGTTGACAAATGGATGTAACACTTGAAGATTCTCATTTAGTTAATATTATTGTTGGTTGATACTATCAAAAATAATTAATGCAAAATATATAATAAGGAATCACTAATGCTTTTAATTTACCCTTCATGACATTGTGCTGATGCTACAAATGATCACCTCAGTGCAAAGATCGACTTGAGCCTCCATAAAGCTGATCATTTTACAGATAGAGGAACGAGGATGGTATAATGCAGACTGTTCTTTCTTGGTGCTTGTCTCACCTCCTGCTGCAAGCCCAGGTGATGATTGGATAATCCACACAGTAAACCAGCTGGCCTCAGCGGTGGTGAAGCCTCGCCGTGGCGGGGTTCCCCGCTGGTCGACCCACGGTCGGCTGTCGATGAGAGCGTGGAGGACCGCCGCGAGGGTGGAGGGAGAACAATGGAGGACTCGGCATGGGGGGTCCGCCGTGAGGGGAAGAATAATGGACAATGGGGAGGGGGGGAGAAAGAAGGGCAATGGAGACCCGGCATGGGGGAACTGCAGTGGGAGGGGGGGGGGAGAACAAAAGGAGGAGCCGCGTGCTTTGCAACTTTGTCAGCGCTGAAGGTGGCCGCTATTTGTATACATTGTGTATGCAAGCAAAGAATTTCACAGTGCCTAGTCAAATGTGACAATAAAGTATTCCATTCCATTCCATTCGATCTGCAGTTCCTTGAGCTCACCCAGTTCTACCCATTTGTTTCTTTCATGGATTAAAGGCCACAAGAATAAAAAATATTGGTTCGCAAATGCAGTCAAATATACGCCAGCCCAGATAAGGATGGCAGGCTTAGTTGCAGAAGGAAATTAATGAACCACTAATTTCAAGTGGTAATCTAATATTTGTGTTGTCATTTTTATTGATACTGCTATTTTATTGATGCATTAAACATGAATTTGTATTCTCGAAATGACATGAAAACTCAAATGCCCTAGTCCCTGGATTACTTATCCAAGAATATAACCACTATGCTACTGTACCCAATAATCTCATTAATTTGTATAGGAAGGAACTGCAGATGCTCTTTTACAGCAAAGATAGACCTTAGACATAGGTTGGGAGGGATTGGACCTGTGGCAGTGGGGCAGGAGCAGGCATAACAATGCCAGAGCAGTTCTGTTTATGGATTTTGGGAAGAAGGTGAAACCGGGCCATGCGGGGCTGGGGAATGGTAAGGTTAGAAGCTGGGGATTGCATTTGTTGTATAAGAATTTAGGAATTGCACCTCACACCTATCACTTTATGAAGGTGTGTGGCTCGGTTTGAAGCAGTGAAGCAACTTATTGGGGAAAGTTAGCAATGAAATCAGAAGGAAGACATGCAGCTCAGGGAGACCCCTCCAATTTGACATTAGCGTCTGCATCCTGAGAGTGTGCCGGTGATAAGAGACAGTGCCGACACTTCCCACTCATTGCTTTGGAAAATGAATTGCACTCAGGTATGGAAGAACTGGAAAATAATTTACAAAACATAACTTGGATAAACAACATCATGGTAAACAGCTTTATGATGAGAAATAATAATGTGATTTAGGGAAAGGAATTCGCAAATCATAAAATAGCAGACAATAGATTGAACCTCACAATAACATTCAACCGACAGGAATGGAAACTGGTTGACTAATGTATCTGTAAGAGAAAAATATCTTTGTTGGAAGACAAATATTTCTCCCAGTAATTTAAAGAATGAGCATTTCAATTGCCACTAGTAATTGGAAGATTTCAGCAACCCTTATATACCCTATAGCTGGGTAAAGAGAAACATTAGAATGATGATGAATTTCTAGTTCATTTAACAGCTGATGAATTATTCCTGCATCTACAGCCTTCAAACTAAAACACACCATTCAAAAACTAATAGAGCTAAATGAAAAACATTTTCAGGCAATGTGTGAGTTTTTTTATTATCCATTTAGTACTGTGTTATATGGTGCACAGTTGGTTGCAAAGGCCAAGGAAATGTATTTCATATATATTTTTTGGTGCACTAAAATAATGTTGCTTGCTCAGCAAGTACCAGATTGGGTCCATCTATAATGATCGCTAAATTGGCTGCAAACAAGTGTGCACGAGCATTAGTTAGTTTTCCACTCTGAACAATGTTTTACATTTTCAGTGGTGCAGGTCCTATGTCTCCCACAGCCGCTGCTGCTGAGCTACGCTGCAATCAGAGAAGTCCTCAAGCTCTTGAAGCCATCCTTCCCATGTCAGCCACTCAGCAACATTATGACTACTGTGGAGGAAGGAGCAGCCAGAGAGGAAATGGAATGAACACCAAGGATCTCAGTGAGATATATGGAAGTGCTGATGAATGAGACACATAAGGTCATAAGGTCATAAGGAATAGTAGAATTAAGCCATTCGGCCCATCAAGTCTACTCTCATTCTCCTGCCTTCTCCCCATAACCTCTGACACCTCTACTAATCAAGAATCTATCTATCTCTGCCTTAGAAATATCCACTGACCTGCCTCCACAGCCTTCTGTGGCAAAGAATTCCACAGATTCACCATGCTCTGACTAAATACATTCCTCCTCTTCCTAAAAGAAAGTCCTTTAATTCTGAGACTATGACCTCTGGTTCTAGACTTGCACGAGTGGAAACATCCTCTCCACATCCTCTCTATCCACACCTTTCACTATTCCATTAGGTCCCCCCTCATTCTTCTAACCTCCA
Organism: Malacoraja senta; assembly: GCA_038087875.1. Taxonomy (NCBI): domain Eukaryota; kingdom Metazoa; phylum Chordata; class Chondrichthyes; order Rajiformes; family Rajidae; genus Malacoraja; species Malacoraja senta. The sequence continues at coordinate 58,846,326 of CM075977.1, forward strand.
GCGAGTACAGGCCCAGTGCCGACAAGCGCTCATCATAGGTTAACCTACCCATTCCTGGGATGATTCTTGTAAATCTCCTCTGGAGCCTCTCTGGAGCACAGCACATCCTTACTACCGATTCGATTTGCAGATTAACTTTTTTGGAATCCTGCACCAGCACTCCCAAGTCCCTTTGCACCTCCGATTTCATATCAGGAGGGAACCCCAAATACAATGGAGCAAAGCCAGTGTAGCAGATTTTTATATCGTTCAAGAGATTACTCCCTCTAGCCACTTAAGAGACTATATGGCTTTAGGAGAATGTCGTAATACGCATGTGTGCTCTCCGTGAGACCTTCAGAGCTTCTCAACAGATAAATCTTCCCAACAGTCTTTTGATTAATAGTTTCTTTATTGTTGAAGAAAAACAATAAGATATACATCCGACTTTCTTCTCTGTTTCGTACACTTTAATCTTCGTCAAACTCCAGCATGTCGCTTTTAAATATTAGAAAACTCCTCGTGTCTCGGCAAAACTCTACATGGTCGAAGGGTGTTCTTTCTACCTTGTCGCTCTAAAACTAAACTAAAACTGAGCTTCCGGGCAAGAAACCCAGCAGCAAACACGCCCCGGACTCTGTAATAAATCCCACCCACATAATAACGGGCAGTCTAAAATTTAAAGACAAATGTCATAATTAATGACACACAAAATAAGCCAAATGGTCACTACATACCGGCCCCTAATTGTTCTGAGTATATAATGACGCAATTATTAAAAAACATCAAAAAAGTAGCCATGAAAGCTTAACATATATCAAAAGCAAAAAATAGCATGCATTATACATCTGCATTCAGAATTCTTCATCCACTCTTCCATCTTCGCCTTCTAGAAGCAAGCATAACTTGATTATTGGTCTTATTAAAACATTGTTTTTAGTTTAAAGTCATACCGTGCGCACCAAACCCTTAACATCAGGCATGGTACTCAGTATATAGTCCAAAACATAAAAGTCCAACGTTTTGATAGCATGAAACTTCTGAGGACCATGTCCAATCAACTCATGGATGTGTTGTAACAGTAATGTTGAAGTGTGAAAATCCTTCAAGAGAATAACAGGATTTATAGTAATAATGTTCACCGTTAGGTTTGGTTTAATGTCCGGATCATTAGCAGAGATTTCAAATCCCAGCTCAAGCTTTGGCCATTCTCTGTCTGGCTTACAGAGAGACTCTAGTTCATTGATCCATCTCTTATCACTTGAGAAGCGGTTTGTTGTCAGTTCTCTGGAAACTTAATCCGCAGGATTTTCTTTTGTGTTAACATATTTCAGTTGTACAACATTAGTAACTCCCAATGCTCTTTCCATTGGCAGATTGTCTTTGTCCAAATCCAACTTTCTGGTTTCTTTCGCTCTATCATCTGGTGGAATGCTTTCACAATTGTTGCTGATCCACATGGAAAGTATGAATCCCCCCTTACAAGAAACATAGAAACATAGAAAATAGGTGCAGGAGTAGGCCATTCGGCCCTTTGAGCCTGCACCGCCATTCAATATGATCATGGCTGATCATCCAACTCAGTATCCTGTACCTGCGTTCTCTCCATACCCACTGATCCCTTTAGCTACAAGGGCCACATCTTACTCGCTCTTAAATATAGCCAATGAACTGGCCTCAACTTCATTCTTTTTTTTTATTTTTTATTTTTTATTTTTTTATTTTTATTTATTAGAAGTACATTACATTACAACCACATACATTAATACTCGTCATTTATATCTTCTTACAATTAATGTACTCCCTTTATTTTTTTTTTACACTAAAAAAGGAAAAGATTGAAAGAAAGAAGAAAGTGAAGGAAAAAGTGAAAGTGTAGAAAAGTGTAGAAAATGTAACAACAAAAAAGGACGAAGACCCTATAAGAGCGAAATTAAAAACAAAAGAAAAAGAGTTAAGAAATAGGCCCTAGGAAAAAAAAGAGAAAGAGAGAGAGGAAAAAAAAAAAAGAAAAAAATATATTTTTTTGAGCATTACGTAAATAGGACATACCAACTCTTCAACTATCATCCCCCCTTACCTGACCTCAATTTTTTATTTTTTTTAAAGTACTTTTGCACCCTATGTTTGTAATAATTCTATAAATGCAGACCACGTCAGGTGGAAGTGATCTGGTTTACCTGCTAGGAGGAGTCTTATCTCTTCTAGGTGTAATGTTTCAAACATATTTGAAATCCACATATTTATAGTTGGTATTGGAGCCTTCTTCCAAAATTTTAGAATTAGCTTTTTTCCAGTTATTAACCCATAGTCCATTAATTTCTTTTGAAACACATTTAGTTCTGGATCATCTTCCGTTATTCCGAAGATAATCCATTCTGCTTTGGGTATCAGTCTTGTTTTAAATAACTTTGTTAAGATTTCAAAAATTTCATTCCAAAATTTTTGAATTTTTGTACAGAAGACGAATGAGTGCGCTATAGTAGCTTCTTGGGATTGACATTTATCACAAATAGATGATACATTTGGGAAAATTTTATGAATTTTAGTTTTTGAATAATATAATCTATGTAAAATTTTAAATTGTATTAAAGTGTGTCTTACATTAATCGAGCATTTATGCACGTTTAATAAGTATTCATTCCAACTTTCCTTTGAAATTTTAATAGCTAACTCTTGTTCCCAGTCTCTTCTGATACCCTCCGTAGGTGGTATTTGTACATTTAAAATAATATTATACAAATATGATATTAAGTTTGCTGATTCCGCTTTTATCTGCATTACCTCGTCCAATACATCTACTGGGTTATTATAATGATCTTTTGTATATTTATTCAAATAGTGGCATATTTGAAAATATTTAAAATATTGATTATTTCCGAGTTTATATTTTATTTGTAATTGTTGAAATGAAAGTAATTTTCCAGTTTCATACAAGTCACCAAGCGTTTTAATTCCTAGTCTATCCCATTGTGTATAAGCTTTATCTATAATAGAAGGACTAAACGAAGGGTTATTGACTATAGGTAATAAAAGTGATAAATTTCTTAATTTTAAATTTTGTTTTATTTGTTTCCAAATACGGATTGTACTATGAATAATTGGGTTCTTATTATAATTTATGTTATTCAGTTTCATTGGAGAGAGGAGGATCGCTCCAATATTTCTAGAGGAGCAATCCTCTTTCTCCATTACAATCCAGTCTACTTGCTGGGCGGAGTTATCCATCAGTTGAATCATGTTTTTAATATTTACTGACCAATAATAATACATAAAATTAGGTAGTGCTAAACCCCCCAATACTTTAGGTTTATTCAGATGAGTTTTTTGTATTCTATGTGATTTATAGTCCCATATAAAATTAGTGATATCTGAGTCGAGTTTTTTAAAAAACTTCTTAGGTAAGTATATAGGAATTGATTGAAATAGGTATAAAATTTGTGGTAAAAAGATCATTTTTATTGCGTTTATTCGGCCTATTAAAGACATCGGGAGCGTTTTCCAGAATTTAATTAGTGTATTTAATTTATTAAGTAGGGGGTCAAAATTTGCCCTGAACATACCTTGATATGTTCTGGTAATTTCGATTCCCAAATATTTAAATTTTTCTGTAGCTATTTTAAAAGGGAATTTTAAAAGATGTGTTGAATCTTTCGGTTTTATTGACATAATTTCACTTTTATTCCAATTTATTCTATATCCAGAAAAAGATCCAAAGTCTTCAATTAAATTTAATATATTTGGTATAGTGATTTGAGGTTTTGTAATATACAGTAATATATCATCCGCGTATAAAGATATTTTATTATATGATTCTTTAGTATTATATCCATGAATATCAGGGTGTATTCTAATTTTTTCTGCTAGCGGTTCAATAATGAGAGCAAACAGCTGTGGTGATAATGAGCATCCTTGTCTATTTCCCCTTGATAGTTGAAATTTCGAGGATAATATGTTATTAGTTAGTATTCTAGCTGTAGGTTTGTTATATAGTAACTTAATCCATAAAATAAAATTCTCTCCCAGTTGAAATTTTTGTAATACTTTGTCCATATAATTCCATTCTACTTGATCAAATGCTTTTTCAGCATCCAGCGAAATAATTGATAATTCTTGATCTTCAGATTTGTGTGAGTGCATTATGTTGAGTAGACGTCTCATATTATTAGAAGAGTATCTCTTAGGGATAAACCCTGTCTGATCTGGGTTTATTAATTTACTAATGTATTTACTTAATCTTCTAGCTAATGTTTTCGCTAATATTTTTTGATCTGTGTTTAACAATGCTATAGCTCTATATGAACCAGGTTCTTCTAAATCTTTATTTTTCTTAGGTATTAATGTGATCGTTGATTCCGCTAATGTATCAGGTAGTATTCGTTTTTTAAAAGCGTATTGGTACATTTTTTGTAATCTTGGTATTATTTTATCATAAAAGCTTTTATAAAATTCATTAGTAAATCCATCAGGGCCTGGTGTTTTTCCATTCTTTAGTGAGTTTATTGTATCTTCTAATTCCTTAATTGAGATTTGTGCACCCAGTTCCTCTTGTTCCTTCGGCTCTAACTTTGGAAGATTACAGGTATCCAAGAACTTTGTGATTAAGGGTGAAATTTTAAGAGTACAGAATCTTTATGTCCCTGTTCGGTTGAAAGGAAATAGTAAAAAATGGAAAGAGCCATGGTTTTCAAGGGAAATTGCACACTTGGTTCGGAAAAAGAGAGAGATCTACAATAATTATAGGCAGCATGGAGTAAATGAGGTGCTTGAGGAGTATAAAGAATGTAAAAAGAATATTAAGAAAGAAATTAGAAAAGCTAAAAGAAGATATGAGGTTGCTTTGGCAAGTAAGGTGAAAGTAAATCCAAAGGGTTTCTACAGCTATATTAATAGCAAAAGGATAACAAGGAATAAAATTGGTCCATTAGAGAGTCAGAGTGGACAGCTATCTGCAGAGCCAAAAGAGATGGGGGAGATATTGAACAATTTCTTTTCTTCGGTATTCACGAAGGAGAAGGATATGGAATTATGTGAGGTAAGGGAAACAAGCAGAGTAGCAATGGAAACTGTGAGATTCAAAGAAGAGGAGGTGCGGACACTTTTGAAAAATATGAAAACGGATAAGTCTCCAGGTCCTGACAGGATATTCCCTAGTACATTGAGGGAAGTTTGTGTAGAAATAGCAGGGGCTATGACAGAAATATTTCAAATGTCATTAGAAACGGGAATAGTGCCGGAGGATTGGCGTACTGTGCATGTTGTTCCGTTGTTTAAAAAGGGTTCGAAGAGGAAACCTAGCAATTATAGACCTGTTAGTTTGACGTCAGTGGTGGGCAAATTAATGGAAAGGATACTTAAAGATAATATATATAAGCATCTGGATAAGCAGGGTCTGATTAGGAACAGTCAACATGGATTTGTGCCTGGAAGGTCATGCTTGACTAATCTTCTTGAATTTTTCAAAGAGGTTACTAGGGAAATTGATTAGGGTAAAGCAGTGGATGTTGTCTATATGGACTTCAGTAAGGCCTTTGACAAGGTTCCTCATGGAAGGTTGGTTAAGAAGATTCAACTGTTGGGTATTAATGGTGGAGTAGCAAGATGGATTCAACAGTGGCTGAATGGGAGATGCCAGAGAGTAATGGTGGATGGCTGTTTGTCAGGTTGGAGGCCGGTGACTAGTGAGATGCCTCAGGGGTCTGTGTTGGGTCCACTGTTGTTTGTCATGTACATCAATGATCTGGATGATGTTGTGGAAAATTGGATTAGTAAGTATGCAGATGATACTAAGGTAGGTGGTGTTGTGGATAATGAAGTAGTTTTCAAAGTCTACAGAGAGATTTAGGCCATTTGGAAGAGTGGGCTGAAAGATGGCAGATGGAGTTTAATGCTGACAAATGTGAGGTGCTACATCTCGGCAGGACAAATCAAAATAGGACGTACACGGTAAATGGTAGCGAATTGAGGAATGCAGTTGAACAGAGGGATCTAGGAATAACTGTGCATAGTTCCCTGAAGGTGGAATCTCATGTAGATAGGGTGGTAAAGAAAGCTTTTGGTGTGCTGGCCTTTATAAATCAGAGCATTGAATATAGAAGTTGGGATGTAATGTTAAAATTGTACAAGGCATTGGTGAGGCCAATTCTGGAGTATGGAGTACAATTTTGGTCGCCTAATTATAGGAAGGATGTCAACAAAATAGAGAGAGTACAGAGGAGATTTACTAGAATGTTGCCTGAGTTTCAGCAACTAAGTTACGGAGAAAGGTTGAACAAGTTAGGTCTTTATTCTTTGGAGCGCAGAAGGTTAAGAGGGGACTTGATAGAGGTCTTTAAAATTATGAGCGGGTTAGACAGAGTGGACGTGGATAAGCTTTTCCCATTGAGAGTAGGGAAGATTCAAACAAGGGGACATGGCTTGAGAATTAAGGGACAGAAGTTTAGGGGGAACATTAGGGGGAACTTCTTTACTCAGAGAGTGGTAGCTGTGTGGAATGAGCTTCCAGTGGAAGTGGTGGAGGCAGGTTCGATGTTATCCTTTAAAAATAGATTGGATGGGTATATGGACGGGAAAGGAATGGAGGGTTATGGTCTGAGTGCAGGTAGATGGGACTAGGGGGAAGTATTTATTTTTAATTTTTTTAAAAATGTTCGGCACGGACTTGAAGGGCCGAGATGGCCTGTTTCCATGCTGTTATGGTTATATGGTTATATGGTCTGATAGCCTGGTTACTCGTTTCTTCTTATCCAATATTCTGCCTGCTTTATCTCTCCACTTTTCTCAGTCTTCTGGGCAGCTTGCTCATGATGACTCTAGTATTACTTGCAAGATTCATTTCCTCCATGTGGCCGTGATTTTTAATCGAGCTGCAACAACCTCTAAGAAATATTGCACAATCACTCAATGCCTCCCCATCTTCTGGCTTAATTTCTTTCCAAGCATGGGCCTTCTCCATGTATGCGTTAGCAATTCTCTGTTCATTACCAAAACGTTCTTTAAGTAACCTTCTTGCCTCTTTATAGCCTTGGCTGTCAGGCTCATTTTGACAACTTTCTACAAGTACCTTAACACTTCCGCTTGTGTACTTCACCAGAAATCATAAGCGCTCCTTTTCATCTGTAATTTTTGTTTCTAATATTTCTTCTAATGCCCTTATGAAAGCTTCATATCGCAAAGGATCTCCATCATATGTAGGAATTTCTACTGGTGGTAGAATGAGAGAGGTATTTTGTCGAGCTATGATCTGGTTGAATTCAGCTTGCCTATTCGCCAATGCCAATAATCCATCCTGATAACCTTGGCTTGGCACCAACAGACGATAGACAGGCCTTTGTGGCTCATACTGGCTTGCTCGAGCCTGTGCATCAGGCCTCGGAAAAGCGTAGTCCGCTGTTGGTTTGTCCCGAGCATCTACAGACACTCCATAAGAAGTTTGTTTCGATCTAGCACCCATTTGCTGAGATGAAATTTTACCCATCTTCCTCTGTTCCAATGGGTGTTCCAAGCCGTGAAATCTGGTGGACATCGATTGTGGAATTGATCCAACTGCTGACTCACTTGGAGCGGTTTTTCCTCTCAAACCAGAGTTCACCATCTTCGATGCTCTAGAGCTGCATCTTGAACACCCAATTTCCAATATCTCCTTCTTTGATTTGACCACCACCATCTTTGTGTCTAGTTCCAGCTGTTCTTTTCGTCGCCTCATCTCTTCTTTCATCTGCTCTTTTTGTCGCCTCATCTCTTCTTTCATCTGTTCTTCTTGTTGCTCAATCTCATGTTCCATCTGATCTTCTTGTCGCTCAATTTCATGTTTCATCTTTAAGGCATCCGCTTCTATTGAGAGAGCGGCTAGATCAGCTTCAACTCCCAATTGAGCAGAAACCCTTGATACTGAACTGGCTAGAGAACCAGATTTATGTGCTGATCTTCATGTAGATACGATCGAGATACTATCTCGTGGTGTAATCTCATCTTCCATTCCAGCACCTTGTTGCATCGAACTTCCAGCTGTTGAGCGCATAAGTTGTGGTATAATTTCAGATAACCACTCCTCTGCCTCATCCATGAAACCATTGAATATCTCCACCCTTGCTTCCCACCACTGGGTGTATCTTTCGCATTCTTTCAGAGATGGCTCTGAGTCCATCAGTGCATTTTGTTTCTCTTGAACCTCCTGGCAGAGGTTAGGTAGTTGGCTCATATTAGATTCTACTTTGATCGCGTTTTTATCCGATTCCATTAGTTTCTTCTGTTTCTCAATTGATTTGGTAACCTGTTTCCATAACTTGTTTCTCTCCTTATCGGTTTCTTTCAGTTAGGCAGCTTGGGTATTATCTGCATCTTCTCGATACTTAAGTCAGGCTCTGCCACCTTGTGGTTCCTCTGACGGATTCCATCCATGGATTTAAACAGGTCTTGGCAGATTGCCAAGTCTTTAAATTGAACTAACAAGGACTACTTCAGTCTGCTTTGGTTTTGTTTATAAACATCTTTTCTCAAGAACAATAACAAATTGGATTTCCAGACAACATCCCTCAACATCCACGAAGTTAATGATGACGTTAGTTCAAAAGGAATGTGTCTTATCTAGACTTCAATACAATCCAAGGTCTGACATCTGGATTTCTCCAGGCAAAGTGGAAAAACTCTTTGTTGGCTTTCTTACAAACTAGCAGAACTAGTTTTCTGGTAACCTTACAGAAGCCGTTCAAAATTAAAGCTTTCCAGCTTCAATTCAAAAAAATAATAGTCGATTTCTACTCACGATTTCGTGATAATGTCTTCAATCTTCAGATAAGTCATGTCGCTGTCGATAAACCTCTAGGCCATCTCTGGGCGAGATCTATTGTCTTCAGTTACTCTTCTGGAACTGGTCTTCTGGCCAAAACCTCTTTCCAGATCCTAGCCAAGTCTTCTGTCCCATTCTCTGGGACTGGCTCTCACCTCCTGTCAGATGTAACCTTCGACTTTATGTAGTGGCAGATTTTTATATCATTCAAGAGATTACTCCCTCTAGCCACTTAAGAGACTACATGGCTTTAGAAGAATGTCGTAATACACATGTGAGCTCTCCGTGAGACCTTCAGAGCTTCTCAACAGATAAATCTTCATAACACAGTCTTTTGATTAATAGTTTCTTTATTGTTGAAGAAAAACAATAAGATATACATCCGACCTTCTTCTCTGACTCGTACACTTTAATCTTCGTCAAACTCCAGCATATCACTTTTAAACGTTAGAAAACTCCTCATGTTGCGGCAAAACTCTACATGGTCAAAGGGTGTTCCTGCTACCTTGTCGCTCTAAAACTAAACTAAAACTAAAACCCAGCAACAAACACGCCCCTGACTACGTAATAAATCCCATCCACATAATAATGGGCAGTCTAAAATTTAAAGACAAATGCCATAATTAATGACACACAAAATAAGCCAAATGGCAACTACAGCCAGAAAATATATCTACAAGACAGTCTTCCCCCCCGCCCCCCCCCCCCCCTCTCGTTTCCCAGTTCTGCGCGTTCTGAGGTGGTGGCTGAGGTAAATATGGGAACTGACACAAAGTGCTGGATTAACTCAGCAGGTCAACCAACATCTCTGGAGAACATGGATAGGCGATGTTTCGGGTTGAGACCCTTCTTTAAGGTAAAAAAGGGTCTTGACCCAACATGTCACCTATCCATGTTCTCCAGAGATGCTGCCTGAGCTGCTGGGTTACCCCAGCATTTTGTGTTCTTCCATGTATTAACCAGCATCTCCAGTTCTTTGTTTCTTTTTATTTTTTTATTTTATTATTTATTAGAAGTACATTACATTACAACCACATACATCAGTACTCGTCACTGATATCTTCTTACAATTAATGTACTCCGTTTGTTTTTTACACTAGAAAAGGGAAAGGATGAGATTGAGAGAAAGAAGAAAGTGAAGGAAAAAGTGAAAGTGTAGAAAATGTGACAACAAGAAAGAACGAAGATCCTATAAGAACAAAATTAAAAACAAAAGAAAAAGAGTTAAGAAATAGACCCTAGAAAAGAAGGAGAAAGAGAAAGAGGGAAAAGAGAAAAACAAATAGTTTTTATGAGCATTACGCAAATGGGACATACCAACTCTCCAACTTTCATCCCCCCTTACCTGACCTCAGTTTTTTTTTTTTTAAGTACCTTTGCACCCTACTTTGTAATAATTCTATAAATACAGACCACGTCAGGTGGAAGTGATCTGGTTTACCTGCCAGGAGGAGTCTTATCTCTTCTAGGTGTAATGTTTCGAACATATTTGAAATCCACATGTTTATAGTTGGTATTGGAGCCTTCTTCCAAAATTTTAGGATTAGCTTTTTTCCGGTTATTAACCCGTAGTCTATTAGTTTCTTTTGAAACACATTTAGTTCTGGACTATCTTCCGTTATTCCGAAGATAATCCATTCTGCTTTGGGTATCAGTTTTATTTTAAATAATTTTGAAAAGATTTCAAAAATTTCAATCCAAAATTTTTGAATTTTCGTACAGAAAACAAATGAGTGCGCTATAGTAGCTTCTTGGGATTGACATTTATCACAAATGGATGATACATTTGGAAATTTTTTATGGATTTTATTTTTGGAATAATATAATCTATGTAAAATTTTAAATTGTATTAAAGTATGTCTTACATTAATCAAACATTTATGCACGTTTAATAAGTGTTCATTCCACCTTTCCTTTGAAATTTTAATAGCTAACTCTTGTTCCCAGTCTCTTCTGATACCCTCCGTAGATGGTATTTCTACATTTAAGGTAATATTATACAAATATGATATTAAGTTTGCTGATTCAGCTTTTATCTGCATTGCATCATCCAATACATCTGCTGGGCTATTATAATGATCTTTTATATATTTTTTCAAATAATCACATATTTGAAAATATTTAAATATTTAAATTATTTCCGAGTTTATATTTTATTTGTAATTGTTGAAATGAAAGTAATTTTCCAGTTTCATATAAGTCACGAACGTTTTAATTCCTAGTCTATCCCAATGTGTGAAAGATTTATCTATAGTAGAGGGATTAAACGAAGGGTTATTAACTATGGGAGATAAAAGTGATTAATTTCTTAATTTTAAATTTTGTTTTATTTGTTTCCAAATTCGGATTGTGCTATGTATAATTGGGTTCTTATTATAATTTATATTATTCAGTTTCATTGGTGAGAGGAGGATCGCTACAATGTTTCCAGAGATCATTTTTATTGCGTTTATTCGGCCTATTAAAGACATCGGGAGCGTTTTCCAGAATTTAATTAGTGTATTTAATTTATTAAGTAGGGGGTCAAAATTTGCCCTGAACATACCTTGATATGTTCTGGTAATTTCGATTCCCAAATATTTAAATTTTTCTGTAGCTATTTTAAAAGGGAATTTTAAAAGATGTGTTGAATCTTTCGGTTTTATTGACATAATTTCACTTTTATTCCAATTTATTCTGTATCCAGAAAAAGATCCAAAGTCTTCAATTAAATTTAATATATTTGGTATAGTGATTTGAGGTTTTGTAATGTACAGTAATATGTCATCCGCGTATAAAGATATTTTATTATTTGAATCTTTAGTATTATACCCATGGATATCAGGGTGTATTCTAATTTTTTCTGCTAGCGGTTCAATAATAAGAGCAAACAACTGTGGTGATAATGAGCATGCTTGTCTATTTCCCCTTGATAGTTGGAATTTCGAGGATAATATGTTATTAGTTAATATTCTAGCTGTAGGTTTATTATATAATAATTTAATCCATAGAATAAAATTCTCTCCCAGTTGGAATTTTTGTAATACTTTATCCATATAATTCCATTCTACTTGGTCAAATGCTTTTTCAGCATCCAGCGAGATAATTGATAATTCTTGTTCTTCAGATTTGTGTGAGTGCATTATGTTGAGTAAACGTCTCATATTGTTAGATGAGTATCTCTTAGGGATAAACCCCGTCTGATCTGGGTTTATTAATTTACTAATATATTTACTTAATCTTTTAGCTAATGTTTTCGCTAATATTTTTTGATCTGTGTTTAACAATGCTATAGCTCTATATGAACCCGGTTCTTCTAAATCTTTGTCTTTCTTAAGTATTAGTGTAATCGTTGATTCTGCTAATGTATCAGGTAGTATTTGTTTTTTAAAAGCATATTGGTACATTTGTTGTAATATTGGTATAATTTTATCATAGAAGCTTTTATAAAATTCATTAGTAAATCCATCCGGACCTGGTGTTTTTCCATTCTTTAATGAGTTTATTGTATCTTGTAATTCCTTAATTGAGATTTGTGCACCCAATTCCTCTTGTTCCTTCAACTCTAACTTTGGAAGATTACAATTATCCAAAAACTCTGTGATTTTATTGGAATCAATTGTCGTTTTAGATGTATACAAATTCTCATAAAATTGCGCAAATCTTTTATTAATATCCTTCGGTGTGGTTAATAATTCCCCTTTATCTGATTTAATCTTTGGGATAGTATGTTCTTTTTCTCGTTTTTTTAACTGGCGAGCCAAAAGTTTATGCGGTTTATCCCCAAATTCAAAATGCTCTTGTTTTGTAATTTGAAAAAGTCTTATAAGTTTGGCTGATAATAATTTATTTAATTTAAATTTCAAAATTCTTATTTTATTATGTTTATCTATTGATGGATCTTTAGCATTATCTATATCCATTTGTCTAATAAGTTCTTCTAACTGTCTTTGTTCATTCTTATTCTTTTTATTTTGAAAAGCTTGATATGAAATTATAATACCCCTAATGTATGCTTTAAAAGATTCCCATAATAGAGTAGACGATATATCTGGAGTGTCATTTATTTGAAAAAAGGCATCCATTTGTTCTTTTAAATATATACTCGCTTGTGGATCTTTTAGGATTTGAGAATTAAATCTCCAAAACGATTTATTCTTAGACATTCCTTCCAGTTTTAAAAAGAAAGTTAGTGGAGAATGGTCTGAAATCGAATTTGTATGGTATGTTGGGTTAAAAGTATGAGGGATTAATTTTGTATCCAGCAGGAAGTAATCTATACGTGAGTATGTTTTGTGTACCATTGAATAAAACGAGTATTCCCTGCCAGTTGGATTAACAATTCTCCAAACATCTGCTATATTAGTATTGTTTATATAAGTATTGAGAAGTTCACCGGTTTTAGATTTCATATTCCCTCTCTGTTTTTGGCTTGATTTATCTAAATACGGATCTAAAACACAGTTAAAGTCTCCTCCTATTATAACATTTTGATAGTTAGACTCTGCAATTATGTTCAAAATTTTATTTTAAAAATGAGGGTTGTCAAAGTTAGGCGCATATATATTTACCAAGGTAATTGGAGTAACATGAATTTCTTCATTAACTATTAAGTATCTCCCTTCGATGTCTGTTCTGATATTCTTTGCTTTAAATGGTATACCTTTTCTTATAATGATTGACGTACCTCTAGATTTCGAAGTAAATGAAGAATGGTATGTTTGACCTATCGATTTCGCCCTCAACCTAGCTTGATCCTGAGATTTTAAATGAGTTTCTTGTAAGAAGATAATGTCAGAGTTGTACAGTTTCAGCTGAGCTAGTATCGTACCCCTTTTAATAGGTTCGTTAATACCTCTTATATTCCACCTACAGAAGAAGATTCCTCCTAGGTTCTTTTGTTTAGCATCTTGCATTTTGAATAATTATAGTACCTTTGAATCTTGTGGTGCATCCATATCCCAGGTCTTTGGGTATTGGGGGAACTTTTGAATTTCTAAGTTTTGTTGGTATATCCATTTTACGCTTATCACTAAACACAAAACACAAACATGTGAGTTTATGTGGTAATAAAAAAAACCCGAAAAAAGTGAAAATACAGTGTCTAATATAGTCGGCACTGTAGCAAGTGGCCCACCTGTAGGTGGGAAAAAACCTTGTTTCGACTTCCATTGTGATGTTAAACAAATAGCTCCGCTCTCTTGGTTAATCATAACATATTAAAATATTAAAACGGGGCCTCACATTCAGATATATAATACAATTTTACCCTATATATTTCATTCTAACATATCATGTATATATCGCAATTTTAGCTACTAATTATTAAACAGATACTTTTGACTTCAGTAATAGTCAACTGTTGGTTGAAGGGGTTAACGAGACGTGCCCCTGGGCCTAAGCCAGGTGCTCGTTTCTCATCCCCTCCTCCCACTTATAGATAAGGTTTCAATTTATTAAAAATTCATATTAGTATGTTAGTTCATTATTTTTTATTTTTTATTTTATTTTTTATTTTTGTTAGTATTCTAATCTAACATGAATAACTTATTAAGTTATTAATAGGATAAGTTCTTACAATTGGTTTTAATATTATAGTCTATTGACAGATAACTGCTTCTGGTATATACCATTCCCTTCTGTTCAGCTGTTTACTCATTTTGAACAGAAAGTGTCCTTGATTCAAAATTCCATAGATAACAGTCCCGCCATCCCCAGACAAAGCATTACTTGGAATGGTTCAGATCTGCCAAAACCCCCGTTTGATTTCTATTTTTCAACGATACTTTGGGCATATTTGAACGCATCTTCAGGCTTTGCAAATGACTTTTCAGAACCCTTGAAAGAAATACGCATTTTAGCGGGATAAAAAACCCCGTATCTGATCCCTTCTTTCCCTCTTAAAAGATCCTTAACCTTCTCAAATTTGTTTCTTTTTTGCACAATTTCATACCTGAATATCTTAATAATGTCATTATCCAGCCGCAGCTGCATTCCGTATTTGATTTTGCTCATAACATCTTCCAGTTCTAAAATATCCCAAAATTTCACAATAATATGACGTGGATTAATTTTTCCCGCACCAGATCACTGTTTAAATCTTGGAACACGATGAGCCACTTCGATTTTCGGTTCTTTGGAAAGATTAAGCAGTTGTTTAAGTAAGCCCATGGCAAACTCACGAACATCCTCCCCCCTCGGCTCCCTCTGAGACTCCAAGAATTCTCAAATTCTGGCGTCTAGAGTGAGCTTCCAGGTCCAGGCATTTGTCTGAGACTTTCCCCAGTTGAATCACCATCTGTAGTGAAGATTGTTCATTTTCTTGCTTCATTTGCTCATGTTCTTGCCTCATTTTCGCCATGTCTTCAACCACTCGAGCCGTGTTTTTCTCCAATTCCGTAATTGTGTGCATAGTTGCAGCTACTGTTTCAAGCACAGCCGTGAACCTGTCCATAGTAGTCTCATCCATCTTGTCCATTCTCTCCGATAGTCCATCTTCCACATCATCAATTCGTTTATTTATAATGTCCAGTGAATCAATCACCTTCTGATTACTAGCATCATTACCAGCATTTGAATCCTCCATCATCTTTTCCATTTTTTCCATTATATTTCGCATATTTTCCATCAGAGTTTTATTTTCATTCAAAATCTCATCTTTCATATCTTTCATATCATTCACAGATTTCTTCAAGATCAAACTCTTTGTCCTTACCAGACTCTGTCTTAGATCTTGTAGCCATTTCTGTAGCCACTTCAAAAACTTCAGAGGTAACTTCTCCTTCAGACTTCTTCTGGTCTCTCAGCAGCTTTTTCACTGATCTCTGAGGGCTCTTGGCTGGAGACAGTTTTCTCATTTAAAAGGCTTTAAACCACCGTTTAAAACATCGCGCTTACTGATGACGTCATCAGCCCGGCGACCAGAAGCTCCGGTAAGGTTTTTAAATCCAGTCCCGATTTATGGACCCGTTTTACACGATACAATTGATTTGGTAACCTGTTTCCATAACTTGTTTCTCTCCTTCTTTCAGGTAGGCAGCTTGGGTATTATCTGCATCTTCTCGATAATTAAGTCTGGCTCTGCCACCTTGTGGTTCCTCTGATGGCTCTATTCCATCCATGGATTTAAACAGGTCTTGGCAGATTGCCAAGTCTTTAAATTGAACGAACAAGGACTACTTCAGTCTGCTTTGGTTTTGTTTATAAACATCTTTTCTCAAGAACAATAACAAATTGGATTTCCAGACAACATCCCTCAACATCCACGAAGTTAATGATGACGTTAGTTCAAAAGGAATGTGTCTTATCTAGACTTCAATACAATCCAAGGTCTGACATCTGGATTTCTCCAGGCAAAGTGGAAAAACTCTTTGTTGACTTTCTTACAAACTAGCAGAACTAGTTTTCTGGTAACCTTACAGAAGCCGTTCAAAATTAAAGCTTTCCAGCTTCAATTCAAAAAAATAATAGTCGATTTCTACTCACGATTTCGTGATAATGTCTTCAATCTTCAGATAAGTCATGTCGCTGTCGATAAACCTCTAGGCCATCTCTGGGCGAGATCTATTGTCTTCAGTTCCTCTTCTGGAACCGGTCTTCTGGCCAAAACCTCTTTCCAGATCCTAGCCAAGTCTTCTGTCCCACTCTCTGGGACTGGCTCTCACCTCCTGTCAGATGTAACCTTCGACTTTATGTAGTGGCAGATTTTTATATCATTCAAGAGATTACTCCCTCTAGCCACTTAAGAGACTACATGGCTTTAGAAGAATGTCGTAATACACATGTGAGCTCTCCGTGAGACCTTCAGAGCTTCTCAACAGATAAATCTTCATAACACAGTCTTTTGATTAATAGTTTCTTTATTGTTGAAGAAAAACAATAAGATATACATCCGACCTTCTTCTCTGACTCGTACACTTTAATCTTCATCAAACTCCAGCATATCACTTTTAAACGTTAGAAAACTCCTCATGTCGCGGCAAAACTGTACATGGTCAAAGGGTGTTCCTGCTACCTTGTCGCTCTAAAACTAAACTAAAACTAAAACCCAGCAGCAAACACGCCCCTGACTACGTAATAAATCCCACCCACATAATAACAGGCAGTCTAAAATTTAAAGATAAATGCCATAATTAATGACACACAAAATAAGCCAAATGGCAACTACAGCCAGAAAATATATTTTACATTTGTTTGCTCGGGTAATCTTAGGTGATCTGACAAGACAGTCTTTCTACAAGACAGTCTTTCCCCCCGCCCCCCCCCCCCTCTCGTTTCCCAGTTCTGCGCGTTCTGAAGTGGTGGCTGAGGTAAATATGGGAACTGACACAAAGTGCTGGATTAACTCAGCAGGTCAACCAACATCTCTGGAGAACATGGATAGGCGATGTTTCGGGTTGAGACCCTTCTTTAAGGTGAAAAAGGGTCTTGACCCAACATGTCACCTATCCATGTTCTCCAGAGATGCTGCCTGAGCTGCTGGGTTACCCCAGCATTTTGTGTTCTTTTATGTATTTACCAGCATCTCCAGTTCTTTGTTTCTACAAGGTAAATATGGGGTTTGAAAACTCTGCCAGAGGTGTCGTTTTTGGTGATCTTTCAGAAGTTTACAGTTGCCATAAATGTGGCAATGAGTACCAGTGGTGGGTGTGGGGAGGAATGTGAGTGAGGATTGTTTTGTTGTTGAGTGTTTTGATTTAGGCAACTATTTGTAGAGGAGCTTGAGCAAAGAAACTATTAATTTCTCCTTCGATGATTCTTCTTCAACAAATTCCACCATGAGGCAATATTGCCCAATTTAATATGAGCACATTTTGCAGAGACCAGAGTTTAAATCTTTATCACATTTTAGTAACTCACCTACATTTAAAAAAACACATTTTCTCTTGTTATCAATAGCATTATTAAAACCATCCTGAAAGCTAATTGCGCTAAGTGATTAATTAATAAATTATTTATGATGACAGCTGTGGGAAAAGCGTCCGTGTTTTAAGTCAAACAGCTGAAGTACTTTGATTCAATAAAATCCTTTCCACACTTCCTCATCAGCAATGAAACCTAATATGCCACATATATTCATTTATTTTATAAAATGAAGAACTAGATCAATGTTGAAGCTTTACAAATTTTAGGTTGAGATTTGTAGTTTGCATGGGACAAAATGTTATGATGCATAGTTTGGAGCTTGGAGCTTGGAGCTTGGAGTTTGGAGCTTGGAGTTTGCAGCTTGGAGTTTGAAGCTCGGAGCTTGGAGTTTGGAGCTTGGAGTTTGGAGCTTGGAGCTTGGAGCTTGGAGTTTGGAGTTTGCAGCTTGGAGTTTGGAGCTTGGAGCTTGGAGCTTGGAGTTTGGAGCTTGGAGCTTGGAGTTTGGTGCTTGGAGCTTGGAGCTTGGAACTTGGAGCTTGGAGCTTGGAGCTTGGAGCTTGGAGTTTGGAGCTTGGAACTCGGAGTTTGTAGCTCGGAGTTTGTAGCTTGGAGCTTGGAGTTTGCAGTTTGGATATTTCAACTACAGCCACCATTTTAAGCACCATTTCTCAGTAACTTAAAATTGGCAGCTTGTTCTTAACTGAAATTAAGCCAGCACCTGAACTTCTGTTCATAAATCTTCATGAATAAATAATGCAATCAAAAAGCAAATTCTTTATTCACTTGATTGAATAGTTGATTTTGTTTGTAGCAATTCACTGGCATAATGAGTTGTGCATGCCTTATATCTGAATAATTAAGCTAAGTATTTTTTTAAAGATAATGTAATTCTTACATTACATCCAATATCGAATGGATTTTATTAATACGAAATTAAACTGCGGTCTCCTCTGTCTGAAGAAGGCTCCCAACTGGTAAAGTCATCTAACCATGTCCTCTACACCGGATGAGTTAGTTCAGTTTAGTTTTTTGTCACGTGTACCGAGGTACAGTGAAAAGCTTCTGTTGCGTGCTGTCAGCAGAAAGACAATACATGATTACAATCGAGCCATTTACAGTGAATAGATACATGATAAGGGAATAACGTTTAGTGCACGGTAAAGCCTGTAAAGTCCGATCAAAGATAGTCTGAGGGTCACCAATGAGGTAGATAGCAGTTCAGGACTGCTCTCTTGTTGTGATAGGGTGACACCGTTGCCTGATAGCAGCTGGGAGGAAACTATCCCTGAATCTGGAGGTGTGCATTTTCACACTTCTATAAATTTTGCCCGATGGTAGAGGGGAGAAGAGGTAGTGGCTAGGGTGCATCTTGTCCTTGTTTACGCTGCTGGCCATGCTGAGGCAGCTTGAGGTATAAATGGAGTCAATGGAAGGGTTACTCAGGCACTTTGTGGGTTTTTTGTAAACCAGCATCTGCAGTCTCTTGTGTCTACATTTAACTGCTTCACTCAAAGTATGTCTATTTCAAAGAAGTTCTCCTTCTCTCTCCAACTGGTTCTGAGAGACCCTCTCTCATTACCCTTCCTCCGTGATTCACTCTGCTCTCTTGCTCTTCAACTAGTCTGTAGAAAGGTCCCGACCCAAAACTTCACCTATCCATGTGCTCCAGAGATGTCATTTGACCCGCTGAGTGTTTACCAGCACTTTGTGTTTTTTTCCCCATCTGTTCTCTCAGGTGGGCATAGAAAATCCAAGAGAAGTTTCTCTCAACGTCCTGGCCAAACTTTATCCCTGTGTCAGCAAAACTAAAACGTTTTCCTTTATTGTTACTGGGTCTAAATCTTTCTCCCTTACATAGATACATAGAAAATAGGTGCAGGAGTAGGCCATTCGGCCCTTCGAGCCTGCACCGCCATTCAATATGATCATGGCTGATCATCCAACTCAGTATCCCGTACCTGCCTTCTCTCCATACCCCCTGATCCCTTTAGCCACAAGGGCCACATCTAACTCCCTCTTAAATATAGCCAATGAACTGGCCTCAACTACCCTCTGTGGCAGAGAGTTCCAGAGATTCACCACTCTCTGTGTGAAAAAGTTTTTTCTCATCTCGGTCTTAAAGGATTTCCCCCTTATCCTTAAGCTGTGACCCCTTGTCCTGGACTTCCCCAACATCGGGAACAATCTTCCTGCATTTAGCCTGTCCAACCCCATAAGAATTTTGTACGTTTCTATAAGATCCCCTCTCAATCTCCTAAATTCTAGCGAGTATAAGCCAAGTCTATCCAGTCTTTCTTCATATGAAAGTCCTGACATCCCAGGAATCAGTCTGGTGAACCTTCTCTGCACTCCCTCTATGGCTATAATGTCCTTCCTCAGATTTGGAGACCAAAACTGTACGCAATACTCCAGGTGTGGTCTCACCAAGACCCTGTACAACTACAGTAGAACCTCCCTGCTCCTATACTCAAATCCTTTTGCTATGAAAGCTAACATACCATTCGCTTTCTTCACTGCCTGCTGCACCTGTATGCCTACTTTCAATGACTGGTGTACCATGACACCCAGGTCTCGCTGCATCTCCCCTTTTCCTAATCGGCCACCATTTAGATAATAGTCTGCTTTCCTGTTTTTTAACCTCACATTTATCCACATTATACTGCATCTGCCAAACATTTGCCCACTCACCCAGCCTATCCAAGTCACCTTGCAGTCTCCTAGCATCCTCCTCACAGCTAACACTGCCCCCCAGCTTAGTTTCATCTGCAAACTTGGAGATGTTGCCTTCAATTCCCTCATCCAGGTCATTAATATAAATTGTAAATAGCTGGGGTCCCAGCACTGAGCCTTGCGGTACCCCACTAGTCACTGCCTGCCATTGTGAAAAGGACCCGTTTACTCCTACTCTTTGCTTCCTGTTTGCCAGCCAGTTCTCTATCCACATCAATACTGAACCCCCAATACCGTGTGCTTTAAGTTTGTATACTAATCTCTTATGTGGGACCTTGTCGAAAGCCTTCTGAAAGTCCAGATACAACACATCCACTGGTTCTCCCCTATCCACTCTACTAGTTACATCCTCAAAAAATTCTATAAGATTCGTCAGACATGATTTACCTTTCATAAATCCATGCTGACTTTGTCCAATGATTTCACCACTTTCCAAATGTGCTGCTATCCCATCTTTAATAACTGACTCTAGCAGTTTCCCCACTACCGATGTTAGACTAACTGGTCTGTAATTCCCCGTTTTCTCTCTCCCTCCCTTCTTAAAAAGTGGGGTTACGTTTGCTACCCTCCAATCCTCAGGAAATACTCCAGAATCTAAAGAGTTTTGAAAAATTATCACTAATGCATCCACTATTTCAGGAGCTACTTCCTTAAGTACTCTGGGATGCAGCCTATCTGGCCCTGGTGATTTATCGGCCTTTAATCTATTCAATTTACCCAACACCATTTCCCGACTAACCTGGATTTCACTCAGTTCCTCCATCTCCTTTGACCCACGGTCCCCTGCTATTTCCGGCAGATTATTTATGTCTTCCTTAGTGAAGACGGAACCAAAGTAGTTATTCAATTGGTCCACCATATCCTTGTTCCCCATGATCAATTCACCTGTTTCTGACTGCAAGGGACCTACATTTGTTTTAACTAATCGCTTTCTCTTCACATATCTATAAAAACCTTTGCAGTCAGTTTTTATGTTCCCTGCCAGTTTTCTTTCATAATCTATTTTCCCTTTCCTAATTAAGCCCTTTGTCCTCCTCTGCTGGTCTCTGAATTTCTCCCAGTCCTCTGGTATGCTGCTTTTTCTGGCTAATTTGTACGCATCATCTTTTGCTTTGATACTATCCCTGATTTCCCTTGTTATCCACGGATGCACTAGCTTCCCTGATTTATTCTTTTGCATATCCACCGTCAACCCTTTTAGAACTAATTGCCAGTCAATCTTGGCCAATTCACGTCTCATACCCTCAAAGTTACCTTTCTTTAAGTTCAGAACCGTTGTTTCTGAATTAACAATGTCACTCTCCATCCTAATGAAGAACTCAACCATATTATGGTCACTCTTGCCCAAGGGGGCACGCACAACAAGACTGCTAACTAACCCTTCCTCATTACTCTATACCCAGTCTAGAATAGCCTGCTCTCTCGTTGGTTCCTCTACATGTTGGTTTAGATAACTATCCCGCATACATTCCAAGAAATCCTCTTCCTCAGCACCCCTGCCAATTTGATTCACCCAATCTATATGTAGATTGAAGTCACCCATTATAACTGTTTTGCCTTTGTTGCACGCATTTTTAATTTCCTGTTTGATGCCATCCCCAACTTCACTACTACTATTTGTACACAACACCCACCAGCGTTTTCTGCCCCTTAGTGTTTCGCAGCTCTACCCATACCGATTCCACATCCTCCAAGGTAATGTCCTTCCTTTCCACTGCGTTAATCTGCTCTCTAACCAGCAACGCTACCCCACTTCCTTTTCCTTTCTCGCTATCCCTCCTGGATATTGAATATCCCTGGATGTTCAGCTCCCAGCCTTGGTCACCCTGGAGCCCTGTCTCCGTGATCCCAACTATATCGTAATCATTAATAGCTATCTGCACATTCAACTCATCCACCTTATTACGAATGCTCCTTGCATTGAGACACAAAGCCTTCAGGCTTGTTTTTACAACGCTCTTACCCCTTATACAATTATGTTGAAAAGTGGCCCTTTTTGATTTTTGCCCTGGATTTGTCTGCCTGCCACTTTTACTTTTCACCTTGCTACCTACCGCCGAAATTTTCAACATGTTAAACATTCAGCGGCAACCAGAAAGACGCTACAACTCTTTGGAGACCTCTCACGACCATAGGCGACCTCTCATGACCATACAGGCTGAATGGTCGTGAGAGGTCTCCTATGGTTGTGAGAGGTCACCTGCGACATATCGCCAGTGGTCGCCTGTATGGTGTTGAGAGGTCTCCTATGGTCGTGAGAGGTCTCCAAAGAGTCGTAGCATCTTTCTGGTCGCCGCTGAATTTTCAACATGTTGAAAATTTCGGTGACCTATCACGGGTGCCAGCAGTCGCCTGTAAAGGTCACGTAAGTGGGATGCCCTTAACTCTTCAACGGCAATTATAGATGAGCAATAAATGATGGCCTTGCCATCCACATCCTGAAAACAAGTATAAAAATATTCTCATTATTATCATGTTGCTCTCAGTGGGATACTGCTGCGCATCACAACAGTCACTAATCTTCTAAAGCTAGCTGTAGATCCCTTTGGGATAAACTGAGAAAGGTACTCTAACATGCGAGCCCCTTTTTTTAAAACAATGAATACATTTTAATGATACAGGTGTTAATAAATCTGTCAAATTTGCAATTTCTTTTAATATAGAAATGCTATGCTATTATCTCATCTGTCTCAATGGCTGTAAAACATTTTTTTCAAAATTGAAAAATCCTTACTCGAGACAAATGTTATTACTGCTGTGCAGGAATTTGTGAAGCAAATTTAACTTTTAATATCTTCATTTACAGAACATTTCAATCCATCTCCCAGTGGGGCATTTTAACAAAATAACTCAGTCCAGGAACTGACAAGCAAGAAGCCCTGCTGCTTCAGCTCAGAACAAACAAAATTAGCTTTTTCACAATATTTTTGCAGATGTAAAGTGGCCATTGATTTAATGGAACCAGACAACGAAAGCAATTTGAGAGACAGGTTTATCAGCATTTCCCACCTCAGTTCAAGAATTGTACTTGTAGTTAGCAGTACTTGGGTACCACCCCTGACAAGTTATTAGAAATGTTAACAGCCTGCAAATGTTCCCAGAAAATCATTGCAAGTGACCTTGATTGTGTAAAAATATTTTTTTATGGATACGAATATTGCTTGTTGCAAAACATGGAAAAGATGATGGATGGCTGTAATTTCCAATTAATCGCGGTACAAATCTCCAAACCATTTAATACATACAGTTGATCCTAAAGAAAGAGTGACTATGTTCCAGGTGAATGTTAGCTCTGGTAATTTTAATGTCAACACAGCTTGAATGACGTCTTTGAATAGTCTGAAATATATTTCTTTGGCAATTGTCCTAAAATTACAAACATTGCAAGGAGATGAAGTCACCTATTCATTTTAAATAATTGCAGGACACATGGAAGAAAATGCCCGCTTGTACTTTTTGTCTGGCTGGGCCTTGTGAAGTTTAATTAGTGACCTGAGGAACGTGGTATGGCCTCCTGGCAGAGTTTTAACTCTTGTTATCCCCTGTGTAATCGTAGCTACATCTCGCATAACACTCCTTTCTTTGTCTAGGCTTCGCAATGCCAAAGCTCACTACTTGTTTACCTTCGTTTTCTCTATTTTCTGATTCAGCAGCCTCTGTGCAATGCCTTAAAGAAGACACTTTCAAAATGACTTGATCCCTTTGGGATTTGAGCAGCTACCGTTGGGGTTGCAGTAAGCCATTAATAAAACAACAACCCACCAAACCTGGCTATCTTTAATCTAATTTTGTCATGATGGTTATATGGAATATTCTACACCATTATGACACCGAGGCTCTGCCTCAATGAAGAGTATAGATTGCATTCAAAGTGTTACATGCCTTAGAGAGGATAACACAGCATTATTCATGATTCCTTGAATATGCTATGCAGTGGTTGCTAATACCAACCAAGTACTGTTAGGGTTAAAAATGATGACCAGTTTCAGAAATTATATATCTGATTAAACCACCTTTTTTGAAAACACTAAATATAGTCGGTTAACGCTTTTCTTTTATCAATATTTGAAACAATGAGATTTATTGGAGCAATTGAATTAATTCAAAGGAAAGATGTAATGCAGAGCTCAAACGCATCTTTAGAGGTTTTCAATGTCATGAGTTTTGGCAGGTAGAGATTTGTCATGTGAAGAGAGATTTAGCAAATTAGGCTTGTACTCTCTTGAGTTTACAGTAGGAGAATGAAAGTTGATCTTATTGAAACATACAAAATTCTTAGGGGGCTTGTCAGGATAGATGCAGAGTTGATGTTTTCCCTGGCTATGTATGAATACAATGTATTCATTTGAGCTCTCTGATTTAGTTGGTTGGATTATGCCGATATGTATTGCATTGAGGACAGTCATAATCGCTATGAAGCGTAATATTATTACTATAGAGAATTTTATCAAGATTTATATATTCCTGTATTTTACTTAAATAGAATGTTCTTTATTTCATATATTTTATAATAAATTATAATATTATCTTGCAGCACAAGGAACTGCAGATGTTGGTTTCTAAAAAAGATACAAAGTGCCAGAGTAACTCAGCAGTTCAGACAGTAACTCTGGAGAACATGGATAGGTGAAGTTTCAGGTCAGGAGCATTCTTCAGACTTATTCCACATGGCTAGGGGACATTTTGGGTTGGGACCCTTCTTCAGACTGATTCCGTCTACTTTTACACATAACTCGGATTTTTTTGTGTGTTCATTGGAAGGAAAATGCCAAGGAAAATTGCTAGATGCCAAGGAAAATCTATATTAAAACAGTTAATGCACATGATCTGGAATTGCTGTCCATGATGGTAGCAGCATCAGGAATTTTGTAAAACTTTTCCTGAAAAACTCTGGCAGCATGACCAAATTTCCAAACTCATGGTGACAACAAACAAGGACGTGTACAGAAACTCAAATTCTGAAGAGCTGCCCCTTATAGGTGCTCCAGCTGTCTGCTTATACTTCATATATCATATCATTAAAATAAATCTGAGGTGGGAGTTCCTGCTAAATTCTTTTCACTTTATTCATGTAAGCAGCTGAAATGGGGCAAACTAGTGCTAAAGATTGGAGAAATTAAATTAATCCAGCATCTAGTGTGACTACAATCTTTGCAGTAGTTTAAAATGTAGTTTTTTCCCACAACCCTACCCATTAAATTGGCCATGCCTCCAGATTTGGAATAATGCGTATAGTGAGTTTCTCGCAGTTGTGCCTTGTTGCTAATCATCAGCAGAGCAGTATAAAGTGACCGGCTTTTCTTTAGCACAATGATCTGCACATTCTGTCTTATAATTCTTCACATAACAAAATATATAATGTATATCAAATATATAGCAAAGTATCTCTAAGGAACTGAATGCAGCAAAACTTCACTAAACCACTATCCAATTGTTTAGAAATCTAGATGGTTTGGTGTCAAGGCACATATTTCTCAATTGCTTTCGAACTCACTGGAAGTTCCATTTTCCACGCACACTTTAAACTCATCTAATCCATTGGAAAGTTTATTATTCTACTGTGTAACATTTACAAAAAAGTTGAATTAAAAGTATTTTAGTGCAGTACAGCACTGGAACAGGCCCTTCAGCCCATGATGTCCATGTCCAACCTGATGCCAGATTAAACTAACCTCCTCTGCCTGCACGTGATCCATATTCCTCTATTCCCTGCAGATCTGTGTCTGCTTAAAAACCTATTATATGCCACTTTTTAAATGCCATAAATGTTGGTGTATTAATAGAAATAATACCCAATCGTTAAGAAAATCTGCAAGAGTACCAATGGTGTTGAATTATGAGAGAAACAACACCTTATGTTTCATCAGAGTAACCTAATACACAATGGTGTGAACATTGAATTTTCCAATTTCAGATAATCTTGATAGCACTATTTATTACACCTTTCATCACTTTGTTAATCAGTCGAGTATGAAACATGAGGAGAATTGGGAGAAGAGCAGGAGAAGGAAGTCACCTCACAGATGTTTGCATCACAGAAGGATGCATAGTATCTGTGCCAACACATTGCATAGTCACTGTCACATCACTGCAAGAATAAATAGGGATCTACAGTATATTGTTTTTGTTGCAGGTAACCTATTATATTGCATCATTCATCAAGAGCATTGTAGTTTGAATAGAAATTGCACCTTGTATCCCAATTTAAAAAATAAACGCAATGTAACTGACAAGAATGTATCATATGCTGTAGATAGATGAGGGTGGTACAGTTTCGCAGCTGTAGATTTGCTGCCTTACAGCGCCAGAGACCGGGTTCAATCTTGCCTACGAGTGCTGTCTGTACAGGGTTTGTACATTCTCCCTGTGACTATGTGGTTTTTCCCTGGGTGCTCCAGTTTCCTCCCACATCCCAAAGACCTGACGGTTTGTAGGTTAATTGGCTTCTGTAAATTGTAGGATGGAACTTGTGTATGCTGGTGGGCCAAAGGGCCTGTTTCCACGCTGTATTTCTAAACTAAATTAAACTGAACTAAAGGCAAAGCTCTGGGAACAAGACATCTGGGAACTGGTGTCAAATGTCTAATTAGTAAAATTCGACAGCAAGTGAATGCTGAATTTGATTCTAATAAGCTCATTGCTAACTTGTACTGATTGTGGGAAAGATGACTGTGGTGATTGTACAGTTCTAGTTCATTGTCAATGGATGCTGTTTACCTCGATTTTCAAAAAGCCTTTGATAAGGTGGGGCTGCTAAAGATGGGAGCCCATAATAATAATAATAATAATAGCTTTTATTTACGGGCGCCTTATACTGAGGTCTCAAGGACACCTTACAGAGATTGACAAATAGGAAACATATAATCGGAATAAAATAAATTATAAAGACCAATACACAAATTAAGGACAGAATTCTTTCCAAAGACACAAAAAAGAAAATCAGAAACACAATTTACTACCCCATAGTATCAAAGGGCAGATACAAGCATGTTAGCAGGTTGCCTGGAAGGCAGAAGACAAAGAGTGGTAATAAAGGCGACTTTTTCTGGTTGGCTGCCAGTGACTAGCGGAGTTCCGCAGAGGTTGGTGCTGGGGCCGCTTCTCTTCACATTGTATATCAATGATTTAGATGAGGAGATTGAAGGCTTTGTGGCAAGTTTGCGAATGAAACGACGATGGGTGGAGGGGCAGGTAGCACAGAGAAAGCAGGGATTCTGCAGAAATACTTAGATAGGTTGGGAGAGTGGGCAGAGAGGTGGCAGATAGAATGCAGTGTAGCAAAGTGTGGAGTCATGCATTTTGGTAGAAAGAATAAAGGCGTAGACCATTTTCTA
Source organism: Malacoraja senta (assembly GCA_038087875.1). NCBI lineage: Eukaryota > Metazoa > Chordata > Chondrichthyes > Rajiformes > Rajidae > Malacoraja > Malacoraja senta. The sequence goes on from CM075977.1 coordinate 58,874,001, forward strand.
AATGGGGAGAGAATGGACGTGGTGCTTTTCTTTTTGTTTGAGCCAGCACCGCCATTCATTATGATCATGGCTGATCATCTACAATCAGTACCGCATTCCTGCTTTTTCCCCATATCCCTTGATTCCGTTAGCCCTAAGAACTAAATCTAACTCTTTCTTGAAAACATGCAGTGAATTGGCGTCCGCTGCCTTCTGTGGCAGAGAATTACAGAGATTCACAATTCTCTGGGTGAAGAAATTTTTCCTCATCTCAGCCTTAAATGGCCTACCCCTTTATTCTTAACGATCTTGTCCAGATGTCACCCATAAATGGTGTGCTGTGTTTTGCCCTACCAGAGATGTGACCCCTTAAAAATCATGAAATTGGTGAAATTGTGTGTGTGTGTATGTTGGTGCATGTGCATGCATGCATGTGAGAGCAGAGAGAAAGGGAGTGAGACAGAGTGACACTGCTTACTCATCTGTGGCAGCAGGAGAAGAGTGTTTGCTCTATTTGTGGTTGCAGCAGGCTTCAACTGCAGAGGTCAGTTTATTCTAAAATGCTTATTCTCCTGTACCTGAAGGTGACTAAGGACATCTCAAGCCACTTAGGGATAATCATGGTTGGGTGAAAGGGAATGGTGGGGACAAATGGGCAGAGGGGGTGGGGGCATAACCAGACACAGTGAAAATATTCTTGTAAAAGTGTCCTTGTATTTCATCCTTCCCATTCTCCCATGGCAGTCTTTTGCACGGTTATTCTAGTTGTCATGAGAGCAACCTCCGAGCCTCTGATCCACTTTCTATGGGCCTTAGTTGTAAATGATGCAGTAATAATAATAATAATAATACATTTTATTTATGGGCGCCTTTCAAAAGTCTCAAGGACACCTTACAAAGTTTAACAAATAGTGTAGAAACATGTAAGCGGAATGAAATAAATAGCAAAGACATCACCAGTACACAAATTAAGGATAGAATTAAATCCAAAAACAAAAATCAAAAACACAATATGGAAGAGAGAGCAGCGGCTGCTAAAGCGCGCCAGCGTCCACTTTCCCTTCCGACCGCCATCTTGGACATAGACTAACATAGACACTACACATTACACACAAAATCATCCCCCCACAATGATTACCACTGTGGGGGAAGGCACAATGTCCAATCCCCAACCCCAGTTCACCCAAAGTCAGGCCTATTGAGGCCTCCACAGTTGCCTCTACGGAGGCCCGATGTTCCTGGCTGTTCTCGCCGGGTGCAGTTGCCCCGGCGTCGGGAGAGTCCTCACAGCGGCTGGGACGGCTGGAACGGCCGATTTCCTACCGGAGTCCGTGGCACCTGAAGCCGACAAGGCCGCGCCGATTTGGAGCTCAGAGGCTCCCGATGTTGGGTCGGCGCCGCCGCCCGCGGCTGGCCGCTCCACAGTCCCGCAGCCCGGAGGTGTTGAGCTCGGCGGTCGCAGCTCATCGGAGCTCCAGCGCGTCGATCCAGCACGGCGACCCAGGCAAGGCATCGCCCGCTCCGCGATAGCGCTCCAGCGCTGTGCCGCCACCGAAGCTGAAGGTGCTGGGCAGTCCCCGCCAGGAAACGCCGCTCCACGCCCACTGGTAGGCCGCAAGGACGGGTCGACGGGGCAGCCCGGAGAAAAAGCTGCCTCACCGACCAGGTAGGGACCTAGAAATAGTTTCCCCCTTACCCCCCCACATTAAAAGTCAAAATTCCCCAACAGACAAAGACATAAAAAAACTAAAAACTAAGAAAAAAAAGTGAATTTAACGGACGGCTGCTGGTTAGCAGCCGTTCCCCAAGATGGCTCCTCCTCCCATGCAGTGACAGTCATCCACTTGTATCTGCAGCTCTGAATCACGCACATGAAATTTGAGTGCAGAATACAGCCTTACAATTTTTTTGAAGTAATTTTCACCAATTTCATGATTTTTAAGGGGTCACATCTCTGGTAGGGAAAAACACAGCACACCATTTATGGGTGACATCTGGACAAGATCATTAAGAATAAAGGGTTAGGCCATTTAGGGCTGAGATGAGGAAAAACTTCTTCACCCAGAGAGTTGTGAATCTGTGGAATTCTCTGCCACAGAAGGCAGCGGACGCCAATTCTCTGGATGTTTTCAAGAAAGAGTTAGATTTAGTTCTTAGGGCTAAAGGAATCAAGGGATATGGGGGAAAAGCAGGAACGCGGTACTGATTATAGATGATCAGCCATGATCATAATGAATGGCGGTGCTGGCTCAAATGGCCGAATGGCCTACTCCTGCACCTATTTTTCTATGTTTCTATGTATCCTCTGTTAACACATAACCTATTGTCTGAATGCAATATCAGTCTGAATATCTGGCAATGCACGATGCGAGTCACAGATTTTAGCCCTAAAGTGTAATTAAGAAATTGAGATCAGTAAACAACAAGACATAAAAGTCACATTTATCGAAATACCTTTATCAAAAAATGGTGATACAAATTGAAGAGTTTAGAAAAATGAGGGGGGACCTAATACAGAATAGTGAAAGGCTTGGATAAAGTGGATGTGGAGAGGATGTTTCCATTGCTGGGAGAGTCTAGGACTAGAGGCCACAGCCTCAGAATTAAAGAACATTCTTTTAGGAGATGAGACATTTCTTTAATCAGAGGGGGGTGGGGGAGGGGTGAATCTGTGGAATTCTTTGCCACAGAAGGACTTAGAGGCCAAGTCAGTTGATATTTTTAAGGCAGAGATAGATTTTTGATTAGTACAGGTGTCAGAGGTTATGGGGAGAAGACAGGAGAATGAGGCTAGGAGGGAGAGATAGATCAGCCATGATTGAATGGCAGAGTATACTTGATGGGCCGAATGGCGTAATTCCAGTCCTATTCCTTATGACCTTATGACCTTAATATGGGCCAACATATTCTTGGGCAGGATGCTGAACAATTGGAAACCGGCAAACCTTTAAGCAAACTATGTGGAGCCACTCGAGGCAATTGATGACTTGCTTCATTCAAGAGTGGAAGTTCAAAATCTATGTAAGTCTTTAATAAAGTGCAGTCATATTGCTGCCAGTAACTCTGGCCCCATGAGGCCAGCGATCTGGATGTCTCAATGTACGCCAGTGACAGATCTGGATTCATTCTAACCGTTTCTGAATAAAATGTTATGAAACAAAAAAAGAACTATTGGGGACAGATGTTTGTCATTGAATAGTTGTCAGATTCTGACTGTGCAGCCAATTTGTAATGGTGTCCACTGCCACAAAGGAGTAGGGAATTCCCAGAGACACAGCTGGACAAAACTAATTCTTCAAATTTGATTTAGCTTAAATATCTGACATTATACTAAATAAAACAGAGATTTGTCTGATATCAGAATGTTTCTTAAATTCAGATGGCAAATTGGACAAGAATCCTTGCTTTCAAAGTAAATTGTAACAGACACTTTGGACAAAAAATGGTGAATAATTGTGCAGCTGCCTGCTTTGAAAGTGATGAACTTTGACATTATTAAACAATGGATTATCTACTTTGTATTTGAGCTCCACAATATGCAGCGCAAGATTGATGACATTCAGGTAAAAGGCAATCTAGCTTAAATAGTTTCTTTTTACTCATTCACTGGATTGTGCTAGATTTCTCTTCATGTCATGGAAAGCTGATGAAAGGAAATCTTTAGGTAAATGATAGCATCTGACAGCAGTTGCCATATGGTTTACACAATGATGCGGCAGTAGAATATGCATGAGTCTTATCCCTAAATGGCCTCTTGCATTTCACGAACCATGTTCTTCGCTCATCTGAGAAAGTTTGAAACTGTTTCTGGTAAATTACCAACATGAACCTAAATGTTTTGTAGCAGTTACACAGCAAACATCTTGTTGGTGCAAACATGCACTGTGATTTTGCTGGGCTATGCATTGAGACAGCCGGGAGTTCTCGCTTTGCTGTGGCAGATGGGATAAAAGAACATAAGAACAGGGTAGGTCACTGTGACCAATGACAATAATTCTATTAGCTTTAAAATATGGATGGAAAAGGATAGGGTTAGATAACTCCAAAAGTTGAAGACCTAAACTTGGGGGCAATGCCTATTTTAAATGTTGCTTGGGGGAGGCTGTTTGCAGGTAAGGGACAACTGGAAAGTGGGTGGCTTTTACATGTGAGTGAGTGAGAGTTCAGGGCCATCAAGTTCCTGTGGAGAGTGAAAAGCAAAGTTGGCAGGTAGTAGGGAACTCTGGATGACAAGAGATATTGAGGTTCTGCTTACAAAAAAGGAAGCATATGTTAGGAATAATCAGCAGAGATCAGATGAATCCTGTGAGAAGTATAGACTTAGACTTAGACTTAGATTAGACTTAGATTCCTTAATTGTCATTCAGACCTTTTGGTCTGAACGAAATTTCGTTGCCTGCAGTCATACATATAATAAATAACAAAGCACACAATAAACACAAATTAACATCCACCACAGTGAGTTCACCAGGCACCTCCTCACTGTGATGGAGGCAAAAGTCTTAAAGTCTCTGTCTCTTCCCTCTTTGTTCTCCCTCTGCACTGAGGTGATCCAGGCTTCTGACGCTGTGACCCCGCCGGGTGATGGTAAGTCAGTCCCGCGGCTGAATCCGTGCTCCGTCCGCGATGGGCCGGTTCAAACTCCGTGGCCCGGGGTGGCCGAAGCTGCCGAAGCTGCCGCCCTCCAGTCCAGCGGACGCAGCTGTAGTTGCGGGAGCCCCAGAAAAACAGGTCACCCACCTGCGACTTGCGAGCTCCCGACGATGTCATCCACCGGGCCCACGGCCGAGCCTCCGGTCTCAGGTCGCCACCAGCGTCCTCGGTCGCCACCGCCGGAACGCCACCGCAGCCCCGAAGTTGGCCAGCCCCGCACTGGCAAGTCCTGGCTCTGCCTCCGGAGCCTCGAGGTCGGTTGGTCGCAGTTGGAGTTGGAGGCCGGCAGCTCCGCCATTTTGGCCTCAGCGCAGACGGAGGCAGAGAAGGGCGATACGACAAGAAAAAGTCGCATTCCCCCGAAGGAAGAGACAAAAGTCATGTTTCACCCCCCCCCCCCCCCCACGTACACACGTACACAACCCAATAAACCAAAATTTGACTAAAACAAGACAAAAGAAAACAACAACAAAAGTAAAAACAGACGGACTGCAGGCGAGCCGCAGCCGTGCAACAGCGCCGCCACTTCCGGTGTGTAGGAGATGTAGGAGTACACGGAAGAGGGATACCAGGAGGGCAAATGGGACATGAATGGCATTGACAGATAAGGTAAAGAGAGTTTCCAGTATTTCAAGGTCAAAAAAAGTTACTAAGGAGAAAATAGGGCCCTTTATAGATCAACAAGATTGTTAGTGCGTGGAGCCGCAGGAGACGGGCAAGGTCCTAAATGAATATTTCATGCGTGTATTGACAATAGAGAAAGACCTGGATGCAAGGGACACTCAGAAAATAATGATAATGGCTAGAAGAAGGGAAATTAAGGTGGTGGGCGACATAGTGCTTTCCTGTGTCTACGGGACACACTCAACATGATCAACTGACTGAAGAACTGACTGGTCTCGACCCGAAACATCACACATTCCATCACTCCTGAGATGCCGTCTGTTCCGCTGAGTTACTCCAGCATTTTGTGTCTATCTTCGATTGTTTTGCGAGTGGCCCCAAGTCACTGCAAGGTACACAGCTGCACACTGACAGCTGCACAGTGGGCCAATGCACGCTGCATGCAGGTCGCAAATGATTTGGAGGAGAGCGCAACAGTGAATTATGCAACATAATGATGGCCATTGAGATGAGAATGGGAGAGGTTGAACCCCGGATATTCATTCGAGTTCAGATACTTTAATTGGATACTCATTCCATAACCTTGGTCCTGCTTTTCGCATGTTTACAACAAATGTCAAATTATCCTGGAATCTCTCATTTAACCTGGGAATGGAATGGAAGAAACAAGTGTTTCAAGACCGAGGCATCATTTGTTGGATAAATATGTGCCATGTCAAAGTGAAATTTGCAAGGAAGTACTTGGGCCATTTAATGCCCAACAATAAATATTAATGATTTGATTAAGGGGATTGAAGGCTTTAGCGCCAAGTTTGCAGATGATGCTAAGATAGGTGGAGGGGCAGGCAGTGGTGCAAAACATTACAGACAGTCCTTTTCAAACTGGCACCCATGGTGTCTAGGGTCATAAGGTCATAAGTGATAGGAGTAGACTCCTTAATCTAGGAGTCCTTAGGAGTAAGTTATCTGCCTAGCTATTGGTACAGGGAACTCATACTTCCTTTAGTCCTTGAATATGGTCTGTTGCAGTTGCATTAGAACTGCCACGAGCACCATTGTAGCCCGCAGTGTTAAATTGTCCAGCGAATGCTGGCGGTGGACTCCTCAGCTCGGAAAGTGTTTGCTATCCTGTCACTATCCACATGTGTTTCTTTCTGGGTCCTGCTTCTAAACTCCATTTCGAGTAATTTAACCTATAATTCCTGCACCGGCACTGTTCAATTAAATGCAGGAATGGCGAGTGTAAATTGCTCGTTCTAAGCTTCCCCCCAGTCTAGTTTCAGTCAAAAACTATTGAATCAAGCGCTTGATCAACTAATCTTTATTTAACAAAACACAATTACAGTTCCAACCACTGTAGCTAACCACCACGGGTTCGATCCTCGTATCTGCCTGTTCAAGCCCTCTAGGCCTCGCTCAAACAGAGACACTCCAGAAGGTCACGTAGTCCTAAGCGCTCTCCCAGAAGATTGACGTGGGACCTCGTGGCAGTGGACCTTTATAGGTCCTGGGACCTCGAGGGGCCGAACCACATGGGGGTGGTCTCTTTACAATCCAATTACAGATATCGATTAACCCCATACATAACAGACATTTCCCAAACCCAATAATACAGCAGTTAATACATTGTATTCAAACAGGGCTTCTCAAGGAAGCAAACACAGCAACATTTACCCTAATCTGCAAGAAACCCAGACAAGGCTCAATACCTCATCCAATCAACACTCGGCAAAGCAGAACTCTGCAACTTTATTTACAATTATTTACAAGGTGTATGTCTGGTTTGCAGTCATCCAATCCATTCTATGCATTTTGCACCTAATTGACAGGGTCTGCAGATATTCTTATTCTTTTCCTGCAGCTTGTATCTAGGCTCTAGACAAACTGGCATCACTCCGCAGCTTGTCCCAGTTCTGCAGAGAGCAATTCCAAATTGACCAAATCTACCAGCAGCCCTGAAACTTTTACCCCATTTTAAAGTCCTAGCCTCTTAAATCTGGCCAGGATTAACATGAGCATAAAATCTCCAGGCATTTCAGCTGTGAGGTAAAGCATCCAGGCTCCTGGTTGGCAAAATAAATTGTCTGAAATTAAACCAACTAATATTTTTATGGAAGCTGAGGGCCAATCACATTCTCATCTTAATTTTCACCAAGACTGCTGTATCTCAAGCATAACGTTTTCATTTTTTGTAAACAAACAATTACCTGTGCAGTTAAATAGCAACAGCATCTGTATACCTTTCCCTTGGCATTAATGCTTAATCACACATTGACAATTACTCTATTTGTAGTAATTTGCTTATTGAACCTATCTGAGACTGGAGCTAAGCTAGCAACAACTTCAACACCGTGTCATATTATTATCTAGCAGATAATTGCATAAAAATTCATCCCAAGTCAATAGTGCTAAATGCATTCTGTGGCCATATCAGCAGACTGATTGCAATATTCATTCCAATTACTTTAATGAAATAAATTTCAGAGTTAGCGTACAATGCACCAGACATTACATAGAACATTTAGCACTTTTGATTGGAGAAGAATGCCGATGTATATTCCTTACATAAAATTTATAGAAGTGAGTAAGTATTTTTTATATACAAATTAAATATACTACGAATCCTAAATAGCCTGTATAGACTAAAACATCATGAATACATATATGGAACACAAGGAACTACTGATGGCTGAATCTTGAGCAAAGTGCTGGAGGAACAGGCAACATTTCGGGTCTTCAGACAATATATATATAATTAGAAAACTATCATTATAGCTATTCACAATAATTACATGTTATTTAAAAATATCAAATCTATTGAACTATGTTGTGATTAATGGCCAGCCAGTTCCAGTCCATTTTATCTTTTCGTAAAATAGAAGTCCAAAACAAAGCTTTCACCTGATCCAATACCAGAATAAGAAAATTTGTTCCATTTTTATAAGCACTGATTTAAATAGTTTAGGTTTTAAACTGCCTGTGCCACGCGACAGTGAGAGTAGGAATGGAGCGAGGTGGAGGATAAATGCGTGACTGAAGGACTGGTGCAGAAGGCAGGGATTCAAATTTCTGGATCATTGGGACCTCTTTTGTGGAAGGTTCGACCTGTACAAAAAGGATGGGTTGCACTTGAACCTGAGGGGGACCGATATCCTGGCGGGGAGATCTGCAAAGGCTACTGGGGAGACTTTAAACTAGAATGGTTGGGGGGAGGGCACTCAGACCCAACATGTAGGGGGGAAAGAAGAAAACAATAATAAACAGAGAATAAGAGGTGGTGGGGTTCTTAAATGGGTGAACAGAGAAACAGAGGGGTGTAAAATGCGGGCGGAAGCAATAGGTAGCAAGGTGAAAAGTAAAAGTGGCAGGCAGACAAATCCAGGGCAAAAATCAAAAAGGGCCACTTTTCAACATAATTGTATAAGGGGTAAGAGCGTTGTAAAAACAAGCCTGAAGGCTTTGTGTCTCAATGCAAGGAGCATTCGTAATAAGGTGGATGAGTTGAACGTGCAGATAGCAATTAATGATTATGATATAGTTGGGATCACGGAGACATGGCTCCAGGGTGACCAAGGCTGGGAGCTGAACATCCAGGGATATTCAATATTCAGGAGGGATAGAGAGAAAGGAAAAGGAGGTGGGGTAGCGTTGCTGGTTAGAGAGGAGATTAACGCAGTGGAAAGGAAGGACATGAGCTTGGAGGATGTAGAATCGGTATGGGTAGAGCTGCGAAACACTAAGGGGCAGAAAACGCTGGTGGGTGTTGTGTACAGGCCACCTAGCAGTAGTAGTGAAGTTGGGGATGGCATCAAACAGGAAATTAGAAATGCGTGCAACAAAGGCAAAACAGTTATAATGGGTGACTTCAATCTACATATAGATTGGGTGAATCAAATTGGCAGGGGTGCTGAGGAAGAGGATTTCTTGGAATGTATGCGGGATAGTTATCTAAACCAACATGTAGAGGAACCAACGAGAGAGCAGGCTATTCTAGACTGGGTATTGAGTAATGAGGAAGGGTTAGTTAGCAGTCTTGTTGTGCGTGCCCCCTTGGGCAAGAGTGACCATAATATGGTTGAGTTCTTCATTAGGATGGAGAGTGACATTGTTAATTCAGAAACAATGGTTCTGAACTTAAAGAAAGGTAACTTTGAGGGTATGAGACGTGAATTGGCCAAGATTGACTGGCAATTAGTTCTAAAAGGGTTGACGGTGGATATGCAATGGAAGGCATTTAAAGACTGCATGGATGAACTACAAAAATTGTTCATCCCAGTTTGGCAAAAGAATAAATCATGGAAGGTAGTGCATCCGTGGATAACAAGGGAAATCAGGGATAGTATCAAAGCAAAAGATGATGCGTACAAATTAGCCAGAAAAAGCAGCATACCAGAGGACTGGGAGAAATTCAGAGACCAGCAGAGGAGGACAAAGGGCTTAATTAGGAAAGGGAAAATAGATTATGAAAGGAAACTGGAAGGGAACATAAAAACTGACTGCAAAAGTTTTTATAGATATGTTGTAAAGAATCTATAACGAGGCATCGTTACTTTACTATCTTTATTCATACTGGAGCATTACATATTGCACTAGCTGTACGTGGTCTGTCACAGGAACTAGAGAGCGATCTGTGGGTGGGGAGGTTGTAGTTATACTTGTGATATGGGGAGTGGTTAGTAGGTATGAGGTCACTATGTTAAAGGCACATGCATATATCATCTACATCCTTCCCCTTCGAAACGACAGGCAAATACAATGGTGACAGGGCGACCACGGCTCATGCGCTAGGACAGTTAAACAAAATCGCCATAGCGGACAGGCGGTTTGACAAGACGTCCCGACCGGGTTCGCGTCTCGTGATCCTCCCTTCCGGCAGGAGGAAGAGGCACCGATGGGGGCAGACGAACCTGAAAGGGGGAAACGGGAGGAGACGGAGGAGACCGCGGCACCAAACCGGAGGTGATGCGGGATCAGGAGCGGGCAGAGCGCGGGCAGGCGAGCGAGGACTAGTCGGAGCAGGGTGGGACGGAAGGAGTTGAGGAGGTGTAGAACGTTGCATGTTAGGAAGGACGGGCAGATCAACGCCCGGACGCGAAGCAAAGGGATCCGCGGCAGGAGGACGCGGCTCGTTGACGAGCCGAAGGTGCTGGCGGGACCGTCGGTAAATGGCTCCCGCATGGTCGACGAGATAAGACCTGGGCGACCCCGCTGAGCCGACGACAGTAGCGAGCTTGGAGTGACCGGAAGAGGCGCGGCAGCGGGTGGCAGGACCTGTCATGGGAACGCTTTTGGACATCGTGCCTGAAGGCAATGCGTTTCTGAACCGCAGCAGGTGGGAGGACGGAGGGTATGAGGGAGCACTGGGCCACCGGGAGCGGGAGCCTGGTAGCGCGAGACATGAGCCGCTGAGCAGGGGAACCCATGGCAGAGTCGCGGGAAATGTTGCGGAGGTTGAGAAGGGCCAGATGGAAGTCGGAGTTAATGCCACCACACTGTTCCAGCAGGTGCTTCGCGCTGCGGACGGCACGCTCGGCCAGACCGTTGCTTTGCGGGTACTCCGGGCTGCTGGTGAAATGGCGGAAGTTCCATCTGGAAGCGAACGCTTTAAACTCGGAGCTCGTGAACTGGCTGCCATTGTCCGACTGCAGGCTTGCCGGGGGGCCAAAAGTGCCAAAATGAGGGTATAACCTGTCGATGATGGCCGAAGAGGTTAGGGAGTGCAGCCGGTCGACCACAAACCAGCTGGAGTAGGAATCAACGAGAACCAGGAAGTGTTTGCCTCGCCACTCGAAAATGTCGGCGGCAAGCGCCATCCAGGGCAGTTCGGGCGCGGGCTGCTGCAGAAGCGGCTGACGCTGCTGGTGGGGGGCGAGGCTGTTGCAGGTGGAACACGAGGAGACCCTCTCCCGGATGTATTTGGCCATACCCGGCCAATAGAACTGGCTCCTGGCGAGAGACACGGTGGCTTCGGCCCCAGGATGACCGCGGTGAGCGACTTGAAAATAGTGGTCGTGCAGCGCCGCGGGCACGACCACCTTGTGACCCTTCACCACCACGCCGTCGTGTAGTACGAGCTCGTCACGGACCAGGATGTAGGGCACGGCGCCAGCCGGCAGTGCGGAACGACGGTCGGGCCAGCCCCGCTGGATGACGGCAGACAGCTGTTGCAGGGCAGGGTCATTGGTAGTGTGTTCAACCAGTGACTTCATCTGCTGTGAAGGGACGATGTTCATTTGGAGCACCATTAGATCAGACATCTCATATGGGTGGCGAACGGTGGACGTTAGCGGGGCGCGAGACAACGTGTCGGCCACGAACATGTCCTTGCCCTTACGATAAACCACGTTGAAAGTGAAGCGCTGGAGCTGCAGCATCATGCGCTGTAGGCGTGATGAGGCGGCATGGATCGACTTGTTGAGGATGGTGACAAGTGGCTGGTGGTCAGTTTCAATGGTGAAAGTGTTGCCCAGGATGTAGTCTCTGAATTTGGAGCAGGCAAACACCACGGCCACTAGCTCCTTCTCAATCTGCGCGTAGTGCTGTTCGGTGACGGTCATGGTGCGGGATGCGCGATCGTGACATAGTGTTCAAAGTCACGTTTGAATACGTCCCATCGAAGGGCGATGTCTAAATCGAAAATGAGCACATCAGGCTTACGGGCAGAAGTGGCCATAACAAAGAAATGGGAGGGCGGGGGAAACAAAAAACTGGGACAAAATTAAATGATAAACCGATAGACAGGAGGCGCAAGGTAAGTGGTTTGACACCATGTAAAGAATCTATAACGAGGCATCGTTACTTTACTATCTTTATTCATACTGGAGTATTACATATTGCACTAGCTGTACGTGGTCTGTCACAGGAACTAGAGAGCGATCTGTGGGTGGGGAGGTTGTAGTTATACTTGTGATATGGGGAGTGGTTAGTAGGTATGAGGTCACTATGTTAAAGGCACATGCATATATCATCTACATATGTGAAGAGAAAGAGATTAGTTAAAACAAATGTAGGTCCCTTGCAGTCAGAAACAGGTGAATTGATCATGGGGAACAAGGAATTGGCGGACCAATTGAATAACTACTTTGGTTCCGTCTTCACTAAGGAAGACATAAATAATCTGCCGGACATAGCAGGGGGCCGTGGGTCAAAGGAGATGGAGGAACTGAGTGAAATCCAGGTTAGTCGGGAAGTGGTGTTGGGTAAATTGAATGGATTAAAGGCCGATAAATCACCAGGGTCAGATAGGCTGCATCCCAGAGTACTTAAGGAAGTAGCTCCAGAAATAGTGGATGCATTAGTGATAATTTTTCAAAACTCTTTAGATTCTGGAGTAGTTCCTGAGGATTGGAGGGTAGCAAACGTAACCCCACTTTTTAAGAAGGGAGGGAGAGAGAAAACGGGGAATTACAGACCAGTTAGTCTAACATCGGTAGTGGGGAAACTGCTAGTCAGTTATTAAAGATGGGATAGCAGCACATTTGGAAAGTGGTGAAATCATTGGACAAAGTCAGCATGGATTTACGAAAGGTAAATCGTGTCTGACGAATCTTATAGAATTTTTCGAGGATGTAACTAGTAGAGTGGATAGGGGAGAACCAGTGGATGTGTTGTATCTGGACTTTCAGAAGTCTTTCGACAAGGTACCACATAAGAGATTAGGATACAAACTTAAATCACACGGTATTGGGGTTTCAGTATTGATGTGGATAGAGAACTGGCTGGCAAACAGGAAGCAAAGAGTAGGAGTAAACGGGTCCTTTTCACAATGGCAGGCAGTGACTAGTGGGGTACCGCAAGGCTCAGTTCTGGGACCCCAGCTATTTACAATTTATATTAATGAACTGGATGAGGGAATTGAAAGCAACATCTCCAAGTTTGCGGATGACACTAAGCTGGGGGCAGTGTTAGCTGAGAGGAGGATGCTAGGAGACTGCAAGGTGACTTGGATAGGCTGGGTGAGTGGGCAAATGTTTGGCAGATGCAGTATAATGTGGATAAATGTGAGGTTATCCACTTTGGTGGCAAAAACGGGAAGGCAGACTATTATCAAAATGGTGGCCGATTAGGAAATGGGGAGATGCAGCGAGACCTGGGTGTCATGGTACACCAGTCATTGAAAGTAGGCATGCAGGTGCAGCAGGCAGTGAAGAAAGCGAATGGTATGTTGGCTTTCATAGCAAGAGGATTTGAGTATAGGAGCAGGGAGGTTCTACTGCAGTTGTACAGGGTCTTGGTGAGACCACACCTGGAGTATTGCATACAGTTTTGGTCTCCAAATCTGAGGAAGGACATTATAGCCATAGAGGGAGTGCAGAGAAGGTTCACCAGACTGATTCCTGGGATGTCAGGACTTTCATATGAAGAAAGACTGGATAGACATGGCTTATACTCGCTAGAATTTAGGAGATTGAGAGGGGATCTTATAGAAACGTACAAAATTCTTATGTGGTTGGACAGGCTAGATGCAGGAAGATTGTTCCCGATGTTGGGGGAAGTCCAGGACAAGGGGTCACAGCTTAAGGATAAGGGGGAAATCCTTTAAGACCGAGATGAGGAAAAACTTTTTCACACAGAAAGTGGTGAATCTCTGGAACTCTCTGCCACAGAGGGTAGTTGAGGCCAGTTCATTGGCTATATTTAAGAGGGAGTTAGATGTGGCCCTTGTGGCTAAGGGGATCAGGGGGTATGGAGAGAAGGCAGGTACGGGATACTGAGTTGGATGATCAGCCATGATCATATTGAATGGCGGTGCAGGCTCGAAGGGCCGAATGGCCTACTCCTGCACCTATTTTCTATGTTTCTATGTATCTAAACCGCAGGTCATGATACATCTATTGACATAAGTTAATCATTGTTTATACATACATGAAGATATAAAACAAATGTAGATTGCATGTTATGAAAGGCATGGATTATAGGTAATACAAAAATATATCTCCTGCACACTTGAATCCCATTTGAATCTAAGCTAACTGCACTTCCAATCCTTCAGTAAATGAAACTGTGAATTTAAACATGTTTTAGTTTTTAGTTTTACGAGATAGAGCATGGAAACAGGCCCTTCAGCCCAACACAAACATCCATTCTACACACTAGCGACAATTTACAGAGGCCAATTAACCTACAAACCAGCAGGTCTTTGGAATGTGGAAGGAAACCAGGGCACCTGGACAAAGCCCACGCAGTCATGGGGAACATACAAACTCTGTACAGACAGCACCCATAGTCAGGATTGAACCCGGGTCCACTGTAAGGCAGCAACTTTACCACTGCGCCACTGTGCCACCCTGTTTTAATAGTGGTAAATGTTGTGCATTGAACTGTACATGTACGCTGGTGTTTGCCACAACATTGGCCTTTGAAAGAACATGTTCCTGAGAGTATTCATGAAATATGAAGAGCAAAATGGACCCAGATATTCTGTACTTCAGCAATGGAGCTAACTCAGGGTGATAAATTCCAACTCACTAGAGATATGTGCTTGTCTTTATTTATCTTCATGATTGTTTGAATACTGGGACCAAGCTTCCTTAGTAATTTTGACATTTTCCAGAGTATAAGAGATAGTAACCTGTTGTTTTAGAGGTATTTGCGGCATAAAATTGCAAGTTTCTTTAAACCACATTCAAATTCATTACTTTTGATACCCCGTTGTTCTTTATGCGTTCACACAAGCCTTAACTGTGTGGACATCTGGTTAAGACAATCAACCTCTCTGTCCAACTTCTAAAGGAAGCAAATTTCATGACTGTGTTCTTGCATGGGAGTAAAGAAAGAAACATTAAGGAAACCAAGGACTGTTCCTGTCACGTCGACTGCCAGCAGGATGTTGTATGCTTTTTGTTGATCTACAACAGATGACATAAGATGATATAAGTTCATAAGTTCATGTCATAGGAGAAGAATTAGGCCATTCGGTCCATTGAATCTACTTCATCATTCAATCATGGCTGATCTATCTTTCCCTCTCAACCCCAATCTCCTGCCTTCTCCCCATATCCCCTGACACCCTTATTAATCGAGAATCTGTCCATCTCCGCCTTAAAAATACCCAATGACTTGGCCTCCGCAGCCGTCTGTGGCAATTAATTCCACAGATTCACCATCGTCTGACTAAAGAAATTCCTCCTCATCTCCTTTCTAAAGGTACGTCCTTTTTTTCTGAAGCTGTGCCCTCTGATCCTAAGCTCTCCCACCAGGGGAAACATCCTCTCCACGTCCACTCTATCGAGCCTTTCACTGTGTGGTATGTTTTAACTGAGCTGATACAAAGCTACCTCACATTTAACCTGCGTGACACAATTTTGCAGGGAATGCAGCTGTCTCACAGCTTCGATGACCTAGGTTCGATTCTGACCTTTGCTGCAGATATGTTGCAACCTGGAGCCTGCACAGCAAATTTCAAATGTTCATTGCTGAGTCATCACATATTTGTGGGTGAAATGGCCCTGACGTTCTGACATTCCTCAAGTCCGGGTAGCTGGGGGAAGGGGCCGGGTAGGAGTGGAAGTGCCTCCAGTGCAAAATACATAATACCTGCATAAAGAAATGGAAGAACCAGAAGAACCCTTAAATCATGGTCAAAAGCATATCGCATGTGCAATTAAATTTTATGACACAAATTATCAAGCATGAAGGATATATGGCTAAGCACAACTCCACATCCATACACCTCTGTCCACTACCCCCTGCCCCTCCCCCCTCCCCTGCCCCTCCCACCCCCAAACCATTGGCATCTGCTGCACGCTATATAATTGGTTACTGC
Organism: Malacoraja senta; assembly: GCA_038087875.1. Lineage (NCBI taxonomy): Eukaryota > Metazoa > Chordata > Chondrichthyes > Rajiformes > Rajidae > Malacoraja > Malacoraja senta. The sequence continues at coordinate 58,890,022 of CM075977.1, forward strand.
ACCCATTTCTCACCGAGCTGTTAAGTAAAAAGAAGAGAATCTCAAAATTACCAGTAGTGCATTACCGGAGGTGCCAAGAATTCTTCAAAGAAAATTCATGCAGCATAGTCCAATGCTTTGAGAAGTAAAAACAGCAGAGTGGAAATCCAAAATAATCCTGAGTTTTCAGTTTCCTGTCAATTAAATTCTTCACTCCATACCATCTCTGACCTTGCTATAACATTAGCTTTGTTTTTCTCTTGCCACAGATGTTGCCTGACTTTTCTCAGTGTTTCCAGCAGGTTCTTTTATTTCAGAACTCTACCACCCATTGTGTTCTGTAATTCACAGTACTAGCATTTTTTTCTACTTTTGTTTCCTTCCATCCTCACCACCTCTCAGTCACCACTGACTGCATGCCATTCAATCCCTCTTGGACTCCATCAATTCACCATTTGCTCCTCTCCTTCCCCTTCTCTGCAACTTAAACATAGATATTGTCTGACCTGCTCGGTGTTTCTAGTACTTAAGTCTGGTGTCTTTCCACGGTCATAAATGCACCATCTGATTAAATAGTTAAGCACATCTTTCAAATACCAACCTTAACTCCATGTGTTCTTTAGTTCCTTCCAACCGTTATTGAGCTCGTGCTGAGTTGTAAACAATGGTACTAGGCAATTGTAGGTGTTGATATTGACCAAATTAAAGACACTATAAAATGGAGGACCCATGCATTTGTAAGATTTGCTTAACCATTGTCTGTGGAAAATTACAGGCTGTGAATGGCACCAGCCAGTCTGAACCCTAGATTGATATGCAGGATGGGGAAATATCCAGATGTCCTCCCAATTGATAAAATGTATGAGGACCCTGCAAATAAATTTCAAGATGTTATAAATGCATTGCTTTGTGTAGATTGGTTTATGCATGAGAACCAATCACAGTAGAATAGCATCACTAACCCCACCCTACTGTACAATTTATACTAACACCCACTTCCTACACTGGTCAGTCTTGGAAGCGGTCACGATGTTCTAACAACTAACAACCTGCTGTACCACTATAATATGAATATTGATTAAAAATGATCTTGAACTTGAGATTGCATTCTTTGGCTATTTACACTTTGATTGGATTACTGCAAAGGGATTGTAAATAATGTTAATAATGTTGCAAGACAGTTGCCCTGCTGTTTGATGATTGGCTGAAGTGTGAAGCCTTGTTTGAATGGTTTACATTACCCGGGAGAATATTGAATTATTTGATTAATTTACTTCCTTCCAGAAGCTTCTGTAGAAACATTGTTTGGGACACTTTGTAATTGGGTTGGGGGACTGTCAATAATACTTTAATGTAATCGATATGTGTGATTGGCTTGTAAGGGGAGCCACCCCTATGTAGTTCGGCCCCTCAGGGTTCATTGACCTATCAATGTAGCCCCCACTTGGATCGTAGTCGATCTTCTGGAAGGGTGCTTGGGACTGCATGACCTTTTGGTAGCATCTGCCTGCACGAGGCTGCAGGGCTTGGCCAGGCAGAGACAAGGATCGAACCCACGGTGGTTTTGGTATCGTATAGGAGGATTTGTTGTTCGTTCAAAAATAAAGTTTAGTTGGTCCAGTGCTTGACTCAGTGTTTTACTGAACTAGACTAAGTGGGGTAAGCTTTAGGAGCATATTTACATTGGGGGCTCATCCGGGATCTCAACGGACCCCCAAATACACGTTTGCGATCGAGGGTGTTGAGATGTTCCAGATCGCGAGGGGAGAAATCGGCGCCACGGTGCGGATTTTGCATCCGTTTTCCCCACTTCGCTAGTTGGAGCAGATCGATCATTCGCAAACTTGGGCAAGGGTACCAAAGAGATTGTAGAACAGGTAGTCTAGCAAGCATTGGGGGCATTCGTGCCTTTGGGGTTAGAGGCCCCCTTTCACATGGTTGGGTTAAAGTCCCTCTCCTTTGGGTTAAAGGCCCGTAAAACTCAAACTTATCCAACAGCTGCAGCTGCTGCTAAGACAATTTCTTAGGGTCGGGTTAAAGTCCCTCTCCTTTGGGTTAAAGGCCTGTAAAACTAGGGGTTAGAGGCCCTGCCCAGAATTGGATATCCAATTGACTGGATATTGAAAAACAAAACTGGGTTTAAACAGGGCTAAGAGGCAAAGTACTGCATCGCTGCTGGGGCGAAGATTGGAAAGGCGCTCTAAAACTCGGCATTGACTGCCAGTTTGAAGAGATTACGCGCTGACACCCAATACCAAGCAGGTGGAAAGGAAGAAGTCTTTTTGATAGGGTTAACCTATGTGGGTTAGAGTCCTCGCCAGTGTGAGAGTATCTGGATCTCTGAAAAGACAGGGGATGAGTCTCGTAAAGGTATCGGGAACTCAGTGATTAGAGTATAAATTGGCCAAAAATACTTTAATCAATCCGAGAATTTCATCCTTTCCATACAAATTTTGAATTCGAATTTGCGAACGTCGAATTTACGTTCTAAAAAATAATTAGATAGAGAAGAATGAGCTGAAAATGTTCTGATTCAAATTTACCAATATTCAGAACCTCACATTGAGGTGCTGGTCAATTTAAAGTGTGCACATTTTCTTCCAGATTAATCTGTGTATAATAAAACTTTGAAGTTGTAGTTTAAAATGTATTTAAGACTGCCGTTGTTGCATTGTATTTATTGTGTATTGCCTTTGATTTAAATTTTGAATGTTAGATACACTGTTGTAATAGTAGTTTAAATCGACTGTATAAGGATATAGTTCGATTGGGACTGTTGTTATAATTGGAGTCCGACTCGTGATTGTTCGGCCAGGGGTTTGTATCCTTCTGATCGCTGTGTCGGGGGAGGGATTGTTCCGTTGGTTGAACACACCACGAGGAGGGATTAATATATATTGTGATTTGCTTTTGGAACTGTACAGTTAATGAATGCGATATTAGGCGAATGCTTGTGGTTTATATAGGTGTGTGGGTTTGTATGATAATAATAGGAGATATAATTTCTTGTCTGTGTACGATTTTGCTCGCGTGTTTGGAGCTCATTTGCATGAGTTTGAATTAAGGTTGCTTTGGGTATAGGAAACGGGCTGTGGGAACGTGTTTGATTGTGTCTGACTGCGTTTGATTGTTCCCCGGAGCACCTTAATCTTTGGATGATTGAGAATTGTTAAAATTGTAGGAGTTGAAATTGTGTGGATTTGTGGGAGGCAGTAGAAGAACTTGGATACTAGATTGAAAGGATTGATTGTGCTATTGTGTTGAGAGTAGTGCAAGACTGCTGGCGCTCCAGAGTTTTGGCCCATTGTTCGGGAGCGAGCTTGATAGCCTCGGAGATTGTGAGGTGTGAATTGTTAAGAAGTGGCTTAGGAGTTGCTTCCATTGTCTAGAAACATGGGGAATCAAAATCACGTGGAACGAGATATGACTGCCGATTCCGAAAGTCCGTTGCAATTAATATGGAGCGAATTTCCACAGAGAGCTGAACAATTGAGAAACCTTTCTGGGGTATTAAATAAAGAATTAGGGGATGAATTATGGCCCGAGGGAGGCGTTGGGACATTGAAGGGAGTGAAGTACATTGAACAAATTATCTGGCAATGTAGCGATAGTGAGGAGGCAAAGGAGTTAATTGGATTGTGGAAAAATTATTATGAGGAATGGAAGGAGAGTAGAGAGGCTGAGAGAATGTTAAGTTGGAAGGAAGCAACTCTGAAATGTGGAATAGAATTGGAGGATACTGAAGCGTACCGACCTCCAGGCACCTTGAAAGAAGAGCATGGATGCATTAGAGAGAAGGGGAGAAGGAAATCTTCCAAAGGGAGACTGGCACCAGTAGGTCACGAGCTTGAGGACCCGACGGTTGGCGTTAGTTTTGAGGGGGACGACGATGAGTACTTAGAAGATTGGGAAAGTGTTAAAATTAGAAATCCACGGCCACCACCTTATTCTTCCTGCGTTCCCAGCACTTCAAATACGCATTGTGTAACTTGTGAATGGAATAGACAATCAGATTCTGCAGCACAGGATTCCTGAACCCAGACTGCTCCATTAATAATAAATAGTCCCAGAGATCACAGTACCAGAAGCAAAACAAAAAAGAAAACTCAAGTAGTTAAGGACAAAGAAGGTAAGGAAAGGGTACAGAAACTAGGGTATTCTTGCGAGCTTATACCTAGACTAGTTGGACGAGTAGCGAGAGAGGAAAGGGAGTCATTTAGAAGGTACCGTGAACCCCCTAGTGAAGGGGAAGATACATCTGGGGGTGAGACAACAATTGAAGATACTGAGATAGATATTGATATGGCAGAAAGTACAAAAACTAAACAAGCAACCCGTGGATGTTCCCTGTCTAATCCTTCCTTTGATCCGGCCAATGTAGTGAGTGCAAATAATCCCTATACAATAAGAGTTTATACCCCATGGAAGCTAAATGAGATGAAGGCCATTTTAAGTCAAATACCTGGTCGTAGAAAATCACCTGCTTCCTTTGTGGATGATCTAAGAACTACAATGCACATATATCACGCAGACTCCCGAGATTTATGGGCAGTGATCCAGCAAATAATTACCCCAACCAAACACACCAGATTCCTAACAATTCTAGGACATTAGACATATGAAGCACTAGCAAATATAATAGCAGACAATAGTGCAAGAGAAGAGACGATTTTAACGGCCCTTGCAAACACCCTTCAGAAACCGATTGACTTAGCTAGGATCTTGGATGTAAGACCAAAAAAGGGAGAGGGAGCAGATGAATTTTTGGAATGATTCTCTGAATTATATATGGACCAATCGGGTGACTTAAATTATCAAAACGGAGTAAATTCCCCACAATATTGTGCCATCTTATTGAATTGTCTTCCCACTAATGTAGCTGAATCCATTAAAACCAATAACATGGACTGGACAGAAAATAGTGCCGGTCAAATGGCTCAGGCAGTAAGATATCACTGGATGGATATAAAAAAGCAGGAGAGTCAGCCTGCAATAAAACAAAAGACCGAATATGTAATCAGAAAAGGAGTGCCAAAATCTGACCCTGAAACATGGATCCCCAGAGTACCAGCAACTTACGGATTGGGAGAAATTAGGGTTCCGGAATATTTAGATCGATATTGTAGAGAAATACCTGCCCTAGAGCCAGTCCCCCAGAGACCAAGTTTTAGGAAATACCGATCATCAGGAGTGGGCCAGTGTTATACTTGTGGAGGAATAGGTCATTGGAGTAGGGAGTGCCCAAACAAAGAAAGGAACGAAACAGGGGGTCACAGAAATTTTTTCAAGATCAGAGGGAATGGGGAGATCCCAGAGATCAACGGGATCATAGAGAGCACAGAGGGAACTGGCAAGAAAATCAAGAATCAAGAGGGCAAATCTCCTTTTCCCAGAATAACCCATTCACACGCCTATGATAAACAAGCCTAATGGTGACTGGATGCAAGTCTGACGAAGAACCTATATTGTCACTAGAGATAGAAGGAAAAAACCTGCACCTTCTTAGTAAACACAGGCACATCCATGTCATCTCTCCAATCAATTTACAGTCTCCCCGAGTCAAAAGATGTTCAGAACTTGTCCGGTTTTCAAGGACAAGTCTGCTAGTATCCCATCTCTGAGCCAGTTGAAGTAGTATATGGAGGAAAGGCAATCAAACACAGATTTGTGATAACCACCGGATTAGATTGCAATTCAATGGCTAGAGATTTGCTCTGTGCTTTCCAATTAAAAATAGAATGTGGTGATAGAGGCATAGTAGTGACCCCCTGGGCTCCCTTACGGCAGTGTTTCTCCAAAGTGACCCTTCAATGGTGGTCCCTAGATCTGGACGAAGAACCCCCTCTTCATATTACACTGGCTTACCACAGGAGTGGGAAGAATAAAGAGCTGGAAGCCTTCTTTAAGTCAGAAGAAGGACAGGATTGGGAGGTAGAAGTGTTGGCACTAGTTGAGGGAAAAGAGGGAACTGCAGAATACACTAAAATACCAGTACAACTATGGAAGAGAACAGCAGGAGTTGCTCCGAAAGGTGAACTACCCGGCAAGAGCGAAAGACCTAGGAGCGATGGTAAGAAAGGCATTCACCATGGCAGACCCAAAAGAATAATTACCAAAAGCAAAATTTGACTAATCAATATGTTGTTGAATTTTATCAGGCCCCAAGGACAGTTGTTACTCACTTACGTCATCATCTGGGGAGTGAGGTATGCAAGTATGTGGACCCTCAAGTGTGGGCAGAAAACACAGCTCAGGTAGGATGTGTGAACATCAATCCCATCCAAGTAGCTCTCCAGAAAGGGGCAACACTTCCTTCAATACAACAATATCCACTAAAATTACAGTCCATCAACAGCATTGACAAATTAATTCAGGGATTGCTGGAATAAGGAATATTGGTGAAGTGCCAATCGATTTGTGCCCCTATTCTAGCAGTTCCAAAACCGGGAAAGGAGGGCCAATATAGACTTGTGCAAGATCTGAGAGAAATCAACTCTGTTGTGGAACCGCTCCATGCCCTAGTGCCAAACCCTGCCCATATCCTAGCCCAAATACTGGCTGAAGCAAAAATCATTTTGATAGTCGACTTGCAACATGCATTCTTTTCACTGCCTCTTCACAAAGACAGCCAATATTTGTTTGCTTTCACATATAGGGGACAACAATACACCTGGACCAGATTGCCTCAAGGGTTTATCAATTCACCTACTTTATTTTCCAGGTGTCTACAAGAACAATTGAGTACTTTAAAATTCAAAATGAATTCAACATTAGTGCAGTATGTCGATGATTTATTACTGGCCAGCAAAAATGAATCCAGTAATCGGAAAGAAACTGCACAACTACTAAACCATCTAGCTAATTTACGATATGTAGTCTCCCAGTCAAAAGTGCTAATGGCCCAGGAAAAAGTGAAATTTTTAGGGATCATAATTTCGGCAACTGAAAGGAGTTTCGAGAAAAGCAGACTTGAACCCATCTGCGAATTCCCAGTTCCAAAAGAAGCCAAACAAATGAGGCAATGGCTTGGCATGGTCAATTATTGTAGACCTTGGATCCCTAACATAACTCTGGAAACCAAGGAGCTAACACCCTATACCAGCAAGGAAGGTGAATTTAAATTAACCAAGAAAGCACAAGAGGCCTTTGAAAACTTAAAAAGATCACTGATAGATACATAGATACATAGAAAATAGGTGCAGGAGTAGGCCATTCGGCCCTTCGAGCCTGCACCGCCATTCAATATGATCATGGCTGATCATCCAACTCAGTATCCCGTACCTGCCTTCTCTCCATACCCCCTGATCCCTTTAGCCACAAGGGCCACATCTAACTCTCTCTTAAATATAGCCAATGAACTGGCCTCAACTACCCTCTGTGGCAGAGAGTCCCAGAGATTCACCACTCTCTGTGTGAAAAAGTTTTTTCTCTTCTCGGTCTTAAAGGATTTCCCCCTTATCCTTAAGCTGTGACCCCTTGTCCTGGACTTCCCCAACATCGGGAACAATCTTCCTGCATCTAGCCTGTCCAACCCCATAAGAATTTTTTACGTTTCTATAAGATCCCCTCTCAATCTCCTAAATTCTAGCGAGTATAAGCCAAGTCTATCCAGTCTTTCTTCATATGAAAGGTCTGGTGAACCTTCTCTGCACTCCCTCTATGGCTATAATGTCCTTCCTCAGATTTGGAGACCAAAACTGTACGCAATACTCCAGGTGTGGTCTCACCAAGACCCTGTACAACTGCAGTAGAACCTCCCTGCTCCTATACTCAAATCCTTTTGCTATGAAAGCTAACATATCATTCGCTTTCTTCACTGCCTGCTGCACCTGCATGCCTACTTTCAACGACTGGTGTACCATGACACCCAGGTCTCGCTGCATCTCCCCTTTTCCTAATCGGCCACTATTTAGATAATAGTCTGCTTTCCTGTTTTTGCCACCAAAGTGGATAACCTCACATTTATCCACATTATACTGCATCTGCCAAACATTTGCCCACTCACCCAGCCTATCCAAGTCACCTTGCAGTCTCCTAGCATCCTCCTCACAGCTAACACTGCCCCCCAGCTTAGTGTCATCCGCAAACTTGGAGATGTTGCCTTCAATTCCCTCATCCAGGTCATTAATATAAATTGTAAATAGCTGGGGTCCCAGCACTGAGCCTTGCGGTACCCCACTAGTCACTGCCTGCCATTGTGAAAAGGACCCATTTACTCCTACTCTTTGCTTCCTGTTTGCCAGCCAGTTCTCTATCCACATCAATACTGAACCCCCAATACCGTGTGCTTTAAGTTTGTATACTAATCTCTTATGTGGGACCTTGTCGAAAGCCTTCTGAAAGTCCAGATACAACACATCCACTGGTTCTCCCCTATCCACTCTACTAGTTACATCCTCAAAAAATTCTATAAGATTCGTCAGACATGATTTACCTTTCGTAAATCCATGCTGACTTTGTCCAATGATTTCACCACTTTCCAAATGTGCTGCTATCCCATCTTTAATAACTGACTCTAGCAGTTTCCCCACTTCCGATGTTAGACTAACTGGTCTCTAATTCCCCGTTTTCTCTCTCCCTCCCTTCTTAAAAAGTGGGGTTACGTTTGCTACCCTCCAATCCTCAGGAACTACTCCAGAATCTAAAGAGTTTTGAAAAATTATCACTAATGCATCCACTATTTCTGGAGCTACTTCCTTAAGTACTCTGGGATGCAGCCTATCTGGCCCTGGTGATTTATCGGCCTTTAATCCATTCAATTTACCCAACACCACTTCCCGACTAACCTGGATTTCACTCAGTTCCTCCATCTCCTTTGACCCGCGGTCCCCTGCTATTTCCGGCAGATTATTTATGTCTTCCTTAGTGAAGACGGAACCAAAGTAGTTATTCAATTGGTCCGCCATAACCTTGTTCCCCATGATCAATGCACCTGTTTCTGACTGCAAGGGACCTACATTTGTTTTAACTAATCTCTTTCTCTTCACATATCTATAACAACTTTTGCAGTCAGTTTTTATGTTCCCTGCCAGTTTTCTTTCATAATCTATTTTCCCTTTCCTAATTAAGCCCTTTGTCCTCCTCTGCAGGTCTCTGAATTTCTCCCAGTCCTCTGGTATGCTGCTTTTTCTGGCTAATTTGTACACATCATCTTTTGCTTTGATACTAACCCTGATTTCCCTTGTTATCCACGGATACACTACCTTCCCTGATTTATTCTTTTGCCAAACTGGGATGAACAATTTTTGTAGTTCATCCATGCAGTCTTTAAATGCCTTCCATTGCATATCCACCGTCAACCCTTTTAGAACTAATTGCCAGTCAATCTTGGCCAGGAGCTTACATTCCTAATGCCGGATGTAAGCTCCGGCGTTAGGAAGACCATTATACGACCGACCTTTCCAGCTCTAATGCACTATTTTATCCGAATGTGCAACTTCAGTTCTGACTCAAAAACATGGGGATAGACATAGACCAGTTGCTTATTACTCTTCTAAATTAGATCCTGTAGCCAGGGGACATCCACTTTGCACTCAAATTTTGACTGCAATATATAATTTTACTTCGGAGTCACGTGAGTGACTACGTGAAGAACCCGTCCAGACCACAGACGCATAGCGTTGCGACCGTATGTGGAGGAGCAAAGCTCCTCCAAGTGGTGAGTAAAGTAAAAGTCGGAAGGTAAGTGCTTTCACTTTCGCTTCCAGGTTCGCCTTTCTCGTCAGACTTTGGTGGAGCTCCACGCAAGTTATTATGGAGAGAGGGCGTAGAGGAAGAAGATGCACCGCAGGTAAACCCCAAGTATCTGAGGGTAGCGGGCGTCCGTTAGAGGAGTCAGTGGCAGCGAGGCCATCAACTCCTGTTGCGGTCGAAAGTGCCGTTGTAACGCTGGTGGGGCGCAAGGCTGGGCAAAAGTCCGTATGACCAGCAGACTCCGATGAGTCAGACCCGGAGGTAAATCCTCCTCAGTCAGAGGTTATGGCTGCTAGGGTCGCGAGTTTAGAGTTCCTTATGGGGAAGATAATTTATCAAGAACCCCCTCAGGAGGAATTTAGTCCGCGTTGGCCTATGAGAGAGACAGCGCAGGGAGTGCCTTGGATGGGACAGGCACAGCGTTGGCATACAGGAGAGCCATCAGAAATGTCTGCGCAAAGACAATGCCTGAAATGCCAGGAAAAAGACAGTATATGTGTTGGCCTACAGGAGAGCCAGTGCCAGAAATGCCTGAACAAAGGCAGTATAAGCATTGGTCTAGAGAAGTGCCAGCGCCAACAATGTCAGAAGAAAGACAGTATAAGCGTTGGCCTAGAGGTGAGCCAGTGCCAGCAGCACCTGAAACAGGGCTGTCTATCCGTGGGCCTACAGGAGAGCCCGCGCAGGGGGAATCTGGTAAAGAATTTACTATTCGAAGGCCTATGGAAGAGCCAGTGCTAGATTTACCTGAAACAGGGATGCCAGAAATTTCCCATCAGGAGGAGGAACATCAAGATTCAGATGATGAATCATATGAGGACCAGAGCCCGATAACAGAGCCTAAAATACCAGGGCTGGCACAAAAGTTTGCTGTTCCCAGATTAACAGGGGAACCTTTGGGAGATGAAATAGCAATGACTATAAATTACTTGCTCTCCCATCAGCTCCAGGAATTAACTATGGATGAGACTGTTAAAAAAGATGAAACCCCGGAGAATTGTGCACTGTTAGCAGTCCCAGCGGTGAATAACGTAATATGGGGCTATTTGGGCATTGGATTACGCTTACAAGAATTAAAATTACAACGAGTGTTGAGATTGCTGGGGTCAGGCATTATGGCGTTTGCCAGAGGGTTGGATGAAGAGCATGTATCTGCTTCACAACAAGATGCCTTAGTACTTATGTGTAGTGCGCACTTTGAAATAAACTGTATTCGTAAGAGTGCAATAAGACCTAATATTCATCCTATGTTTGCAGGGCTCTGTAAACCATCCAATATACAACTGCCTAATCTGCTTTTTGGAGAGAATCTAGCAAAAAGGGTAAAAGACCTGAATGAAGAGGCAAAAACCGTGGGAATGATGAAACCACCGATGCTGAGCAGATCAATTCGAAGGCAGTATCCCTACAGACGGATGTCTGGTGCTGGAGAAGGAACAAGTCGATCGTTCCCATATACGCGTTGGCGTACTGCACCTGGGATGCGTGGAGGTTATAATGTGCCTACTAAGAGGGGACAACATTTGCCGGCGGCAAACCCCGAGGTAGATGGGTCTGGTCCGGTAAGAAACATAGCAAATGTTTTACACTCACAAGTGGGAGGAAGATTACAATTCTTCCTAAAAGAATGGCAATTAATAACAAATGATTTGTTTATACTGTGCAGTATTGTGAGATTTAGAATTGAGTTCTATCCACATTTAAATCCTCCTACTCAGCATATTTCAAGCCGGTCACGTACTTTCTCAAAAGAAGAGAATACGCAGATCCAGGCAGAATTGAAAATATTGTGCAAAAAAGGTGTAATAGAAAAGTCAGTACAACACCATCAGTTTGTGTCAAGTATTTTTCCTAGAACAAAAAAGGATGGCGGATGTAGAATTATTCTGGATCTGACAAGTCTTAACCCTTTCGTACAGTATAAACATTTTAAAATGGAAACATTTACAAACGCCATTCAGCTTGTCACAAGAAACTGCTATATGGCAAGTATAGATCTGCAAGATGCATATTATACTGTGGCAGTGCATGGTAATGATCGGAGATATCTAAAATTTAGATGGATGAGTCTGTTTTGGCAGTTTAAAGCATTGCCTAATGATCTGACTTCAGCTCCAAGATTATTTACAAAATTACTCAAACCAATTTTAACACTGTTAAGAGCTGAGGGCCATGTATTAATGGCTTATTTGGATGATATTCTGATTGTGGGGGACACGTTGGCTACATCAAAGACATCAGTGTCAAGAGTCAAGTTCATTTTCGAGAAAATGGGATTCATTATTCACCCACAAAAATCTAAACTATTACCAAGCACAAAAATGGATTACCTGGGGTTTACCATTAACTCAGAACATATGGTAATCACTTTGCCAAAAGATAAAGGGCTGCAGTTAATTGAGGGTTGTATTAAGCTCATTAAAGAGTACCAGCCCTCAATTAGACAATTGGCAAGCTTGCTGGGTAAATTAATTGCTGCTTTTCCAGCTGTAAGATTTGGACCATTGCATTATCAGCATTTGCAGAGAGCTAAGGTACAAGCATTAAGGATTAATGCAGGCCATTTTGATAGGCCCATGCAATTGTCAATTGAGCCTATTATGGAATTAAAATGGTGGATTAACAATGTCTCTAATGCTTCCAGCCAAGTTCTGGTAGAAACACCTTCCGTTATTCTACAGACTGATGTAAGTGCTCTAGGATGGGGCGCAACTAATACTGTTTCCAGCTGTGGAGGTAGATGGAATGTGGATGAAAGGTAGATGTACCTTTGCTTGAAAATCAAGGTATAAATTACCTAGAGCTATTAGGAACATTTTATGGCCTTAAAGCTTATTGGTCTAATATGGAAAAATTGCATGTTCAGGTACAGATTGACAATACTACAGCTGTAGCATATGTAAATCATATGGGTGGTATCAAGTTAGAATCTTGTGATAGATTGGCAAATATAATCTGGACCTGGTGTATTACCAGAAAGACTTGGCTGTCAGCAATCTACCTACCAGGTAGATTCAACATAGTTGCAGACACAAGGTCATGTAAATTCAATGATAATACAGAATGGATGTTGCATCATGAAATATTTAATAAAATCGTGGCACAATTTGGAATGCCAGAGATTGACTTGTTTGCATCAAGACTCAACCACCAATTGCCTAAGTATGTGTCATAGGAACCTGATCCTGGTGCAGTAGCGGTGGATGCTTTCTCGCTACATTGGGGTGGTATGTTTCTGTATGCATTTCCTCCGTTTTGTCTAATTAATCGGTGTATACAAAAAATTAAACAGGACTCAGCCTCAGGGGTTTTGGTGGTGCCAGATTGGCCCACACAGTCATGGTACCCGCTGGTGTTAAAATGATCAAAAAAACCCTTATGGTTATTACAAAGCAGGGAAAACTGCTTGTACACCCTGCAACTGATGAACCACATCCTTTACATGATCGTATTGGTTTGTTGATTTGCAGATTCTAAGAAGGCCATGGAAGAGGATTATCAGAGCGTACGGTGGATGTTATGGCAGCAGCCTGGAGGAATAGTACCCAGAAGCAGTACATTTCTTATATAAGGAAATGGGAGGTGTTTTGTTCACAAAAGAATATTGCATATCACACTGAAGACATTTCAGATGTGTTAGAGTTTCTTTCAACTCTTTATTTTGAATTAAATTTGAGCTATAGTGCAATCAATACTGCATGGAGTGCTCTCTCTGCATATTTATGCAGGAAATCAGAGCAAAATCCAATAGGATCACATCCTTGGGTCTGTAGGTTTATGAAGGGAATTTTCAACTCCAATCCTCCTAGACCCAGGTATACAGAAATCTGGAATGTAAAAGATGTATTTATGCTGCTGCGTCAATGGACGCCTATTGATGCTCTGTCATTGGCCAGAATTACCATGAAGTTAGTTATGCTCATGGCATTAGTTTCAGCACAGAAAGTGCAAACATTACAGAAGTTAAGAATAGACAGGATGAAAGTAGGGGCAGATGCCATTACATTCTATGTCTATGATTTGCTTAAACAGAGTAGACCTGGGTTCACAGGATGTAAGTTGGTATTTTCAGCATATACTACGGATCCACGTCTATGTGTAGTAGCATATCTAAGATGTTACATTGAAGCAACCAGAACCTTAAGAGGTGCAGAATCAGCATTTTTTATCAGCTATAAAAAACCTCATAAGAAGGTGTCAACACAGACTATTTCAAGATGGCTGAAACAGGTGTTGATTTATTCAGGTATTGATACTGATAAGTTTAAATCTCATTCCACCAGGGCGGCAGCAACATCGGCGGCCAGGGATTCGGACATTCCAATAAACCTTATCCTCGTGGCCGCAGGATGGGCAAGTGAACAGATGTTTCACAAGTATTACCATAAGGAGATTAAAGATCCCGGGTTGTTTGGTGATGCCGTGTTGGATTCGGTATTAAATCCCCCATTATGATAAAGGGGGTTACTATTGTTGTAATAAATAAAAACCATTAACTGATTACATTAATGTTGTGGTTATGCATTGTTGATTGCTTTTACTCATTTAGAGTCAATCAATGCAGTGAGCGCCTGGATTTGAATCTACGGCGTGAAATCACAGAGCTTTGAAATCTTCACGTAGTCACTCACGTGACTCCGAAGTAAAATAGTAAGATTAAACGAGAACTTACCAGTTTGAAGTTTGATCTTTATTTTATGAGGAGTTACGTTGAGGGACTACGTGCCCTCCGCTCCCACCCTTATAAAGATCAAGCTGGTAGTTCTAGTCTTTACGTATCTTACTATCATACTTCAGTAATTGTTGTCTGTGATTTCACTCCGCTGCTTTGAAGATTGACGAGTGTGTGGTCTGGACGGGTTCTTCACGTAGTCCCTCGACGTAACTCCTCATAAAATAAAGATCAAACTTCAAACTGGTAAGTTCTCGTTTAATCTTACTATAGTTTACAATCAGCTGGTAATTTGACCCTCCAGAAGGAGATTGTAGTATACAGCTCACATTCGGTAGCGGCATTGTTGGGACCGTTTCAGACCCAGCACTTAATAATTGCGTGCCAAAATAAGTATGAGATCTATCTTTTGAACAACCCAAAACTGCAATTCAAACATTGTACATTAATTAACCCATCCTCTTTTCTTGTTTCACCCCCAGAAGAGCAATCAGAAGCAGGACATGACTGTCTATTTGTCAGAGAGGAGGAAACATCTGTAAGAGAGGACTTAAGGGACGCACCTATAGAGGACTGACATCACATTATATGTGGACGGGAGTGCATCTATTGGACCGTGGGGTGAGAGATTGTCTGGGTATGCAATTGTTAATCAGGAAGCGGAAATTGTAGAAGCAGCTGCCTTTGAGTCACCTTATTCAGCACAGCAGGCTGAATTATTTGCTTTAATTCGGGGTTGTATTACTGGGGAAAATTTAAAAGTAAATATTTACACTGATTCTCGGTATGCATTTGGAGTGGTGCATGATTTTGGACAATTATGGAAAAATAGGGGATTTCTAACCTGCAGGAACCTAAATTTCAAATAAACAATTGGTGACAGATTTATTAAAGGCCTTAATGCTGCCCAGGCACATTTTTGTTATGAAATGTAGCGCCCACACTAAAGGACAGACTCCAGTAAATATCGGGAATCGTAATGCCGATTTAGTAGCAAAGAAAGTATCATGGTGGTGCACAAAATGATGAGGCAGACTAAAAGTTCAACTAACAAGTCCCCCTCGGAAAGACTGATGCCAACCGTCCAAGAAATTGTTCAATTACAGGAGGAGGCTACTGAAAGGGATAAAGAGCGATAGAGACTTGGGTTGTATGACTGGACTATGGACCACTCCAGCAGGGCATACTTGCTTGACAGATTAATTGGCAGTATGGGTTATCAATCAATCAATCAATCAATCAGTTTTATTCGTCACTTGCACATAAAGTGCTAGTGGAATGAATTTGACAGCAGCGGTACAATGAAAAAGAACACATAAAAACACAATACAAATGTAACACAATACAAAAACACAATACAAATGTAACACAAATTTGGCCAGTCCTCCTCCATTGAATGCATGCACTATGTAACCCATTGTGGTACAAGGGCAGTAGGGGACACTCTATTGGCTTCTTGGTGGCATCCAAAACCACAAACTTTAGCTCAGAAGGTAAGCAGTAATTGCTTGGTCTGCCAGAAATACAATCCAGGGAAAGGAATAGGATGTGAAGGAGGGAAAACACCATTGCCTATGGGTCCGTTTGAGACATTGCAGATGGACTATATCGAATTAGACAGGTGCCAGGGTTATAAATATGTACTTGTCATAGTCGATGTATTCAGCCGGTGGATTGAAGCTTATCCAACCCTTGATAACAAAGCGGCTACTGATCAAGGTGTTAATGAGAGAAATTGTCCCTAGATTCGGTATCCCTATAGATAGATAGATAAGATAGATTAATACTTTATTAATCCCCTTTTCAGGGAAATTCAGATGTCCTTGCAGCAGACTAATAAAAATACAACATAACATTAAAGAAGAAATTTAACATTAAAACATAAAAACATCCCCCACAATGGTTCCCACTGTGGGGGAAGGCACAAAGTCCAGTCCCTATCCCCTTGTCCACCCATGGTCGGGCCTATTGAGGCCTCTGCAGTCGCCGCTATGGAGGCCTGATGTTTCAGGCCCTCTCACCAGGTGATGGTGCTCCAGCGTCGGGAGAACCCTCTCAGCGGCTTGGGATACCTGGAACGGCCGCTTCCTTACCGAAGACCGCGGCTTCCGAAGCCCACAGGCTGCGCTGGATGGAGCTCCACCACTGGCGATCTCGGCGAGAGTTCCCAGGCTCCGCGATGTCAAAGTCAGCGCCGCCGCCCGCGGCTGGACGCTCCACGGATCCACTGCTCCGCGATGTTCAATCGGCGGACCCAGCACACCGGAGCTCCAGCCCGGCAACCCGGGCGAGGCATCGCCAGCTCCGCGATAACGCTCCAACGCTGTGCCGCCGCCGAAGCCATGGTTCTGGCCGGTCCCCTCAGGAAAAGCCACTCCAGACCCGATGGTAGGCCGCGAGGACGGGTCGAAGATGCTGCTCAGAGGAAAAGCAGCCTCTCCGACCAGGTAGGGACTGAGAAAAGCTTCGACTTAGTTCAGATAATGGTCCACACTTTATTGGACAAATCAATAAATAATTTTGTGAACAGCTGGGGATCCAACAATTTCACTGTGCCCATCGACCACAGGCTGCTGGACTTGTAGAAAGAGCAAATCTGACCCTTAAAACTAAATTAGTTAAATTAAATGCGGAGACTGGATTTGGTTGGATTAAATTACTCCCAATAGCTTTATTTCAGATGAGATTCACGCCTGTAGGGAAATCTAGACTGAGCCCAGCTGGAATTGTTTATGGTAGACCCTTGAAAAAACCTGGGAACCAGAATGCAATGAAAGTTATAAATTTCCATCATATGACTGCAGAGATGACCGACTACATTCTAGGTTTGACTCGTGCATTGTTAGCAGCTCCAACTAAAGTGAAACCTGGAGACTATGTTCTTATAAAGAATTGGGTAAGGAAAGGATTAGAGGTCCGCTGGGAAGGACCTTACCAGATTCTTCTAACAACCCCAACAGCAGTGAAAGTGGATGGAAGATATGCTTGGTACATCTCCACCACTGTAAAAGTATCTATGGAAATGGGGACTGCTACCTTACTTTATTCCAGATTCTCTTAGGAACTTCATACTCTACTATGGATCAAGCATAGATGAACTATCAAGATTGATGGATGGGATTCATGCCCATGAAAACTTGGGAGGTGAAGACTCATCAGACAGAAATCATGAAGCTACGCCCACGAAAACCCGGGAAGCTTGATGAAATTCTGGGATAATACATCAACATCTTTTTGTTAGGATATCTGTTAAAGCAGTCATTATTGTATTTTGGTTATCATTAATGGTGAGGGTTATCATAAATGATAAAATGGAGGAATGTTAATCTTGACCAAATTAAAGACGCTATAAAATGCATTTGTAAGATTTACTTAATCTTTGTGGAAAATTACAGGCTGTGAATGGCGCCAGCCAGTCTGATCCCTAGATTGATATGCAGGATGGGGAAAGATCCAGATGTCCTCCCAATTGATAAAATATATGAGGACTCTGCAAAGAAATGTCAAGGTTTTATAAATGCATTGCTTTGATTGGATTACTGCACAGGGATTGTAAATAATGTTAATAGTGTTGCAAGACAGTTGCCTTGCTGTTTGATGATTGGCTGAAGTGTGAAGCATTGTTTGAATTGTTTACATTACCCAGGAGAATGTTGCGTTATTTGATTAATTGACTTCCTTCCAGAAGCTTCTGTAGAAACATTGTTTGGAACTCTTTGTAATTGGGTTGGGGGACTGTCAATAATACTTTAATGTAATCAATATGTGTGATTGGCTTGTAAGGGGAGCCAACCCTATGTAGTTCGGCCCCTCAGGGTTCGTTGACCTATAAATGGTAGCCCCCACTTGGATCGTAATCGATCTTCTGGAAGCTTGGGACTACGTGATCTTTTGGTAGTGTCAGCTTGCACGAGGCTGAAGGGCTTGGCCAGGCAGAGACAAGTATCGAACCCATGGTGGTTTAGGTATCGTATAGGGGGATTTGTTGTTCGTTCAAAATTAAAGTTTAGTTGGTCGAGTGCTTGACTCAGTGTTTTACTGAACTAGAATAAGGGGGATAAGCTTTAGGAGCATATTTACATAGGTACCTGTTGTTCCTGTACATGCAATGTTAGCATTGGCACACAGAGCTGTTACAATACTGTCTCACATTTAATTCGGGTGACGTAACATTGCGGGAATGCAGTCTTAGGGTGACCAAGGTTTGATTCTGACCTATGCTGCTGATTCTGTGAGGTTTGCACCTTCTCCCTTGTGACTCCATGAATTTCCACTAGATGCACCTATTTCCTCCCGCATCCCAAAAATATGCTAGCTATTAAGTTAAATGGCTACTGCTAATTGGCTATTGCAAATTATTCCTCGTACACGTGAGCGCTCAGAGAAGTGGAGGTGTCAATGGGCAAGTGTCAGGAATAGATTGTGGGGAAGTATGTGGGGGGAAGGGAGTGAAACTGATGCTCAAAGAGCCACCATAAATTGGATGGGCTGTATCATTTCCTTCTGCATTGTAAACAAGTAGGGGAAATGTTTGATCAAGAATGGGAAAGGGTTTTATGTAATCATCAATCTTCTCCTACACAGTCACAAAAAAATCTGCTTGAATGTAACATGAACCCAAACAGGTGAAATGCAGAATTTTATTCACAGGACCCTGAAAATGCAGGTATAGCTGATGATGTTTTGCACACTTAGAAAGCTACCAATCCTACAAATTGTGGTCCGAGCCCATGTTGCTGGTGTTACTCAATAGTGGGGGCCATGCCATTCTCCTCAATTCATTCTCCTCAATAATGCATTTGTGACCAACTTCATTTATCAGCAATCAGTATCTTTCATATTGGAGGTTCCGACAGGAGTCCCGATCCCCGACCTGGCGGAGGATCGCAGGACCAGTAAGTACTGTATCTGGAAACACAGGGGAGGCCTCCATGATGTCCCGAAACGTGGCCGGCGGGCAGGACTACGTCAGACTGAAGCACAGGGGACTACGACCCCCTCTCCCTACCATCCTACTAGCCAATGTACAATCACTGGAAAATAAAGTGGAGGGCTTAAGGTCAAGGCTGCTTTACCAAAGACAGCTGAGGGAATGCTCTGAATTCTGTTTCACAGAGACATGGCTCACCCCCAGCGCCCCAGACTCAGCCGTCCAGCCTGAAGGTTTCTCCATCCATCGCATGGACCGTACGCGGGAATCTGGGAAAGGGAGAGGCGGGGGCATCTGCCTCATGGTCAACTCTTCGTGGTGCTCAGACATGGCAGTTCTGTCTAACTCCTGCTCTCCGCACATGGAACATCTGGCGGTGAAGAACCGCCCCTTCTACCTCCCGAGGGAATTCACCTCCATCATCCTGACCGTGGTCTACATCCCACCCCAGACAGATATCCGTCTAGCATTGGAGGAGCTGCACGCCATGGTCAACAAGCACCAGACAGCGTACCCCGAGGCGTTTACCACCATAGCCGGGGACTTCAACAAAGCCAACCTGAAAAAAATCACTCCCAAACTACCACCAACATGTGGCCTGCAGCACCAGAGGATTAAACACCTTTGACCACTGCTATACGACCATCAAGGATGCCTATCGCTCTATCCCTTGCCCTCACTTCGGGAAATCCAACCATTCAGCGGTGCTGTTTCTTTCTGCATACAGACCTCTGGGCACTGTGGGGGGTTGAATGCATCCTTGACAAGGATTGTAAGATAGTTGTATAATAGTTTATCGTTTGTCATGTATTATGGTGGTGGGTTCTGTTTTGTATTTTACTGTAGTGTATATATTATTTTAATATTTGAATAAATATTTTTGATTAAAAAAACCCCATAAGAAGCTGTTTACCAAGCTCACGGAACTCTGCGCATCCCTCTGCAATTGGATCCTCAACTTCCTCATCTACAGACCACAGTCCGTTTGAATTGGCAGAAATAATTCTTCCTCATTAACAATCAGTTTGGGAGCACCTCAAGGCTGCATGCTCAGCCCCCTGCTCTACTCACTCTATACTCATGACTGTGTAGCCAGACATAGTGCAAACTCCGTCTTCAAGTTCGCCGACGACACCACCGTTGTTGGACGAATTACAGATGGTGATGAGTCAGAGTATAGAAGTGAGATGGACTGATTGACCAAATGTTGCCAGCACAACAACCTGTCTCCCAATATCAGTAAACCCAATGAACTGATTGTGAACTTTGGAAGAGGAAGAACGAGGACCCACAATCCTGTTTATGTCAATGGAATGATGGTGGAGAGAGTAAAAAACTTCAAATTCCTGGCAGCGCATATTTCCAAAGATTTTTCCTAGATACAGCCCACTGATGCAATTATAAATAAGGCACATCAACGCCTCTACTTCCTGAGAAGATTAAAGAGATTTGGTATGTCAAAGCGGAATCTCTTGACCTTCTACAGGTGTACAGCAGAGAGCACATTTACTGGTTGCATCATGGCCTGGTTTGGCAACTTGAACGTCCAGGAGCGGAAAAGACTGCAAAAAGTTGTGAACACTGCCCAGTCCATCACCGGCTCTGACCTCCCCACCATCGAAGGGATTTATCAGAGTCGCTGCCTCAAAAAGACAGCCAGCATCATCAGAGACCCACACCATCCTGGCCACACACTCATTTCACCACTGCCATCGGGAAGAAGAAACAGGAGCTTGAAAACTGTAACGTCCAGGTTCTGGAACAGCTTCTTCTTTACAGCCATCAGGCTATTAAACACTACAACCTCAAATAAGCTCTGAACTACAATAGACTTATTATTATTATTATTATTATTATTATTATTATTATTAACCTACAGCTAGAATACTAACTAATAACATATTATCCTCGAAATTCCAACTATCAAGGGGAAATAGACAAGGATGCTCATTATCACCACAGCTGTTTGCTCTCATTATTGAACCGCTAGCAGAAAAAATTAGAATACACCCTGATATCCATGGATATAATACTAAAGACTCATACAATAAAATATCTTTATACGCGGATGATATATTACTGTACATTACAAAACCTCAAATCACTATACCAAATATATTAAATTTAATTGAAGACTTTGGATCTTTTTCTGGAAATAGAATAAATTGGAATAAAAGTGAAATTATGTCAATAAAACCGAAAGATTCAACACATCTTTTAAAATTCCCTTTTAAAATAGCTACAGAAAAATTTAAATACTTGGGAATCGAAATTACCAGAACATATCAAGCTATGTTTAAGGCAAATTTTGATCCCCTACTTAATAAATTAAACACACTAATTAAATTCTGGAAAACGCTCCCGATGTCTTTAATAGGCCGAATAAATGCAATAAAAATGATCTTCCTACCACAAATTTTATACCTATTTCAATCGATTCCTATATACTTACCAAAGAAGTTTTTTAAAAAACTCGACTCAGATATCACTAATTTTATATGGGACTATAAATCACATAGAATACAAAAAACTCATCTGAATAAACCTAAAGTATTAGGGGGTTTAGCACTACCTAATTATTATTGGTCAGTAAATATTAAAAATATGATTCAACTGATGGATAACTCCGCCCAGCAAGTGGACTGGATTGTAATGGAGAAAGAGGATTGCTCCTCTGGAAACATTGGAGCGATCCTCCTCTCTCCAATGAAATTGAATAATATAAATTATAATAAGAACCCAATTATTCATAGTACAATCCGAATTTGGAAACAAATAAAACAAAATTTAAAATTAAGAAATTTATCACTTTTATTACCTATAGTTAATAACCCTTCGTTTAATCCCTGTATTATAGATAAAGCTTTTACACATTGGGATAGACTAGGAATTAAAACGCTCGGTGACTTGTATGAAACTGGAAAATTACTTTCATTTCAACAATTACAAATAAAATATACTCGGAAATAATCAATATTTTAAATATTTTCAAATATGCGACTATTTGAAAAAATATACAAAAGATCATTATAATAACCCAGTAGATGTATTGGATGAGGCAATGCAGATAAAAGCTGAATCAGCAAACTTAATATCATATTTGTATAATATTATCTTAAATGTACAAATACCATCTACGGAGGGTATCAGAAGAGACTGGGAACAAGAGTTAGCTATTAAAATTTCAAAGGAAAGTTGGAATGAACACTTATTAAACGTGCATAAATGTTCGATTAATGTAAGACACACTTTAATACAATTTAAAATTTTACATTGATTATATTATTCGAAAACTAAAATTCATAAAATTTTCCTAAATGTATCATCTATTTGTGATAAATGTCAATCCCAAGAAGCTACTATAGCGCACTCATTCGTTTTCTGTACAAAAATTCAAAAATTTCGGAATGAAATTTTTGAAATCTTTACAAAGTTATTTAAAATAAGACTGATACCCAAAGCAGAATGGATTATCTTCGGAATAACGGAAGATGGTCCAGAACTAGATGTGTTTCAAAAGAAACTAATAGACTATGGGTTAATAACTGGAAAAAAGCTAATTCTAAAATTTTGGAAGAAGGCTCCAATACCAACTATAAACATGTGGATTTCAAATATGTTCGAAACATTACACCTAGAAGAGATAAGACTCCTCCTAGCAGGTAAACCAGATCACTTCCACCTGACGTGGTCTGCATTTATAGAATTATTACAAATATAGGGTGCAAAGGTACCTTTAAAAAAAAATTGAGGTCAGGTAAGGGGGGATGATAGTTGAAGAGTTGGTATGTCCCATTTGCGTAATGCTCATAAAAATATTTGTTTCTCTCTTTTTCCTCTTTCTCTTTCTCTTTCTTTTCTAGGGTCTATTTCTTAACTCTTTTTCTTTTGTTTTTAATTTTGTTCTTATAGGGTCTTCGTCCTTTTTTGTTGTCACATTTTCTACACTCACTTTTTCCTTCACTTTCTTCTTTCTTTCAATCTTTTCCTTTTCTAGTGTAAAAAATAAATGGAGTACATTAATTGTAAGAAGACATAAGTGACGAGTGCTAATGTATGTGGTTGTAATGTAATGTACTTCTAATAAATAAAAAATTAAAAAACAAAACAAAAACAACAACAAAAAAATTATTATTATTATTATTACTCTGCTATTGTTTGTTTTTTGATTATGTGTGTATGTGTATGTGTATATATATATATATATATATATATGTGTGTGTGCGTACTTGTGAGTATGTATATATATACACACTGAACTTTTTTTCTCTCGTTTATCATATTGTTTACAGTGTATTATGTTTACATATTCTGTTGTGCTGCAGCAAGTAAGAATTTCATTGTTCTATCTGGGACACATGACAATAAAACACTCTTAATTCTCTTGACTCGAGTTAAAGGCACAAAAAGGATTATTGTCAATTTATTTTGTCACTGCTACTGTTCTCCTTATGCCCCTGTCCCACTTAAGAAACCTGAACGAAAACCTCTGGAGACTTTGCGCCCCACCAAAGGTTTCCGTGCGGTTCCCGGAGGTTTTTGTCAGTCTCCCTAATGGTCGAAAGTGGTTTCTGCTTCTTCTATGTTCCGGTGATTATTTCAAAATATTCAAAACTGCCGCGACTAAAAATAGGTTGCCATTTTAAAAATCGGTAATTTTTTAGTCGAAGCCGGTTGCGATGCTAGTTAAAGGTGGTTGCCGGAGGTTGCAGGTAGTGGAAGGTAAGACCTTTTTTTCACCCAGTTTTATTCCACCAGGGAGGTCTTACCTTCCACTACCTGCAACCTCCGGCAACCACCTTCAACTAGCATCGCAACCGGCTTCAACTAAAAAATTACAGATTTTTAAAACGGCAACTTATTTATAGTCGCAGCCGGTTTTGAATTTTTTGAAATAATCGCCGGAACATAGAAGAAGCGGAAACCACTTTCGACCATTAGGGAGACTGACAAAAACCTCCGGGAACCTCCGGGAACCGCATGGGAACCTTGGGTGGGGCGCAAAGTCTCCAGAGGTTTCCGTTCAGGTTTCCTAAGTGGGACAGTGGCATTACATTCATAATTATTCACTTATTTTCTTGTGCCTTTGTATGTAAGTCAGTTGTTTCTGTATTCTACATGTAGCTGTTGGAGCAGTCAGAATTGGCATAATTTTAACCTGATTTACCCAACAGGAAAGTTGTAGATTACACCCACTTTGTTTAGCAAAGGAACGCAAGATTGTCTAAAGTTCTTAATTGGGCAGATGATACAAAGTGTCCTTCTTGATTATGCCAGTGGCCCTGCCAAGGCAGCGTGAAGTGTGGATGCAGTCAATTGAAGGAAGTTGGTGTGCGTGATGGTCTGGGCTGCGTTCACAATTTTCTGTAATTTAATACAAAATAGTACTAGAATAGCTGGCATTTTTAGCCAGAATCCCACAATTGATACAAATGTATTATTTTACAGTCACACTAACTTGTGGGTTATAATGTTGTGATGGTGTTACATTTTGTTCACGACATTGTAATGATATGTATTGCTAAAATAGATTTAGGATCAGAATGTAAGGGAAGGATTAATTTTCATGAATAACAATTGATTTGTAATGCAGGTTGCATTATTATATCGCATTGAATAATAAGAAATATAATTATTTGTGTGTATGATATATATTATTCATGTATATATGGAGGAGGTCGTTACTTTTTAGTTGTTGGACAGTAGTGCATGGTGTATTTTAGTGTTTTAGTGTTTCAATTATTCATGATATAAGTAGAAATAATGGAAATATCTAGATATAGAAATTATATTATGACATAAATTAAAAAAATTCTGTTATGTGACCAATCATCAGACTTGTTAATGCTAGTTAGTCCATAAATCTAGAAATGATATGTTAATACTATGCCTTAAGATACCAACAGAAAAACAACACTTTCCTTCAGTTTTCTTGTGAACTATTGAAAATTCCCCCAACACTGATTGAAAAGCCAGTTTTTAGTCTATCTGCTTCTTTTGTATGACTGATTTTAATTAATTTTGTCTGGTTATCTATTTAATCAAAATCTGAAGAAAAAGTCAATTGAAGGGGATAGGTGGAATGCACAAAAAATTATATAAATGACGAATTAAGACATTAATTACATATGATTGCTGTTGAAACAAAGGCAGGTAGGAAGTTCAATTGTGAAAGAGACTTAAAGAGGGTACAGTGGAATTGGATAGGTTATGTGAGTGGTCAAAGATTTGACAAATGAGCAAAATAGAGTGCCTTCGTGATGGATTCTTAGAACAGCTTGTATTGGAGCCTACCAGGGAGAAGGCAATTCTGGATTTAGTGTTATGTAATGAACCGGATTTGATAAAGGACCTCGAGGTTAATGAGCCATTAGGAGGTAGTGACCAAAACATGGTCAGGTTTAATCTACAATTGGAGAGGGAGAAGGGTAGATCGGAGGTGTCAGTGTTACAGTTAAATAAAGGGGACTATGGGGCCATAAGGGAGGAGCTGGCCAAAGTTGACTGCAAAGATACACTAGCAGGGATGACAGTGGAACAAAAATGGCAGGTATTTCTAGGAATAATACAGAAGGTGCAGGATCAGTTCATTCTTAGGAGGAAGAAAGATTCCAAGGGGAGAAATGGGCGACCATGGCTGGCAAGGGACGTCAAGGACAGTATAAAAATTGAAGCGAAGAAGTACAACGTAGCAAAGATGAGCGGGAAGCAAGAGGATTGGGTAATGTTTAAAGAACAACAGAAGATAACCAAAAAGACAATACGGGGAGAAAAGATGAGGTACGAAGGTAAGCTAGCGAAGAATATAAAGCAGGATAGTAAAAGCTTCTTTAGCTATGTGAAGAGGAAAAAATTAGTTAAGACCAAAGTTGGACCCTTGAAGACCGAAAAAGGTAAATTTATTATGGGGAACAAGGAAATGGCAGATGAGTTGAACAGGTAGTTTGGATCTGTCTTCACTAAGGAGGACACAAACAATCTTCCTGATATAGTAGTGACCAGAGGATCTCGGTTGATCGAGGAACTGAAGGAAATCCACATAGGCAGGAAATGGTGTTGGATAGACTGATGGGACTGAAGACTGATAAATCCCCAGGGCCTGATGGTCTGCATCCCAGGGTACTTAAGGAAGTGGCTCTAGAAATCGTGGATGCATTGGTGATAATTATCCAATGTTCTATAGACTCAGGATCAGTTCCTGTGGATTGGAGGGTAGCTAACGTTATCCCACTTTTTAAGAAAGGCGGGAGAGAGAAAACAGGGAATTATAGACCAGTTAGCCTGACATCGGTGGTGGGGAAGATGCTGGAGTCCATTATAAAAGATGAAATAACCGAACATTTGGATAGCAGTAACAGGATCAGTCCAAGTCAGCATGAATTTACGAAGGGGAAATCAGGCTTGACTAATCTCCTGGAATTTTTTGAAGATGTAACTAGGAAAATGGACAAGGGAGAGCCAGTGGATGTGGTGTACCTGGACTTTCATAAAGCATTTGATAAGGTCCCACATAGGAGATTAGTGAACTGTAAGGAGGATGCTATGAGAATGCAGGGTGACTTGGACAGGTTGGGGGAGTGGGCAGATGCATGGCAGATGAAGTTTAATGTGGATAAATGTGAGGTTATCCACTTTGGTAGCAAAAACAGGAAGGCAGATTACTATCTAAATGGCATCAAGTTGGGAAAAGGGGAAGTACAATGGGATCTGGGGGTCCTTGTACATCAGTCTATGAAAGTAAGCATGCAGGTACAGCAGGCAGTGAAGAAAGCAAATGGCATGTTGGCCTTTATAACAAGAGAAATCGAATATAGGAGCAAAGAGGTCCTTCTGCAGTTGTACAGAGCCCTAGTGAGACCACACCTGGAGTATTGTGTGCAGTTTTGGTCCCCTAATTTGAGGAAAGACATTCTTGCTATTGAGGGAGTGCAACGTAGGTTTACAAGGTTAATTCCCGGGATGGCGGGACTGTCATATGCTGAGAGAATGGAGCAGCTGGGCTTGTACACTCGGGAGTTTAGAAGGATGAGAGGGATTCTCATTGAAACATATAAGATTGTTAAGGGTTTGGGCACGCTAGAGGCAGGAAACATGTTCCCGATGTTGGGGGAGTGCAGAACCAGGGGCCACAGTTTAAGAATAAGGAGTAAGCCATTTAGAATGGAGACGAGGAAACACTTGTTTTCACAGAGAGTGGTGAGTCTGTGGAATTCTCTGCCTCAGAGGGCGGTGGAGGCAGGTTCTCTGGATGCTTTCAAGAGAGAGCTAGATAGGGCTCTTAAAAATAGCGGAGTCAGGGGATATGGGGAGAAGGCAGGAACGGGGTACTGATTGGGGATGATCAGCCATGATCACATTGAATGGCGGTGCTGGCTCGAATGGCCAAATGGCCTACTCCTGCACCTATTGTCTATTGTCTATTGCAAGGGAAATAGTTTAAACTCGAATCATGTTCAGCATCAACATTGTGCGCTAAAGAGCCTGTTCCTGTGCTGGAAGACAAAAATGGTGGAGAAACTCAACGGGTGAGGCAGCATCTATGGAGTGAAGGAATAGGTGACATTTTGGGTTGAGACCCTTCTTCAATCTGATGTGGAGCGGGGGGGGGGGGCAGGAAGAAGTTGGGCGTAGCGATCGCCAAGCCGATAGCGGTCAGGGGATATGGGGAGAAGGCAGGAACAGGGTACTGATTGGGGATGATCAGCCATGATCATATTGAATGCCGGTGCTGGCTCGAAGGGCCGAATGACCTACACCTGCACCTATTGTCTATTGTCTAAAACATAATTGTTCCATTTGGCAAGAAAAATTAAGAAAAAATCATTGTTTAAATTGTAACATATTGCGCAAGATCTGAAATTCTGAAGACACACGTAGATTATTGTTTACAATATTGGTTTCCTTATTGAAGGAACATTATTAATCTATTGGGAGAAATTTAGAGTATGTAGTCATGGACATGTTGTATAGGTTGGAATGGCAAGGCTTGAATCCAAGGGAGTTTGGAAAGATGAAGAAACTTGATAGAAACATATAACATTCTGAGAGGTCTTAGCAGGATTATCTGAAGAGCATGTTTCCTCTCGTGGGAGAATCTAGAATTGGGAATCTCTGTTTTTTAATAAGTGGTAGCCCATTTAATGTATTTCTAAGTCTCTAGACAGAGCAGAGGAAATAGAAACTTTGAATAATTGCAAGACAGAGTTAAATAGATTCTGGACAAACAAGGTGCTGGAAGGTTGAAGTACATAGACTTGAATACAAAGTTGAGATTACAGCCCCAATCTTGCCAACTGCTCGAGGGACTAAGTGGCCCACTCCTAATTTGCTTGTCTGAATGTAAAGATATTATTGTTGAAAAAATATAAATTTACAGTCGTGAATAACCTGTAGCAATCAATATTTAATTGGTAGTTTACCTTTAATTACTTCAAAAGTCTTCCATGATTATTAAAACAGGCACACATGCATAAGCTGACTTTTGGTTTGTAAATAGTAATTATAACAGCACTGCCACTTCATGGTTATGTTTTACAGGAAACACTGGGAATTTAATGTTGACATATCAGCAAATGTGAAATGATCTGCAGGCACAGCCTCTGATTATTTGAATTAATCATCTGTAACACCTCACAGTTTAGCCTCACTAAATTTTATTCATAGAAAAGCACTGCTGTGTTGGTGATCTATTTACTAATTTTAAGTTACTCATTTGATTGCATGATCATGCAGTGCCTTAATTAATTTTTGATTTCCTGGTTATGAGATTCTTATGTGAATTTTAATGACAGCAACATTTCTAATTCATTTTTATATAATCTAGTCTGTAAAATCACTACAGATTATTTTATATGGAACCCATCCTCTTACTGTGGTAAACTTAGTTTCAAATAAAAAATAGTAAATTATGTGTAAAATGCCATGGGAAAACTATTATTTCTGGAGTCGTGTTCCACCCCCCCCCCCCCCCCAACATCTCCCCCGCTTCCCCCCCCCCACGCCCCCCAGTGTGCTGGGGTGGATATATCATCTTCATTGTCACTCAACTTAGAAAGATGGAAACCTCTACTTAGTTCCTCAATACCAACTTTTCAGGACAGCAGAGGAGTAACATGAAGATGCATCCGTATCTTTGTAGAATCTATAACATAGAAACATAGAAACATAGAAATTAGGTGCAGGAGTAGGCCATTCGGCCCTTCGAGCCTGCACCGCCATTCAATATGATCATGGCTGATCATCCAACTCAGTATCCCGTACCTGCCTTCTCTCCATACCCTCTGATCCCTTTAGCCACAAGGGCCACATCTAACTCCCTCTTAAATATAGCCAATGAACTGGCCTCAACTACCCTCTGTGGCAGAGAGTTCCAGAGATTCACCACTCTCTGTGTGAAAAAGTTCTTCTCATCTCGGTTTTAAAGGATTTCCCCCTTATCCTTGAGCTGTGACCCCTTGTCCTGGACTTCCCCAACATCGGGAGCAATCTTCCTGCATCTAGCCTGTCCAACCCCTTAAGAATTTTGTAAGTTTCTATAAGATCCCCTCTCAATCTCCTAAATTCTAGAGAGTATAAACCAAGTCTATCCAGTCTTTCTTCATAAGACAGTCCTGACATCCCAGGAATCAGTCTGGTGAACCTTCTATGCACTCCCTCTATGGCAATAATGTCCTTCCTCAGATTTGGAGACCAAAACTGTACGCAATACTCCAGGTGTGGTCTCACCAAGACCCTGTACAACTGCAGTAGAACCTCCCTGCTCCTATACTCAAATCCTTTTGCTATGAAAGCTAACATACCATTCGCTTTCTTCACTGCCTGCTGCACCTGCATGCCTACTTTCAATGACTGGTGTACCATGACACCCAGGTCTCGCTGCATCTCCCCTTTTCCTAGTCGGCCACCATTTAGAAAATAGTCTGCTTTCCTGTTTTTGCCACCAAAATGGATAACCTCACATTTATCCACATTATACTGCATCTGCCAAACATTTGCCCACTCACCCAGCCTATCCAAGTCACCTTGCAGTCTCCTAGCATCCTCCTCACAGCTAACACTGCCCCCCAGCTTAGTGTCATCCGCAAACTTGGAGATATTGCCTTCAATTGCCTCATCCAGGTCATTAATATATATTGTAAATAGCTGGGGTCCCAGCACTGAGCCTTGCGGTACCCCACTAGTCACTGCCTGCCATTGTGAAAAGGACCCGTTTACTCCTACTCTTTGCTTCCTGTTTGCCAGCCAGTTCTCTATCCACATCAATACTGAACCCCCAATGCCATGTGCTTTAAGTTTGTATACTAATCTCTTATGTGGGACCTTGTCGAAAGCCTTCTGGAAGTCCAGATACACCACATCCACTGGTTCTCCCCTATCCACGCTACTAGTTACATCCTCGAAAAATTCTATAAGATTCGTCAGACATGATTTACCTTTCGTAAATCCATGCTGACTTTGTCCAATGATTTCACCACTTTCCAAATGTGCTGCTATCCCATCTTTAATAACTGGCTCTAGCAGTTTCCCCACTACCGATGTTAGACTAACTGGTCTGTAATTCCCTGTTTTCTCTCTCCCTCCCTTCTTAAAAAGTGGGGTTACGTTTGCTACCCGCCAATCCTCAGGAACTACTCCAGAATCTAAAGAATTTTGAAAGATTATTACTAATGCATCCACTATTTCTGGAGCTACTTCCTTGAGTACTCTGGGATGCAGCCTATCTGGCCCTGGGGATTTATCGGCCTTTAATCCATTCAATTTACCCAAAACCACTTCCCGACTAACCTGGATTTCACTCAATTCCTCCAACTCCTTTGACCCGCGGTCCCCTGCTATTTCCGGCAGATTATTTATGTCTTCCTTAGTGAAGACGGAACCAAAGTAGTTATTCAATTGGTCCGCCATATCCTTGTTCCCCATTATTAACTCACCTGTTTCTGACTGCAAGGGACCTACATTTGTTTTAACTAATCTCTTTCTTTTTACATATTTATAAAAACTTTTGCAGTCAGTTTTTATGTTCCCTGCCAGTTTTCTTTCATAATCTATTTTTCCTTTCCTAATTAAGCCCTTTGTCCTCCTCTGCTGGTCCCTGAATTTCTCCCAGTCCTCTGGTATGCTGCTTTTTCTGGCTATGAACAATGCCCTTGTCATGAGAAGAAGAAGAAAATAATTCTTAAATTATTTTAAGGGGCGGCACAGTGGCGCAGCGGTAGAGTTGCTGCCTTGCAGCGCCGGAGAACGGATTTGATCCAAACTACGGGTGCTGTCTGTATGGAGTTTGTATGTTCTCCCTGTGACCGTGTGGGTTTTCACCAAGATCTTCCGTTTCCTCCCACACTCCAAAGACATACAGGTTTGTAGGTTTGGCTTGGTATAAGTGCAAATTGTCCCTAGTGTGTGTAGGATAGCGTTAATGTGCAGGGAACACTGGTCAGATCGGACTCGGTGGGGCGATGGGCCTGTTTCTGCGCTGTATCTCTAAACTCTAAATTAAACTAAACTAAAATCTTATAATGAATTACTTTTGGACTTTAGGTAACAAGTGGCAATAATAACACAACCTGCTCCTGCTGGTTAATAGTCCCTAAAAAGGGAGCATGCGTTCATAGTTGATGAGTGCCCTAGTGATTCAGATTGACTCACCTAACATTGTTCTTGGAGACAGAAGGTGGCTTGAATGGTGCATGCGTCCACAGGCATGGCACTGTAGTTTGAAACACATAATTTCCTTTCAGAATGGTCTCTACCAGTGGCCCTGCTTCATATAAAAAACAGGAGCAGGATTAGACCAATTGACTCCTTGAACCTGGTCTATCATTCAATAAAGTGATATATTATGTAATCTTTGCTCCAAATCTATTTTCCTGCTCATACTCATCAACAGTCTTGTATATTAAATGTCTGGTAATCGCTGCCTTGGTGTTTATTCAATGACTTCATCTCCACAGGGTAAAGAATTCAAAAGGTTCATGACCCACAGAAGGAAGTAGTTCTTTTTCATCTCCATATGAAATATACTATGTATTATATTGAAAATACACACCATAATTTTACCTAAGGTGGCTAGGGGTAGACATTCTCTCAGCGTTCATGTTTCAACCTTCCACAAAATCTTATATGTTTTGATATAATCGCCTTCCATTCTTCCAAATTCCAATTAACGTGCATCCACCCTGCTCGTCCTTTCTTATACACCAAGTCCTTTAATCCAGGAAAAGACACAAAGAGCTGGAGTGACTCAATGGGTCAGACAGCATCCTTGGAGAACATGGATAAGCCAGGTTTTGCAGGTTTAATCCTGGAATCAACCGAATGAATTTTTTTTGCACTACCTCTAAAGCAATTTTATCTTTCTTTAAAAATAATCAAAACTGAATGCAGAACCAAGTGAAGTCTCAGTACTGCCCTGTAAAGTTACTTCCCCACCATGCCACGTGCCATAAGTCTTCCTAATTACGTTATATCTGCTGCTAATGCTTTCTGTTTAAAGTAGTTAGACCCTCAGATCTATATATTTTCTCATAAGGGACAATGACCATGTTGTGATTTTTAAAATAATTTTCATTGTGGCTTAGTAGTTAAATGCCTTAATTTGTTGATTCATTCATTTGGTTCTCATGAAAACAGTATCTTTGGTAATGAATCAGGTAATGTCATGTGCAACCCATTTGAGCTGAATTGATTCTCAGTCTCAATGCTGAAGCTATTCCCATACCACATAAAAACAAAAGAAAATATTAGCAAGAGTAGGCCACTCACCCTCTCAAGCCAACCCTTCATTTCAAATGATCATGGCTAATCAGTCCCAGGTCTCATCTCCTCTTCTGTGCCAGTTACCCAAAATTCTCAATTCCCTTATCTACCAAAAGTTTACTTCCTCTTTAAATAACCTCATTGAGCTAGCCTCCACAACCCTCAGCTCTAAATGACCACGTCATAATCTTATAACTATGTAGCCTTGCTTGGGTCTCTGTGGAAACATTTTGATGACTATCCTGTTATGTTCCTTCAGGATCTTCTGTGCTTCAATATGATTATCTTTCATTCTTCCAAACTATAGATCTGGTTTCAAGAGTCAAGAGAGTTTTATTGTCATGTGTCCCAGATAGGACAATGAAATTCTTACTTGCAACAGAATATGTAAACATAATATAGCAATGTTACAAAATTTTGAGATTTTAAAAATCAAGTCTGTAATTTATCCCATCAGATAAAGCATAAAAAGAAGTTTAATTTGACACCTAATTCACTTTCATATTTTCAGTATTAAAAAAGTTATGGCCATTTTCATACTCGGAAATTAGCATCTTGTTCCCTATCGCTTTTCCATTGACTTAACACAAAAGCTGTGATCAAGGACAGTCAAAAGCCCATAACGTTCTTAAAAATTAAGAGAACTGAAAGACATTTTCAGTTATTATAGATTGAAGCATTCTGAAACAAATATGAAACAATCTTACTTAGATGACATGAAATTAAAGCATATAATTAGTTAGTTACCTAATTGTAGCTAATTACAAAATTCAATTACTAGATCTAAACATCTATCAATTTCTTAAGAATAGATTAACATTTTTAAATAGCCTAAGTGTCCAAATAACATTCACACAAGAATTCACAATATAAAATAATTTTTTTATCTCATTGTCATGGATTTACAGGCCAAATGGAAGGAATTTAATGTTTAATACCTGTAAATTAATGGGCATTTAAATCATCTTGCGAGTGGGGTTTACTGGAACGCGATCATTTGGAACGTTGATTTGCGGTGAATTTAACCCCGTATCGGCATGAAAAATTCTGCCGTTAGTTCGGGGAAAAGAATCACCGTTTTGCATTAAAAAATGTGAATTAAAGGCTTCTTAAGAAGCACTTTTATACAAAAAAATAAACTGCTTTCGTTTACCTGTCCCGTGTGTGAAATCCGTCCCCGTTGTCAGCATTGACGGCTTTCGAAGCTAATTTTAAAATAATTCCAGCGCTGAACTTGTCGATCGAATAAAAATAAAAAATACACAAAACGCCTGTCGGAACGATTTTTCAGCAAAAGTTTGCACTCCAACGAAATATTAGCCAGGACAAGGTAGGAGAAACCCACGTTTTAACCCCGTGCCCCCCCCCTCAAAGGCGCCAAAATCGCGCACACGGCCAGTGGCAGAATTGCAGCACCGCTGAAGGTAAGTATTGTAACATACCTACATAATACAGAACGGGAGATAAATGTTCAGTGTGTCTATCGACCATAGACCATATATGCACAATAAATAAACAGATAAAGTGCAATATAATAATAGACTGTTATTGTCCAGAGCTTATTTGATGTTGTGTTTAATAGCCTGATGGCTGTGGGGAAGAAGTTGTTCCTTAACCTGGATGTTACAGCTTTCAGGCTCCTGTACCTTCTTCCCGATGGCAACGGAGAGATGAGTGTGTGACCAGGATGGTGTGGGTCTTTGATGATGTTGGCAGCCTTTTTGAGGCAGCGACTGCGATAGATCCATTTGATGGTGGGGAGGTCAGACCCGGTGATGGACTGGGCAGTGGTCACAACTTTCTGCAGTCTTTTCCACTCCTGGACGTTCAGGCTTCCGAACCAAGCCACGATGCAGCCAGTCAGTATGCTCTCTACCGTGCACTTGTAGAAGTTTGAGAGAGTCCTCCTTGACATACCGACTCTCCGTAATCTTCTCAGGAAGTAGAGGCGTTGATGTGCCTTCTTTATAATTGCATCAGTGTGCTGGGACCAGGAAAGATCTTCAGAAATATGCGCACCCAGGAATTTGAAGTTTTTGACCCTTTCAACAATCGTCCCGTTGATATAAACGGGATCCTACCCCTTCCAAAGTCCTCAATCAGTTCCTTGGTTTTGCTGGTGTTGAGAGCCAGGTTGTTGCGCTGACACCATTTGGTCAATCGGTCGATCTCACTTCTATACTCTGACTCATCACCATCTGTGATTCGTCCAACAACAGTGGTGTCGTTGGCGAACTTGATGATGGAGTTCGCACGATGTTTGGCTACACAGTCATGAGTATAGAGTGAATACAGCAGGTGGCTGAGCACATAGCCTTGAGGTGCTCCCATGCTGATTGTTATCGAGGATGACATATTTTCACCAATACAGACAGACTGTGGTCTGTGGATGAGGAAGTCGAGGATCCAATTGCAGAGGGAAGAGCAGAGAACCAGATCTGTGAGCTTGGTAACCAGCTTGGAGGGGATGATGATATTAAACGCCGAGCTGTAGTCTATGAACAACAGCCTGACTTGTGAGAGGACAACCCTCTCAACCCTCAAATTTACCTCATGAATCCCTCTTGCAACGCTTTCAATGCCAGTAAATCCTTTCTTATATAAGGGAACCAAAACTGTGCACAGTACTTTTAGGTATGGCTTCACCAGTACCATGAACAAATAAAAAATATATATATTTAAGATAAAAAACATTCTTTATGAATCTTTCCAGTTTTTAATGTGCTTTCTGTGGATCTCCATGTAAAATGCTGGTCTGGGCAATTGCCTTTAAATCCCTAAGCACCAACCTATAATTCACAGATTTCATCACAGAAAGTGATTAATAATAGGTCAAAAAAGTCATTACATGGTTAAACAACTGAGCTACTTATGTTTTTCCCCATTTAATTTGCTCTTTGAAATAATTATTTATTTATTGTACCCTAGCAAGAACAATTATTACACTCTAACTATGTAATACTTCATTTGTAAATCAAGATCACCATCTTCAATTTGTGCAATTTTACAACTGACCGAAGGAATATCGGAAATAAATGATTCTTTGATTAAGAGAAAACTTACATTTATCAGGCCTATTGGATAATAAACAATAATACATAAAGATTCAAATTAGAAGTCTGTTTATATATTCCCTTGGTAATAAATTCAATCACAATCTTGCCTCATGACATGGCTTACACAATAATGCATTAGTCTGACTTCCATTCTATACAAAATAATGTATCAATTACCGGGAGCAAACTAGAAATTAATCTGTGATTTAGTTACTGGCAGTGACTATGGATTTAATAAAGGAAGATTCTCCATGATCAATTTTCTTGAGTTTTCTTGAATAAGTGATAATGTGTTGCTTTGTCAGAGGAATTCATTCTCAATGGGGAGATGAACTTTGGAAGGTAACCTCATGCTCGGTACTTAAGCCATCATTGGTAAAACAACTGTTCAAAGCTTTGTCCTCAGAAATAAAAATTAGGAGATGATTGAAATTTAACATTGCTCATAGCATGATAACAGGTGACATGAAAATGTTGGACAATTGTTTGTTGGCTGGGCTCAATTAGTAGTGAGGGAACAAATTTAACATTTATATCCCTGTTGAGGAGCCAAAGACAGAGTCTTGGCTCGCTCTATTGCATGATAGATTTGAAGTGGAATCCCTGCTCCAGAGTTTGAGATGAATATAAACAATTCCTTGGCAGGATTTTAAGAGTAGCAGGAGTTATCTTGGTGTCTTGCCCAGCATTCATCTCTCAGTTACCTCATTTGTTGTTTCTGGAACTAAGATGTGTGCATTTTGGCAGTTAGATTGCCTTATGTAATAATAGTTACTGTAATTCATTGTTTTTATAGTGTTCTGAGATCATGATAAAGTGGTATGTAAACGGGCATCATTTTTCGATGCTTCTAGTATTGTGTCTTCATAAAGCACCAAAGGGCATCTGTCAGAGAACAGACCCAATAGAACTGCAAGCACATCACATAGCCTTTCTTGCTTTTGAATGAATGAATGAATGAATAAGTATTGGCCAAGTATGTTCACATACAAGGAATTTGCCTTGGTGCTCCGCTCGCAAGTGACATGACATACAGTGACACATAAAACATTAAACATTAATAATAAAACATTATCGATTAAACATGTGAATTAAATAAAATACCAGAGCAAAAGGAGGCTACAGATTTTTGGTTATTGAGTATACTACTCGTGAAAAAAAGCTGTTATTATGTCTGGCTGTGGCAGCTTTGACAGTCCGGAGTCGCCTTCCAGAGGGAAGTGATTCAAAGAGTTTGTGGCCAGGGTGAGAGGGGTCAGATATGATCTTACCTGCTTGCTTCCTGACCCTTGCAGTGTACAGTTCGTCAATGGAGGGAAGGTTGCAGCCAACAACCTTCTCATCTGATCAGACGATTTGCTGCATTTTTTGCCATTTAAAAGACACTCCACTGACAATATGAGACTTCAGCTTAAACACCTTCAACTTGTTAGTCTATAACTGGGAAGGATTTTTCCAGCATTTAGAGCTGTGATATTCATTTAATGGGTGTCTCAGTGGTCAGCTGTCAGCCCTCCATTATTGGAGATGTCATTATGCCAATGGCAGTACACTCTGGGTGGTCAGTGATTTCAGAACTGGCAAGCAGTGCAGCATGCCCAACAGCGAAGAGCTTCCTCTGCAGAGTCTTCAGATGTATAATGTCTATCTGGTGATCTTTGATGAACAATGTATTTGCAGGAGGAAGACACAAAAGTCGGGAGTAACTCAACGGGTCAGGCAGTATCTCTGGAGAGAAGGAATAGGTGATATTTTGGGTCGAGACCTTTCTTCTGACTGAGAGTTAGGGGAAAGGGATGAGAGATATTGACGGTACTTAGGAGAAATGAATGGAAACATATGCAAAAAGCAATGATAATCGAGGAAATGCGGGGCACACTATAGGCCATTGATGGCTGTGGTAACTCGGTGATAACGAGTTATAGAGACAGAGGAATTCAACAGGATGACACTAAAACTAGTGAGAGAAAGCATTATTTACAGCTCCGGTTTTCCAAGACTGTCATCACAAGGTCTGCTGGAAGACACTTCACAATGTTCTCATGCCTGGACTTTGCATGTTTAGTAGCGTCCAAGCAGCTGGAACAGATCTCTGCCATGTCTCTCATTTTGCTGCTTAATGTTTCATCGGTGTGAGCAAGCACCCTGATCTCAATTAGATCATCTACTTTAAGTTCCATGAGGCACAGGTTACATCGCAGCACTGTGATTTGCTGGCATTGGTGTCTTCCTTTGAGCATTGGCAACAATGTGCAGTGCTCATATGCCATAGAGTTCTCCATGTTGTGGATCTGGCCAAGCACATATCCTGACATTTCTGTCCTGGGTCTCCCCCACTGTCAGAGTGCCATCACACACAAATTGATGGAACAGCACCTGATATTTCGCTTGGGCAGCTCACAACCCAGCTGTATAAATATTGATTTCTCTAATTTCAAGCAACCCTTGCATTCCCTCTCTCTCCGTCCCTCTCCCAGTCTACTCGTCCTGCCAGTTTTACTGCTCGTATCCCTTCATTATCACCTAATGAAAAGACAACAATTGTCCATTGTTGGCTCCACCTTTCCTCAAAACATGAAGGAGATCGAGAACCTCGTGTCCTGGTGTCGAGACAACAATCTTTCTCTCAATGTCAGCAAGACAAGGGAGATAGTGATCAATTTCAGGAAGCAAAGTGGTACACATACCCCGGTTTGAATTCACAGCGCCGAAGTAGAGATGGTGGAAAACTTCAAATTCCTAGGAGTCAATATCACCAATATGGATGTGGAAAGGATGTTTCCACTAGTGGGAGAGTCAAGGACTAGAGGTCATAGCCTCAGAATTAAAGGAAGTTCTTTTAGGAAGGAGATGAGGAGAAATTTCTTTAGTCAGAGGGTGGTGAATCTGTGGAATTCTTTGCCACAGAAGGCTGTGGAGGTCAAGTCAGTGGATAATTTGAAGGCAGATATAGATAGATTCTTGATTAGTACAGGTGTCAGAGGATATGGGGAGAAGGCAGGAGAATGGGGTTAGGAGGGAGAGATAGATCAGCCATGATTTAATGGCGGAGTAGACTTGATGGGCTGAATGGCCTAATTCTACTCCTATTCCTTATGACCTTATCACCTTATCACCAACAACTTCTCCTGGACCACCCATATTGAAGCAACAGCCAAGAAATCACACCAATCCTTAGGATTAGGAAGTTCGGCATGCCCCCTACAACTCTCACCAACTTCTACAGATGCACCATAGAATCAGGTTATCAGGATGCATCACAGCTTGGTTTGGGAATAACTCCATCCAAGACTGCAAAAAATTGCAGCGAATTGTGGATACGGCCCAAACCATCACACAAACCAACCTCCCTTCTATTGATTCCATTTATGCCTCACACTGCCTTGGTAAGACCAGCAGCATAATCAAGGACAAGTCGCATCCTGGCCACACCCTCTTATCCTCTCTCCCATCAGGCAAAAGGTATAGAAGTGTGAAAACGCACACCTCCAGATTCAGGGTCAGTTTCTACCCAGCTGTTATCAGACAACTGAACCAACCTACCACAACAGGAGAGCAGTCCTAAACTACTATCTACCGCATTGGTGACCCTCGGACTATCCTTGATCAGACTTTACTGGCTTTACCTTACACTAAACGTTATTTCCTTACTATGTATCTATATATTGTAAATCGCTCGATTGTAATCATGTATTGTCTTTCTGCTGACTGGATAGCACGCAACAAAAGCTTTTGACTGTACCTCGGTACACGTGACAATAAACTAAAGAACCCAACTGAACCTAAGACATCAGTGCTGGTTCTGATTTGTGGAAACCACTGTGGTCCCCCCCCCACCCCGACTCCGTCAGCCACAGGCTCCGACCCGTGAGGCTCCGGCCTCGTATTCTCCACTGTCGGCCAGTAGGTGTCTGCCGCTGCGCCCTGCCAGGATGTACTGGCCGCTGGTGCATGAACTGCAAGGAACCTTGTAGCCTGAGGGTCCTGATGCAGAACCTGGAGAGTAACAGGAACAAGTGGAGCTGCAGGATAAGGAAGGCTATCATGAAGAAGTCCCTCCTTGATATGTATCAGCTCATCTCACAGCTGGCTACATGGGCCTAAGGGGCTCCAATGAAGAGATAATTTCCTTTGGAAGGTTGCAAAATAAAATTCCCCTGTGCAAAAGAATTGACCTTCTCTACATAATCCTTCAAGCCCCTGTCCCACTTATGTGTCCACGCTAATTACACGACCTCGTCGTCGCGTTGAGGCACACGGGTAACGTGTGGGCCGCGGGTGACAGTGGCATGGAGAAGCGCGGAGGGGTATGGAGTTGTGTGCGGTATCGCGCGGCGCTCCTGGATTTTGTAGGGAAATGAAATCTTTGCGTGTCTCCGGCATGACGTAGCGTGTACGCACGCAGGCGTATTGCGGTCCCACGATACCGTGCGCTTCAATGCGACAACGAGGTCACGTAATTAGCGTGCCAAGGACACGTAAGTGGGACAGGGGCTTAAGACCAACAAATACAAGAGAAATCCCCCTCGTACCCTCTTGTCCACCTATATTGCACTTAGCCCAGAATAGTGTGATGTAAAGGATCGTCCAATGCAGGTGGGATATATATGATGAATGGGAGGGGCCTTAAGAGTGTTGATGAACAGAGGGAACTTGGGGTGTCCATTTATAGTTCCCTAAATGATGACACAGGAGGAAAAGGGTAGTGAAGAAGACAGTTGGCATGGTTACCCTCATAGGCCTTCACTGCCTCGAATGTGGAGTCACAGTGACTCCATTCCTGCACTTTTTCACTTCTGATTTTTGCCTGGGCAACGGTAAAGTAATTTTCCCTTTCAGTGATATGATAAGTCGTGATGTCATATTAATGGCCAGTCCATATATACCACTTACGATTTTATTTTCAATTGAAAAAGATTGTAAAGATGAAGGTCATTAGGCTCAAAAGAATGCATGAGAATGACAGTTGATGCTTGGGTTGAGACCCTTCTCTCTGAAGCGTGACCTGTAACGTTATCTGCCTATTTCACTCCACAGGCGCTGAGTCGCTCCAGCACTTTGTTTTTAACTCTGGATTCCAGCATCTGCAGTCTCTTGTGTCTCTGCGAGCATGACAATGATGCAAATTGATAATTGAATCTAAATTTAGGCATAGTATCTCAAATGGCCTACACCATTATTGAGTGAGGAAGATTTACGACAGTTCATAAAGCAGGATAAGTAATGGGCATGGTAATTTGAAAGATACATTGAAAAATTACATAATTTTGCTGTCATTTCTTTACTGCCAAAATCTTCCAGTTGAAAAATGTGTTTCCAAGAAAGAATATGAAATAATCCTTAATCAGGTGTCTTTTTTGTATGTGTAAAATACATTATATCTGGAGAAAACATTGTTGTAACTTGCATCAGTAATAGTTGCCTTAGCTATTTCTGCTTCAATGGAATAGGAAATCATCATAATCTCACTTGTCAATGAATTTTAGCAGCTAGTAAATTCAATAATTCAACAGGAAGAATGAATCATCATATGTGATGAAGAACAAAACAACACATTTTCTCATTAAGAGAAATGTTTTGCAATTACTAAATGATTTTGTAGAAGCTGGGATGTGGCATTGGAAGAATTTGTAGTTAGTGCCAAGATTTATAAATTGAGTTAGTAAAAATGTTTGGAAAAGAAAATTGGAGACTCGAGCAAAAAAATAACTGCTAGATAAATTCAGTGGGCCTGTCAGCATCTGTTGAGAGAATTGGGCAGACGATGTTTCGGGTTAGGAATTTTTATTCAAACTCAAAACAACGTTAAAGGTGGCATGGTGGCACAGCAGCAGTTGCTACCTTACATCACTTTCAGTGCCAGAGCCGTGAGTTCGATCTCGACTACAGGTGTTGTCTGTATGGAGTTGTACGTTCTCCCCGTGACCGTGTGGGTTTTCTCCAAGATCTTCGGTTTCCTCTCACACTCCAAAGACGTACAGGTTTGTAATTTTGGCTCGGTATGAATTTAGATTGCCCGAGTGAGTGTAGGATAATGTTAATGTGCGGGATTGCTGGTCGGTGCGGACTCGGTGGGCAGAAGGGCCTATTTCCACGCTGTATCTCTAAACTAACCTAAACTAAGCGTCCTTTTCCCATCACATGTTGCCTGACCTGCTGAGTTCCTTCAGCAATTTGTTTTTTTAGCACAAGATTGCATTCACTTGCCTCTCCAAACTTGGAGACTTCTTCAAAACATTACATTTTACTCCGAGTCCATGCTTAACGGGTGGAAGCTCCAAACAGGCCTGGCCTGGTGCAGAACCCTCCCCATCACTGGATGTGGAAGCCGCACTTTTACCTTAATTAGAGGAAACATATCTGAAAGGGAAACAGGCTGTCTGTAAGTAAGTAAGTAAGTAAGTAAGTAAGTAAGTAAGTAAGTAAGTGAGTAAGTAAGTGAGTGAGTGAGTGAGTGAGTGAGTGAGTGAGTGAGTGAGTGAGTGAGTGAGTAAGTAAGTAAGTATAGATGAGATATGCATGTGCCTTTAATATAGTTACCTCATCACTACTAACCACTCCCCATATCACAAGTATAATTACAACCTCCCCTCCCATATATCGCTCTCTAGTTCCCATGACAGACCACGTACAGCTAGTGCTCTATGTAATGCTGCAGTATGAATTAAAGATGTAAAGTTACGACATGTTGACAATACTTCTTTACATGGTGTCAGCCCTCTTACCCTTGCGCCTCCTGTTTATCGGTTATTTCTTTAATTTTGTCCCAGTTTTCTGTTCCCCCCGCCCTCTTATCTCCTCGTTATGGCCACTTCTTGCCGTAAGCCCGATGTGCTCGTTTTTGATTCTGACATTGCCCATTGATGGGATGTTTTCAGACGTGACTTCGACCACTATGTCACAATTGCTCATCCTGCTGCCACCCCAGAGCTCAAAGCCTCTCTGCTTCTCAACTTGGCTGGTCCGGATGCCCTGGCTCGGTCAGACTTCTTCGTCTACGCTGCAGGGGAATCTGCTCGGGACCCGGTATGTTTATTGACTAAGTTTACCGCGATTTGCGACATTCCATCAAACCGCATTTTAGAACGTTTTAAACTGTTCGGGCGGCGTCGGCACCCTGGTGAATCTGCTGAGATCTATGTTGCTGCGCTGTGACACCTGGCCAGTCGGTGCCGCCTCGACACGCTGACCCCCGAGGAGCTGACCAGGGACCTTCTGGTTTACGGTCTCCGCGACGAAAAGCTAAGGGCTGAACTTTTGCGCCGGCCCGATCTGACTTTTAACGAGGCCATGCATGCCTGTCGTTTAGCCGAAGCTG
Source organism: Malacoraja senta (assembly GCA_038087875.1). Classification (NCBI taxonomy): domain Eukaryota; kingdom Metazoa; phylum Chordata; class Chondrichthyes; order Rajiformes; family Rajidae; genus Malacoraja; species Malacoraja senta. Next base: position 58,933,425 of record CM075977.1, read on the forward strand.
TCACCTCGGCGGTGTCACCGGCTGATCACGACATTAACTTTGCCAGCTCTACCAGCCGTCGGCTGTACAAGACCCCGCCATGACCCCGGGGTCCGGCACTGCTCCCAGGTGACGCGCCAGCAAAGGTGCCCCAATTGTAACTTTGCCACTCATCAATACAATGTATGCCCTGCTCTGGGTAAAACGTGCAATTACTGCAAGAAACTGAACCACTTTGCAGCTGCCTGTCGTTCCCGTGGGAAGCCTGTTGCTGCTCAGAGGTGTATATTAAACAACTTGGTGCAAGCTGATAGCGAGCTCAGTTCCCAGTGCCATTTCAGCGAACTGCCTGAGTCTGAATCTGGCTCCTCTCAGGGGGAGACCAGCTTATTTTCTCTGTTAAATGCACCTGCTGTGATAACAGACCCTTCAGTTCGTGTAACTGTGAACAACTCGACCTTCACCTCTAAGATTGACACCGGAGCTGTTGCAAATGTTATGTCAACAAGCCTCTTCAAAAAGATAAGGACTAATGAGCAAGTTACTTCTGACTGCTCCACTTTGCATGCCTACGGGGGAGGGGTGCTTGTTCCTGTGGGGAAGGCAACTCTGCGCTGCAAGATACTGGAAACCTATCGGCCCCTCACTTTCTATCTCCTCGATCACAAATGCATTACCATGTTGGGCATCCGAGCATGCCAGGACTTGGGCCTGGTCTCCTTCCACCGTGACATCCACACGGTGCAGGCCCGCATGGACCCGTTAACTGAATATCTCGACCGCTTTGATGAGGAGCTGGGCAAGCTGCCCTGCAACTACAAGATTGTAGTCGACCGCAAGGTCGAGCCAGTGGTCCGTGCGCCACACCGTGTCTCCTTCGCCATGAAGGACAAAGTAGAATCGACGCTGCACAGCATGGTAAAGATGGGCATCCTAAAGGCGGTCAGCGAACCCACCAGGTGGGTCTCCACCATGGTTGTTGCCGCGAAAAAGGACAAAAGCGAAATACGCATTTGCATCAACCCCAAAGACCTCAACCTGGCCATTAAACGCCCGCACTACCCTATGAGAACAGTAGAGGACGTCGCTGCACAGGTTGGTCCGGCCACAATCTTTTCTGTCCTCGATGCCAAGAGCTCCTTCTGGCAGATACCGCTTGACGAGCAGTCCTCCATTCTAACGACTTTCAGCACCGCCTTCGGCAGATTTAGGTTCCTCCGAATGCCATTCGGAATCAACTCTGCAAGCGAGGTGTTCAAACGGACAATGGAGCAGCTGTTTGCCGGTGTACCGTGCGCCATCATCGTTGACGACATTCTGGTCTACCGTAAGGATGTCGCCGAACACGACTTCCACCTCCGCCGAGTCCTAGACCGGGCCCGCAAAATAAACTGGAAACTGAACCCCAAGAAGTGCCGATTCTGCGTCCCGGAGGTCACATGTGTTGGACATGTATTCACAGCCTCGGGGCTGAAACCCGACCCGCAGAAAATGGCTGCTATCTCCGGGATGTCTTCACCTACTGATCTACCCAGCCTGCAACGCTTCCTAGGCATGGTAAACTACCTGGGGAAGTTCACCCCGACCTCAGCGAGCTCAGCGCACCACTGAGGGAGTTGATAAAGAAGGATACGGCCTGGGCTTGGTTCCCCCAACACCAGAAAGCCTTCGACATCCTTAAATCTAAGCTAATCAGTACCCCTACACTTACATTTTTTGACCTGCAGCATCCCATTATCCTCACCTGCGACGCCTCTCAGTTCTGGCTCGGTGCCGCTTGCCTACAGCTCCATGACGGCCTGCAGCTGCCTGTCTCCTTCGCGTCCCGCACCATGACCACTGCCGAACGGCACTACGCACAGATCGAAAAGGAGTTACTGGCCGTGGTGTTTGCCTGCTCCAAATTCAAGGACTACATTCTAGGCAACACTTTCACCATCGAAACTGATCATCAGCCTCTTGTCACCATTTTCAACAAATCGATCCATGTTGCCTCATCCCGACTGCAGCGCATGATGCTGCAGCTCCAGCGCTTCACTTTCAAGGTTGTTTATCGTAAGGGCAAGGACATGTTCGTGGCCGACACGTTGTCCCACGCCCCGCTAACATCCACCGATCGCCACCCCTATGAAATGTCTGACCTGTTGGTGCTCAATGTGAATATCGTCCCTTCACAGCAGATGAAGTCCGTGGTTGAGCACACTGCCGATGATCCTGCCCTGCAACAGCTTTCTGCCATCATCCAGCAGGGCTGGCCCGACCGTCGTTCCGCTTTGCCGGCTGGCGCGGTGCCCTACTTCCTGGTCCGCGATGAGCTCGTACTACACGACGGCGTGGTTGTGAAAGGTCACAAGGTCGTTGTGCCTGCCGCGCTGCACGACCACTATTTCCAGGCCGCTCACTGCGGTCATCCTGGGGCCGAAGCCACCTTGTCTCACGCCCAGAGCCAGTTCTACTGGCCTGGTATGGCTCAATACATCCGGGAGAGGGTCTCCTCGTGTTCCACCTGCAACAGTCTCGCCCCCCACCAGCAGCGACAGCCGCTCCTGCATCAGCCTGCCCCCGAGCTGCCCTGGATGGCGGTTGCCGTTGACATTTTCGAGTGGCGGGGCAAACACTTCCTGGTCCTCGTCGACTCCTACTCCAGCTGGTTCGAGGTTGACCAGCTGCACTCCCTCACCTCGTCGGCCGTTGTTGATAAGTTGGGCCACCATTTTTGCACTTTTGGCACCCCGGCCAGCCTGCAGTCGGACAATGGCAGCCAATTCACGAGCTCCGAGTTTAGAGCTTTCGCATCCAGATGGAACTTCCGCCACTTCACCAGTAGCCCTGAGTACCCGCAAAGCAACGGTCTGGCCGAGCGCGCCGTCCGCAGTGCAAAGAACTTGCTGGAACAATGTCGCTTGTCCAACTCCGACTTCTATCTGGCCCTCCTTAACCTTCGCAACATCTCCCGCGACACTGCCATGGGCTCCCCTGCTCAGCGGCTCATGTCTCGCGCTACGAGACCCCCGATCCCGGTGGCCCAAAGCTCCCTCATCCCCTCAGTCCTCAATCCCGCTGCTGTTCGGGAACACATTGCTTTCAAGCACGATGTTCAGAAGCGTTCCCATGACAGATCCTGCCGGCCGCAGCCGCGCCTTTTCCCCGGTCAGGTCGTCCGCATGCAGACCACATCGGGCCACACCCGGCTCGCTACCGTCGTCGGCTCTGCTGGGTTGCCCAGGTCCTATCTCGTCGACCATGCGGGAACCGTCTACCGCCGGTCCCGCCAACACCTGCGGCTCGTCAATGAGCCACGACCTCCGCCTGCCGACCCTTTTGCTCCCCCGCTGCAACTTCAACACCCTGGCGAGGCTCTGCCCGCCGCTCCCCGTATGCCACGGTCGCCACCCTCTGAGCTATATCGGTCCAATCCTCCTCCAGCTAGTCCTCCCTCGCCTGCCGGCGCTCTGCCCATTGCTGCACCCGCATCCCCTCCTGCCCTTCTGCCCTTGTCTCCTCCGTCCTCTCCCGGCTCCCCCGTCCTAGTTCGGCCGTCCGCACCTGATCCACTTATTCCTGCCGGGAGGGAGGATGGGAGATACGAACCCGGTCGGGACGTGTTGTCAAGCCGCCGGTCCGCTATGGTGATTTTGCTTAACCGTTTCTGGCGCATGAGACGTGGTTGCCCTGTCACTACTTGTTTGCCTTTCGTTTCCAAGGGGAAGGATGTAGATGAGATATGCATGTGCCTTTAATATAGTTACCTCATCACTACTAACCACTCCCCATATCACAAGTATAATTACAACCTCCCCTCCCATATATCGCTCTCTAGTTCCCATGACAGACCACGTACAGCTAGTGCTCTATGTAATGCTGCAGTATGAATTAAAGATGTAAAGTTACGACATGTTGACAATACTTCTTTACAATAAGTAAGTAAGTAAGTAAGTAAGTAAGTAAGTAGGTAAGTAGGTAAGTAAGTAAGTAAGTAAGTAAGTAAGTAAGTAAGTAAGTAAGTAAGTAAGTAAGTAAGTAAGTAAGTAAGTAAGTAAGTAAGTAAGTAAGTAAGTAAGTAAGTAAGTAAGTAAGTAAGTAAGTAAGTAAGTAAGTAAGTAAGTAAGTAAGTAAGTAAGTAAGTAAGTAAGTAAGTAAGTAAGTAAGTAAGTAAGTAAGTAAGTAAGTAAGTAAGTAAGTAAGTAAGTAAGTAAGTAAGTAAGTAAGTAAGTAAGTTTGTTTGTTTGTTTGTTTGTTTGTTTGTTGGCCAAGTATTCACATACAAGGAATTTGCCTTGGTGCTCTGCCCACAAGTAGCAACATGACATACAGTGACAGTTACAAATGACTCAGAAAACATTAATAATAATAAAACATTAATGATAAAACACCATTGATCAAGCATGCGAACCAACAAAATACCAGATCAAAGGGAGGCTACAGATTTTTGGCTGTTGAGTAGAACAACTACTCGGGGATAAAAACTGTTTTTATGTCTGGCTGTGGCAGCTTTGACAGTCCGGAGTCATGAAGTGAAATATGTACTCTTTTAATTTAAGTGATTTATGTGAAAATTTAAGTGAAATATGTACTCTTCATAATTGCTCTTCTTTGGGAATGCAAAACATTTCCACTCTATCTCTCCATAAAACCCACCCCCATCACCTGAAAATGTAACCTCCATCTCCCAAGATTGCAAATCCGTCCCTGACTGCACAGTCTGATCATGAACTTGTCCCTTCCCCCACTTCCAGCCAGATGTTGATTGGACACCTTGATCACCAGATGTTTCAGCATTACCTTCATAGTCCTCCCACATGGAATGATGCCATGATCCTTCTCATCTTTGGGCCTATCTCCTCTATGACCACTCCTGCTCAATTTCTTTCCAATTGTATCTTTGACCTTCCTGTCTTCCGCTCTGTGTTTTCAGGGTATTAACTCTGCAAAGTGAATCCTATATAGCATGACATTTTGTGCTGTAGAATTTTGCAACACTAGCACCTTAAAAGGAACAATTCTTGGTCTGCCTGCACCATTGATTTCCAATACTCTTTCATGTACCAAAACCTTTTTAATGCAGCACCACCCACAGTGCAGAACCTCCTTGTTATTGCACTGAAACACCCATCCCAGTTATTGTGCTCAAGCTTCTGAATTGGGACTTGGAAACTGAAACCATGGACTGAGTCTAGAGTTCTACCAACTGAGTTGCAGGTCACACCATTCACAGCATGGCTTGATCGATGGATGCCAATGAGATCAGGGAGCTGAGACAGTACAATTCCTTATCACCAGTTTGATATTGTTATCAACTACTTCCAGTAGAAAAGGTGCAATCCAACACGTCTGAAGAAGGGTTCAGACCTGAAACGTCACATTCCTTTTCTCATGAGATGCTGCCTGACCTGCTGAGTTACTCCAGCATTTTGTGTCCATCTGCGGTATAAACCAGCATCTGCAGTTCCTTCCTAAACATGGGGCACATTGGTCCAGCTAACAGAGCTACAGCCTCACAGCTTCAACAACCCAGGTTCACAACTGATCATCGGTGCTTCCTGTGTGATGTTTGCTCTCCTCCCTGTGACTGTGTGAGTTGCCCTAACATCCCCCATTTTATCCCCACACATCCAAAGGCATGTGAATTGATAATTAATTGGCCACTGTAAATTATATCAAGTATGCAGTTGAGTGGTATAATTTGGGAAAGTTAATAAGAAGATAAAGCGAATAGGTCACAGGGAAATTAGTGGGGAATATGATTGTGCTCTGAACCAGTATTGACTCCTAGAGTTGAATAGCCTCCTTTAGTAGTACTATGAGTCCATCATTATTCCACACCATAACAAAATAGTCATCGGCTTCATTTTAACTTGGATATAAGTAATAAGCGAAGAAAGCAAAGCACAATTTCTGTCAGATGGGAGATTTGAAATTCAATGCATGTTTGTCAGAAATGAGTGCATACATGTATATGATTTATGCCCCTGGATCTCGCCCCAATGTTTTCCCTGTGATTGCACATTTCCTTAGACCTGCATTGTTCCAAATGAGTACTGTAGATGAGATATGCATGTGCCTTTAATATAGTTACCTCTACAGCTCCATGACGGCCTACAGCTGCCTGTCTCCTTCGCGTCCCGCACCATGACCACTGCCGATCAGCACTACGCACAGATCGAGAAGGAGTTCCTGGCCGTGGTGTTTGCCTGCTCCAAATTCACGGACTACATTCTAGGCAACACTTTCACCATCGAAACTGATCACCAGCCGCTTGTCACCATTCTCAACAAATCGATCCATGTTGCCTCATCCCGCCTGCAGCGCATGATGCTGCAGCTCCAGCGCTTCACTTTCGAGGTTGTTTATCGTAAGGGCAAGGACATGTTCGTGGCCGACACGTTGTCCCGCGCCCCGCTAACATCCACCGATCGCCACCCCTATGAAATGTCTGACCTGTTGGTGCTCAATGTGAATATCGTCCCTTCACAGCAGATGAAGTCCCTGGTTGAGCACACTGCCGATGATCCTGCCCTGCAACAGCTTTCTGCCATCATCGAGCAGGGCTGGCCCGACCGTTGTTCCGCTTTGCCGGCTGGCGCCGTGCCTTACTTCCTGGTCCACGATGAGCTCGTACTACACGACGGCGTGGTTGTGAAAGGTCACAAGGTCGTTGTGCCTGCTGTGCTGCACGACCACTATTTTCAGGTCGCTCACCGCGGTCATCCTGGGGCCGAAGCCACCTTGTCTCACGCCCAGAGCCAGTTCTACTGGCCTGGTATGGCTCAATACATCAGGGAGAGGGTCTCCTCGTGTTGCACCTGCAACATCTCCCGCGACACTGCCATGGGCTCCCCTGCTCAGCGGCTCATGTCTCGCGCTACCAGACCCCCGATCCCGGTGGCCCAACGCTCCCTCATCCCCTCTGTCCTCAAGCCCGCTGCTGTTCGGGAACGCATTGCCTTCAAGCACGATGTTCAGAAGCGTTCCCATGACAAATCCTGCCGGCCGCTGCCGCGCCTTTTCCCCGGTCAGGTCGTCCGCATGCAGACCACATCGGGCCACACCCGGCTCGCTACCGTCGTCGGCTCTGCTGGGTCGCCCAGGTCCTATCTCGTCGACCATGCGGGAACCGTCTACCGCCGGTCCCGCCAACACCTGCGGCTCGTCAATGAGCCACGACCTCCGCCCGCCGATCCTTTTGCTCCCCCGCTGCAACCTCAACACCCTGGCGAGGCTCTGCCCGCCGCTCCCCGTATGCCACGGTCGCCACCCTCTCAGCTATATCAGTCCAATCCTCCTCCGGCTAGTCCTCCCTCGCCTGCCGGCGCTCTGCCCGTTGCTGCACCCGCATCCCCTCCTGCCCTTCTGCCCTTGTCTCCTCCGTCCTCTCCCGGCTTTCCCGTCCTAGTTCGGCCGTCTGCACCTGTTCCACTTCTTCCTGCCGGGAGGGAGGATGGGAGATGCGAACCCGGTCGGGACGTGTTGTCAAGCCGCCGGTCCGCTATGGTGATTTTGCTTAACCGTTTCTGGCGCATGAGACGTGGTCGCCCTGTCACTACTTGTTTGCCTTTCGTTTCCAAGAAGAAGGATGTAGATGAGATATGCATGCGCCTTTAATATAGTTACCTCATGACTACTAACCACTCCCCGTATCACAAGTATAATTACAACCTCCCCTCCCATATATCGCTCTCTAGTTCCCGTGACAGACCACGTACAGCTAGTGCTCTATGTAATGCTGCAGTATGAATCAAAGATGTAAAGTTACGACGTGTCGACAACACTTCTTTACAAGTACCTCCATTGCAGGATGCATTTAACATGGATAAAAGAAGGGGTACTAAACCTAAGCTGAACTTCGGGATTGCAAGTGCTTTCAGTAGGAGAACTGCAGTGAGTTGAGAAGGTGGTCTACTCTGGCTGCAAGGTTGATTAGAGAGGGGCAATAAAATGATGGCTCTGTCTGTAAACACAAACTGTGGTGGCCCCGCAGACAGAGTGGCCCTTGAACAGAGATTGGGCCCCAACGTTCTGCTCCACCCCACAAAGCCCTTTGGCGCTTTTGGCAAATCGCCTCTGTTCAAAAGTAAATAATTAATCTCATATATTGTTACCAATCTCTAATATAGTCAAGTGATTTTCGTACAGATGGCCTGGGTTTGACTCCTGGTATGGTAATTGAAACCTTTACTGACCACATTACAGACATTAAACTTTTTCTCTGGAACTTTTACACTACAATGCTAAGAAACTATATTCTACACTCTGGTATTTTTCTCATTGTTGTACTTGTTGCATTTATGCATGGCTTGATTTTACTTATGTATAGTATATTAGGTGATAGATTGGATAATACGCAAACAACAGCTTTCCACAGAATCTCAGTACCTGACAACAATTAAGACCTCACAGTGGCACATCTGGTAGAGCTGCCTCCACACAGCCGCAAGGAACTGGGTTCAATCCTGACTTCAGACACTGTCTGTGTGGAGTTTTCCCATTCTCCTTGGAACTGCACGGTTTACCTCTGGGTGCTCCAGTTTCCTCCAACCTCCCAAATACGCACTAGTTTGTAAATTAATTGGCCTCTGTAAATTTCCCCTAATGTGTTGGGAATGGATGAAAAAGTGGGATGACATAGAACTAGTGTGAGCGGATCAGCATTGTTCTCGATGGGCCGAAGGGTCTGTTTCCATGCTTCATCTCTAGAAGTAGAACTGAAAATTTTAAACCAATATAAATACTATTTTTTTTTTTACTTATTCAAAAAATTAAAAACAATATATTTACCCAAAACACATTTATAGATAATAGGTGCAGGAGTAGGCTATACGGCCCTTCAAGCCAGTGCGGCCATTCAATGTGATCATGGCTGATCATCCACAATCAGTACCCCGTTCCTGCCTTCTCCCCATATCCCCTGACACTGCTATCTTCAAGACCCATATCTAGCTCTCTCTTAAAGTTTCCAGGGAACCGGCCTATGAGGCAGAGAATTCCACAGACTCACAACTCTCTGTGTGAAAAAGTGTTTCCTCATCACAGTTCTAAATGGCTTACCCCTTATTCTTAAACTGTGGCCCCTGGTTCTGGACTCCCCCAACATCGGGAACATGTTTCCTGCCTCTAGCGTGTCCAAACCCTTAATAATCTTATATGTTTCAATAAGATCCCCTCTAATCCTTCTAAATTCCAGTAGACAAGCCCAGCCGCTCCATTGTCCCAGAATATGACAGTCCCGCCATACCGGGAATTAACCTTGTGAACCTACGCTGCACTCCTTCAATAGCAACAAGGTCCTTCCTCAAATTTGGAGACCAAAAACGGCACACAATACTCCAGGTGTGGTCTCACTAGGGCCCTGTACAACTGCAGAAGGACCTCTTTGCTCCTATACTCAACTCCTCTTGTTATAATGGCCAACATGCCATTCGCTTTCTTCACTGCCTGCTGTATGTGCATGCTTACATTCATTGACTGAAGAGCAAGGACCCCCAGATCCCATTGTCCTTCCACTTTTCCCAACTTGACACATAATAATCTTCCTTCCTAATTTTGCTACCAAAGTGGATAACCTCACATTTATCCACCTTAAACTGCATCTGCCATGTATCTGCCCACTCCCCCAACCTGTCCAGGTCACCCTGCATTCTCATGGCATCCTCCTCACAGTTCACACTGCCACCCAGCTTTGTGTCATCTGCAAATTTGCTAATGTTACTTGTCATCCCTTCATCTAAATCATTAATATATATATTGTAAATAGCTGCGGTCTCAGCACCGAGCCTTGCGGTACCCCACTAGTCACTGCCTGCCATTCTGAAAGGGACCCGTTAATCCCTACTCTTTGTTTCCTGTCTGCCAACCAATTTTCTATCCATGTCAGCACTCTACCCCCAATACCATGTGCCTTAATTATGCCCAGTAATCTCCTATGTGGGACCTCATCAAATGCTTTCTGAAAGTCCAGGTACACTACATCCACTGGCTCTCCCTTGCCAATGTTCCTAGTTACATCCTCAAAAAATTCCAGAAAATTAGTCAAGCATGATTTCCCCTTCGTAAATCCATGCTGACCCGAACCGATACTGTTACTGCTATCCATCTTTTATGATTGACTCCAGCATCTTCCCCACCACCGATATCAGGCTAACTGGTCTATAATTCCGTTTTCTCTCTTCCGCCTTTCTTAAAAAGTGGGATAACATTAGCTGCCCTCCAATCCATAGGAACAGATCCTGAATCTATAGAACATTGGAAAATAATCACCAATGCATCTGCTATTTCAAGAGCCACTTCCTTAAGTACCCTGGGATGCAGACCATCAGGCCCTGGGGATTTATCAGCCTTCAGTCCCATCAGTCTACCCAACACCATTTCCTGCCTAATATGGATTTCCTTCAGTTCTTCACACCCCAGATCCTCTGGCTCGTACATCAGGAAGATTGTTTGTGTCCTCCTTAGTGAAGACGGATCCAAAGTACACCTGTTCAACTCATCTGCCATTTCCTTGTTCCCCATAATAAATTCACCCTTTTTAGTCTTTAAGGATCCAACTTTGTTTTTAACTAATTTTTTCCTCTTCACATACTTAAATAAGCTTTTTCTATCCTCCTTTATATTCTTGGCTAGCTTACCTTCGTACCTCATCTTTTCTCCCCATATTGCCTTTTTAGTTATCTTCTGCTGCTCTTTAAACATTACCCAATCCTCTGGCTTCCTGCTCATCTTTGCTATGTTGTACTTCTCTTTTATTTTTATACTGTCCCTGACTTCCCTTGTCAGCCACGGTCACCCCTTAGTCCCCTTGGAATCGTTATTCCTCTTTGGAATGAACTGATCCTGCACCTTCTGTATTATTCCCAGAAATACCTGCCATTGTTGTTCCACTGTCATCCCTGCTAGCGTATAATTCCAGTGAACTTTGGCCAGCTCCTCCCTCATGGCTCCATAGTCCCCTTTGCTCAACTGTAATACTGACACTTCTGATTTTTCCTTCTCCCTCTCAAATTGTAAATTAAAATTTATCAGATTATGGTCACTACCTCCTAATGGCCCCTTAACCTCAAGTCCCCTTATCAAATCCAGTTCATTACACAACACTAAATCCAGAATTGCCTTTTCCCTGGTAGGCTCCAATACAAGCTGCTTTAAGAGTCCATCACGGAGTCACACCACAAACTCCCTTTCTTGGGTCCAGTACCAACGTGATTTTCCCAGTCTTCCAGCATGTTGAAATCTCCCATAACAACCATAGCATTACCTTTACGGCATGCCAATTTTAACTCTTGATTCAACTTGTGCCCTATATCCAGGCTACTGTTTGGGGGTGATTAGGATCTTTTTACCCTTACAATTCCTTAGTTCTATCCATACTGACTCCACATCTCCTGATTCAATGTCACCCCTTGCAAGGGACTGAATTGTATTCCTCACCAACAGAGCTACCCCACCCCCTCTGCCCACCTGTCTGTCTTTTTGATAGGATGTATAACCTTGAATATTCAGTTCCCAGCCTTGGCCCTCTTGCAGTGATGTCTCTGTAATTCCCACAACATCATACTTGCCAATTTCTAACTGAGCCTCAAGCTCATCCACTTTATTTCTTATAGTTTGCGCATTCATATACAACACTTTGACTTCTGTATTCACCTCCCCTCTCATTCCAGTCCCTGTTGGCCCTGACCTTAAAAGATAAAAAACTATTAAAAACATTACGACCAGGTAAAATTATGAAGAAACACTTATCTGTGCTTTCATTCTAATCAAATGAATGGGCCCTCTTTTCAACCCCTGGGGGATCTGGCATTGGAGCTCTGGAGTACCCAGCGCGTTGTGTTGGAGTTTACCCTCCTGCTCAGCTCTGACTCCTGTGTTGCAAAACACAAAGCTGAACCAAGAGGTGCTCTGGCCCCTGAAGGAAGCATCAGTAAAGTTTCAGGCCATTATCTAACAAGCTCAGGGTGGTGCAGCAGTATAGTTGCTGCCTTACAGCGCTTACAGCGTCAGAGACCTGGGTTCGAACCCGGCTACGGGTGCTGTCTGTACGGAGTTTGTACGCTCTCCCTGTGACCGCGTGGGTTTTCCCTGAGATCTTCAAATTCCTCCCACATTCCAAAGACATACCTATTTGAAGTCTGCCTCAGATTTCTACTCTTATAATTTGTTGATCTAATAATTTGCCTAAAATATGGTGATTGGTATTGAAAAACGAACTCCATTAATTCCTAAGGCCTGGCAGCTGCAAAGTTCAGATGTCTTTGGAGAATTAGCAGGTTAGATTCCTCTATCCAGTTGAAATTGCGTAACTATGAACTCATCACGCACACTGGAAGAATGGCGCAATGATCACATGCAAATGAATGAAGCAACTCTCATGCACTCCGCCCTTGAACATCAGTGATTGAGTGACTGAACCAACAGTTCTTAAAACACAGCAGGCTGCACAGTTGTTGGCTCTCAGTGTGAAAGGCTCCATGCTCCAACTGAGAACCAATGGATCACTGCACTTCTATAATGGTGAGCTGCAGAAAGCATTGGGCAGGATAGACATAATAAAGGAAAAAAAGAACTCAGTGTAATGAAAGCTCAGCATCTCTTCAACTTCATTTAGTTTAGTTTACTGTACTGAGGTACAGTGTACTGAGGTACAGTGAACTGAGGTACAGTGAAATGTTGTCACTAATGTCTACCCTTTCTGCAGGCAGCCTGCTCCCTTTTTGCCAGAGTGCTATGTTCCAAGATGCTCAGGCTGTGGGCCGAGGAGCTTTCTCGTTCAAGTTTGTGACCCAACTCACAGAACTACCTGAATTTTTTACATATTGTGTAAAAATATGTTATAAATCATACCTGAAACTCATCAAGAACAAAACCTGCACATTTAAAAAAAATATGACAAAAAATAATTTTCCGAGTAGTAATTGTCCAATCAATGCACGTTTGACATTGAGGTCAGGCACAAATTGACCAATCCCGCGCTTTGTTTTATGGTCGCTAGGCAGTGAGGATCCTGGGATCATGGCTGCCTCCTCATTACATCAATAGCAAAAGCAAGGATTCCAAGGAATAAAGGTAATGCTAACCTTGCTGATAATTTAGTTTTTCAATTGATTTATCTTTACAAAGTTACTAGACCAAGTGCAGACCCGTTGGGTCTGTTCCCGCAACGCGCGGTTGCGAGGGGAGGGGGTGGCCTGAGGTGTCACACACACACTAACCAACCTCTCACACACACACACACACACACACTAACCACCCCTCACAAACACACACACACACACACACACACACTCACACACACACACACACACACACACACACACACACACACACACACACACACACACACACACACACACACACACACACACACACACACACACACACACACACAAACCACCCCCATTATATTATATTATATTAAGAAGGGAGGGAGGAGAGGGGTAGGGCCGCCCAGCAGCAGTCGGCCTCAGAGTGAGCCTCAGCTCCATGGCCTCACATCCTCGGCACTTCAGACCTCGAGTACGGGGGGGGGGAGGGTGGAGTGGGCGGGCGGGCGGGATCCCGAGTGAGCATGCGGGCCGCCAGCGAGGACGGCGAAAAGCAGCGGTGGGAGCAGCCGATCTGTGGCTTCAGCCAGCGTGACAGAGCCGGGCCAGGGGGGGGGGGGGGGGAAGTGGAGGAGAGCCGGGCGGCAGTAGCCGTTATGGTCGCGAGGGGCACGTGATGAGAAGGTGGCCAGTGGGAGGCGAAAAAATGACTGAGTGGGAGAGGGTGAAGGATTTTATTAAAAATGTGTAGAGGAAAATGAGTACATTTAATGAGGAGTGGATTTGCAAATGTAAAAGTAAAATCGCTAGCGAAATGGTAAAAATCTCAGCGTTTTTGCATCTGATTTTTGCGGAGTAACGAATCAAAGGCAAAAGGGTCAGGGTTAGGGTCAGGGTTAGGGTTAGGGTCAGGGTCAGGGTCAGGGTCAGGGTCAGGGTCAGGGTTAGGGTTAGGGCCAGGGTCAGGGTTAGTGTTAGGGTCAGTCGGTAAGTCGGTCGGTCAGTCGGTCAGTCGGTCTGTCTGTCGGTCGGTCAGTCTGTCGGTCGGGCTGTCGGTAGGCCGAAGGATGCTGTGGAGGATCGGTCGGGCTGTTGGTAGGCCGAAGGATGCTGTGGAGGATCTGTCGGGCCATTGGTGGGTGGTGAGAATGGTCGGGCCGCTGGTGGGTCGTGAGAGTGGTCAGCCGGGCTGGGCCGCCGATGGGTCGTGAGAATGGTCGGTCCGCCGGTGGGTGTTGCGAGTGGTCGGTCGGGCTGTCGGTACGCAGGTGTTGCAATGAGTGAGCGGGCGGACTGACAGAGCCGGCGTTATGGTGGTGCTGAAGGCGGCTCGGGCGGCGTGCAGGGCAGAGCTGCTCCCCGCCATCAACACCACGATGATCGAGACGGGCATGCTGGCCGAGGTGGATGCTCTGAGCGGCCACACTTACAGAGCCCGCAGCCGGTCCCAAAGCGGCTCCAGCTCCAGCCCTGGGCAGCTCTGGAAGGGGGGAGAGTTAGGGTTAGGGTTAAGGTTAGGCATTTTCCTGTCAGTGGCGATGCCTTAGCCTACCCCCAGCCTGACACTCCCCCAGTCCCACTATGGCCATGACCCCCACTCTGTACCCTGGCAGTCAGTGGGGTTCAGTAAACGGGGGAACCCACAGGAACTGCCCTCACCCATTAATTAGGCTGGTTCAGGAGCCGGACCTCTGCGGCAGTCTCATTCAAAATACACACAATTATATTAATTATATTATTTTTATATAATGTAATTATACATAATTATATATGAACATCTGGCGGTGAAGTGCCGTCCCTTCTACCTACCGAGGGAATTCTCCTCCATCATCCTGACCATGGTCTACATCCCACCCCAGGCAGACTCCGTCTGGCACTGGAGGAGCTGCACGCTGTGGTCAACAAGCACCAGACGGCCTACCCCGAGGCGTTTACCACCATAGCCGGGGACTTCAACAAAGCAAACCTTAAGAAATTGCACCCTAACTTCCACCAACATGTGTTCTGCAGCACCAGAGGACCAAACCACCCTAGACTACTGCTACACAACCATCAAGGATGCCTATCGCTCTATCCCTCGCCCTCACTTCGGTAAATCCGACCATACCGCAGTGCTGCTTCTTCCTGCCTACAGGCAGCAATTAAAGAGCGCACCCCCAGAGGTGAGGACGGTACAGAGCTGAGAGCTGGTCAGGGGGGGGGGGGGGGGGTGCAGAGGAACAACTCCAGGACTGTTTGGAGTCTGTAGACTGGGCAATGTTCAGGGACTTGGACTGGAATGAATATGCCACAGTCGCTACAGACTTCATAAAGAAATGTGTGGAGGACTGCATCTCAACAAAAACCTTCCGAGTGTTTCCTAATCAGAAGCCTTGGATGAACCATGAGATCCGCATTCTTCTGCAGACCAGATCCCGGGCATTCAGGTCTGGTGATACTGAGGTCTACAAGAAGTCCAGATACGACCTTGGTAAGGCCATCAAAAAGGCCAAAAGGGACCTGCTCCAAGCTGGAGAATGAGACGGATGTTCAGCAACTGTGGCGGGGTTTAAATGCAATCACCTCCTACAAGGCGAAATCAGGAGGCAGCTCAAATGTCAGCGAAGCATCACTCCCTGATGAGCTCAATGCGTTTTACGCACGCTTTGATAGGGAGAACACTGATGTGCCTTCCCGAGCCCCCATTTGTCGTGATGGCATTATGGTCACAGAGGCCAACGTCAGAAGATCCTTCAGAGGGGTGAACCCTCGGAAAGTGCCTGGACTTGATGGTATACCCGGGCGTGTTTTGAAAACATGTGCGGACCAACTGGCTGGAGTTTTTACGGACATTTTCAACTTCGCACTTCTGAGGTCTGTGGTTCCCACCTGCTTTAAAAGGGCATCAATTGACCAAGAAGAGCAAGGTGACGTGCCTCAATGACTGTTGATCAGTGGCACTAACGTTTGTGGTGATGAAAGCTCTGCGCATCCCTCTGCAATTGGATCCTCGACTTCCTCATTCACAGACCACAATCTGTCCGTATTGGTGGAAATGTGTCATCCTTGATAACAATCAGCACCTCAAGGCTGCGTGCTCAGCCCCCTGCTGTAATCACTCTATACTCATGACTGCGTAGCTGGACATAGTGCGAACTCCATCATCAAGTTTGCCGACGACACCACTGATGTGGGACGAATCACTGATGGGGACGAATCAGAGTATAGAAGTGAGATCGACCGATTGACCAAATGGTGCCAGCACAATAACCTGGCTCTCAACACCAGCAAAACCAAGGAACTGATTGTGGACTTTGGAAGGGGTAGGATGGGGTCCCACAGTCCCGTTTATATCAATGGGTCGATGGTGGAAAGGGTCAAGAACTTCAAATTCCTGGGCGTGCATATTTCCGAAGATCTCTCCTGGTCCCAGAACACTGATGCAATTATAAAGAAAGCACATCAGCGCCTCTACTTCCTGAGAAGATTACGTAGAGTCGGTATGTCAAGGAGGACTCTCTCGAACTTCTACAGGTGCACAGTAGAGAGCATGCTGTCCGGTTGCATCGTGGCTTGGTACGGCAACCTCAGCGTCCAGGAGCAGAAAAGGCTGCAAAAAGTCGTAACCACTGCCCAGTCCATTATCGGTTCTGACCTCCCTACCATCAAGGGGATCTATCGCAGTCGCTGCCTCAGAAAGGCTGGCAGCATCAACAAGGACCCACACCATCCTGGCCACACACTCATCTCTCAGCTGCCATCGAGTAGAAGGTACAGGAGCCTGAAATCTGCAACATCCAGGTTCAGGAACAGCTACTTCCCCACAGCCATCAGACTATTAAACAAACTATGAACTATAACAACCTATTGCACTTTATCTGTTTACTGATGTGTGTGTATATATATATATTCTATGGTATATGGACACACTGATCTGATCTGTGTTTATGACTACAATATCCTGTTGTGCTGCAGCAAGCAAGAATTTCATTGTCCTATCTGGGACACATGACAATAAACTCACTTGACTTGACCTGACTTGATTACAGTCATATTCACGTCTTATATATATATATATATATATATATATATATATATATTATATGGTATAATAATATAAGGTTTAAATAGACTGCAACACGGAAATAGGCTCCCCATGGTGTAATATGGGCATTGGACACTAGATGGCGCTTACTTTTTCGATCTCATTTTCTAATTAGTTTAATTAATTAATGTGCAACTTTTGACACTGACGAGTTATGACTTCCTTCTCAATTATATTTTATCTAAATCTGTGCAAAATTTAATGTAGTTCCGAGACATGGGTCACGAAAGTTGATTTATAGACACATTTTTGATGCTCGGCCCACAGTCTATCACCCGCCTTCATAGCAGCCTCCTATCTCAAGTAAAAGAATGTAGGAAGTAAACTGGTGAAGGCTTGTGGAGTATTTGTGGGGGTGTGCAGCGTAATGTGGGAGGCAGCATGGCATACTGAGAATATGATGAGAGAGAGGTGGAGAGAAGTGAGATTTAGTGACTGAAGGCCTCTGAAGGGAAGAACTGAGGTGCATTTGTGAGTAGTGAGGCTCATGGTGGTGAAGGCGAGAGAAGGTGATAAAGGAATAGGATGACCTGCCCCGACGACCATGGCCACTAAACGGGTCTTTGGATTGCTGTCTTGTTAACAGCTCAGTAACCTCTCTCAATAAAGTTCTATCCAACAAGCTTAGAGCAACCTTTTGTCTGAAGAAGGGTCTCGACCTGAAATGTCACCCATTCCTTTCTCCAGAGATGCTGCCCGTCCCGCTGAGTAACTCCAGCATTTTGTGTCTATCTTCAATAATATCCAAACCAGTTGACTTCATTCAACTCTTTCTCACAGGTGAGAGATTCCATTTAAATGCCATTGATGGAGTGGCCAGATAAGAAGTGCACCTGGACCCTCAGTCCAGTCAGTAGCTTAAAGCCCCTATCCCACTTAGGAGACCTAAACAGCAAACTCTGGTGACCTTGCCCACCACCCAAGGTTTCCATGAGGTCACCGGAGGTTTTGGTCACTCTCCCTAATGGTCGAAAGTGGTTTCCGCGTGGTCGAGGCTTCATCTAGATTGCTGCTATTTTTTCATCATGATTAAAACCGGCCTCGACTAAAAATAGGTTGCCGTTTTAAAAATCGATAATTTTTTAGTCGCAGGTCTAGTCGAAGCCGGTTTTCTTCATAGTCGAGGAAGGTTTTCAACATATGCGTGGGAGGTGGTAGGAGGTTGGTTGCAGGTCACCTCGACCTTGATTTTTTTTTGGGTGGCGGGCAAGGTCATCAGAGATTGCTGTTTAGGTCTCCTAAGTGGGACAGTGGCTTAAGGAATTACTCATGGATTCAGTATTGCTAGCTGTCAGCACAGTCCGGCTGAATACATCTTTACCTGGCTCAGAAAAAGACACAAAGTGCTGAATAACCCAATTAGTCTCGTAGCATCTATGTAAGAAATAGATAGATGATCCATGTGTTCCAGAGATGCTGCCTGATCTGCTGAGGTACTCTAACACTTGGTATCTTTTTTTGTAAACCAATATCTACAGTTTGTTGTGTCTATGTTTTATCTTGCTCAGTAACAATTATATTTCCCAACTCTCCTGTGAATCATTTTGGATGTTTCACAGCATTACATCGCAGTTATCAAATGTTTATATATTTTTTATACAGTTTACTTCCCCATTGCAGATATAATTTCTCTGGAGGGTTCTATTGTTCATCCCCAATCACAGAAGAGCCCTGGAAAAAAGGATGTAAACAGTGAAGGAAGGCATCACTTCCCCTGCAGTTTCCATGGCATTAAATTTACCAAGGCAGCATGGGAGACCACTTACATTGTGGTCAACATTCAATGCCTGTGCACCTGTGTTTTCGTTATGGTCTAGAATATAGAACATAGAACATAGAACAGTATAGCACAGGAACAGACCCTTCAGCCCCCAATATCCTCCCCAGACATGAAGCCAAGTTACCTCTGCCTGCACATTCTGTTGGCATGAGAACCTATCAATAGACAATAGTCAAAAGACAATAGACAATAGGTGCAGGAGTAGGCCATTTGGCCCTTCGACCCTTCTCTGTGATCATAGCTGATCATCCACACTCAGTACCCCGTTCTTGCCTTTTCGCATATCCCCTGTCTCTGCTATCTTTAAGAGCTCTCTCCTGCCCACTTTGTATCATGGGTACGGACTGCCCCACCACTGAAGGGATCCATGGGAGTTGCTGTCTCAAAAAGGCAGCCAGCAACATCAGAGACCCTCACCATCCTGGCCATGGTCTCATTTCACTCCTGCCATTGAGGAAAAGGTATAAGAGCCTGAAAACCTCCATCGCAGGTGATAGACTACTGACCGACATCCACTATAAACCCACTGACTCCCATGGCTATCTGGACTACACTTCTTCCCACCCTGCTTCCTGTAAGGACTCCATTCCCTACTCCCAATTCCTCCATCTACGCCACATCTGCACCCAGGATGAGGTGTTCCATACCAGGGCATCGGAGATGTCCTCATTCTTCAGGGAACGGGGGTTCCCCTCTTCTACCATAGATGAGGCTCTCACCAGGATCTCTTCTGTACCCCGTGACTCTGCTCTCACTGCCATACCCCCATTCGTAACAAGGATAGAATCCCCCTTGTCCTCACCTTCCACCCTACGAGCCGTCACATACAACAAATAATCCTCCAACATTTTCGCCATCTCCAACGTGATCCCACCACTTGCCACATCTTCCCATCTCCTCCCCTGTCTGCTTTCCACAGAGACCGCTCCCCCCATAATTCCCTGGTCAATTTGTCCCTTCCCACCCGAACCACCCCCTCTCCGGGCACTCTCCGGGCAACCGCAAGAAATGCTACACTTGTCACTTTACCTTATCTTATCTTTTTTTTACCTTAATTTTATCCTTGTAATATCATTGCTGAGGTGACCCATTGTCTTGTCAAAAACATTTCATTGTACCGTTGACCCTGTGTTAACCTACATATGACAAATACAACTGAACTGAACTGAACTGAACTGAATCTCCCCCCTTGACTCCATTCAAGGACCCAAGCAGTCTTTCCAGGTGTGGCAGAGGTTCACCTGCACCTCCTCCAACCTCATCTATTGCATCCGCTGCTCTAGATGTCAGCTGCTCTATATCGGTGAAACCAAGCGTAGGCTTGGCGATTGCTTTGCCGAACACCTCAGCTCGGTTCGCAATAACCAAACTGATCTCCCGATGGCTCAGCACTTCAACTCCCCCTCCCATTCCGAATCCGACCTTTCTGTCCTGGGCCTCCTCCATGGCCAGAGTGAGGAGCAGCACCACATATTTCGCTTGGGCAGTTTGCACCCCAGCGGTATGAACATTGACTTCTCTAATTTCAGGTAGTCCTTACTTTCTCAGCTCTCCCTCAGTCCTCTGGCTCCACCTCTTCCTTTCTTCCTCCGGCCCCCATCCTCACATGAGTCTGAAGAAGGGTTTCGACCCGAAACATTGCCTATTTCCTTCGCTCCATAGATGCTGCATCACCCGCTGAGTTTCTCCAGAATTTTTGTCTACCTTCGATATTCCAGCATCTGCAGTTCCTTCTTAAACATGGGAGTATTATTTTTGTCTTTGCACTATTATTATTTGTTTTTTATATACTTAACTTAGTTTTTGGTGTTTATTATGGTGTTTACAGAATACTATGTTTACATATCTGTTGTGATGCTGCAAGTAAGAATTTCATTGTTCTGTTTTGGAACATATGACAATAAACCATTCATGACTCTTGATCATCATTCCTTACAGCATTTGGAAACAACGTGTTGCTTTATTGGAATATTATGTGAGGTGTATAAAACATCTCTGATATATATAATTTTTCAGACTCATGATAGGAGACTTAAAAATGTCTACAATCTGTTCTAGGACACTTCTTAGGAATCTCCTTTTGAGTGTTATATCTATCTCTTTATGGAAGTTTGATTGAATTCATCAGTCATGATTTCAGGGAATACTGTATGTCCTTGATTACCAACTGCACATTCATATGCATCATCATGTGTTCATGCCATCAGAACCTATGGCTGTGTGGGCCCTGATGATCAGTAGAACGGGATGGCTCTTTTGTTCAGCTAGCTGCCTTCCGTCTTACTTGGAAAGAAGATAAATCATGTGGATCTCAAGAACAGAACTTGTGCTTTTTTCTGATGTAGCGGTAATCAGAGGTCTAATTAATACATCAAATAAGACTTTCTGCTGCTTGGAAAGAGCCAGAGGCAAAAAAAAAAACCGTGATCATGGCAGAGAGAACCTTGACATAAGCACAGCTTTTTATTCTTCATGGCGATAAGCTGCAGGCTTTTTTCAGTTACAATGCCCTAGCAGGGTTAAAACACAATGTTTTGGGGCACTGATGTTCAGATAAGTCTGAGCAAGACATCCATTGTTAGGCCCTGGTAAGTAAAATTGAAAGGAAAAAATGTATATATTTTTATATCACATTTTTCCATTTACAGATATCTCAAAGCAATCATTATAGGAAACAAAGCAACTAATTTGTATGCTCCCGGATTCCACAGGCCACAAATAATATTCAAATTGGTTGAAGAATAAACATTAGGCAGGATACTATTTATAGCATTTTACATGGTATTTTACATAGTATTTTACACTTCTACAAAAGTGTAGAATCTCCACGTCAATGTGAGGATGCGTCAAGGCCCTCAATTTAACCCCTCATCCAACGGAACACAATCATGGTCTTGGATGGTTCGCCCAAATGATTGTGCTGAGGTCTCTGAGTTGTAACTTGAACCTACGACCTTCTGAATTAAGATGGAGACCTGCCAAGCGAGTCACACCACAGCATCATTTCTTAAAAGGCACGTTATATGAGACTCCATTCTAGCCTAATTTTTGGCTTCTCTTCTAAGGCGTAAGGTTGGAGGCATTTTCTGGGTTCAATCATGGAATCAATTGGAGCAAACTACATACTTGTCCATTGTAATCAGCTGTGCAAATGTTTTATTGACCACAAAAAATTATTTTGCAAAGAATGCAGATTTTAATTCTGTTTCATTATTGTTAGGGTAGTTCCAGTCTCGGATACTATTCTGTATAATTTATCACTTATGATACTTGGGTAATTCTTTTATAATTGAAATGGCTGAGAATTCTGAAAAGTAAATGAATCATAATCAGAATCTATTATGGATTATGATTCTTTATTTATCCCAAAAAATTGCACATGTTGCAATGTGTACAAATTACTTCTGCACTTAACAGGATAACTTAATCATTATTAATACAACAATTTAAGTTCACGTCTAGAGAAAGTAATCCTTAGAAAAGAAAATTGTGTTTTGGAAAGAGAATGTAACCATGGTTACAGCTGATATTTACAGTAGTTTCTATATATAGTTAGATAGTATGTTGTAAAAGATAAAACCAATTCTATGCCTCCAATAAAACCAATGTTAACTTTAAATGCAGAGCAAGTCTTACATTGCAAAATATTGTTTTTATAATTAATTTATGATGGATTAATTTGTGGACAAGCCAATGTTTACTTTGCCTATTTTCCCTTTTTTTATTTTCAGAAAACATTCACCCACACATCGCGTCCTTCTTCGGTAAGGATGAAATGTTTAGCCAGCTTGATTTCGTGATTTCTGTTGATACCATTCAATAACTGAGAGCACGGGAAGTGCACTTGAAATAGGTCATTCACCCTCATTCACTAACATTACTCACTGTAGTTTGCTTAGTTTTTAGTTTAGAGATACAGCGCGGAAACAGGCCCTTTGGCCCACAGAGTCCGCACCGACCAGAGAACGTACAAACACCATACAGATAGCACCCGTAATCAGGATTGAACCCGGGTCTCAGGCGCTGTAAGTGCTGTAAGGCAGAAGCTCTACCGCTGCGCAACCATACGGTGAAAACATAAATTTCATATATTAAAGTTGGAGCAAGGTGATACATTTATTTTCCATTTATGTTTACCTGTCAAATAATAATTTTATTTTGAAGTCTCGTGATGAGACTACGTGAAGAACCCGCCAGCCCGCATGCGCATCAATATGTCGTCGCATGGCGCGAGATAGCAGGGGGCCGCGGGTCAAAGGAGATGGAGGAACTGAGTGAAATCCAGGTTAGTCGGGAAGTGGTGTTGGGTAAATTGAATGGATTAAACGCCGATAAATCACCAGGGCCAGATAGGCTGCATCCCAGAGTACTAAAGGAAGTAGCTCCAGAAATAGTGGATGCATTAGTGATAATTTTTCAAAACTCTTTAGATTCTGGAGTAGTTCCTGAGGATTGGAGGGTAGCAAACGTAACCCCACTTTTAAAGAAGGGAGGGAGAGAGAAAACGGGGAATTACAGGTATGTTAGCTTTCATAGCAAAAGGATTTGAGTATAGGAGCAGGGAGGTTCTACTGCAGTTGTACAGGGTCTTGGTGAGACCACACCTGGAGTATTGCGTACAGTTTTGGTCTCCAAATCTGAGGAAGGACATTATAGCCATAGAGGGAGTGCAGAGAAGGTTCACCAGACTGATTCCTGGGATGTCAGGACTTTCATATGAAGAAAGACTGGATAGACTTGGCTTATACTCGCTAGAATTTAGGAGATTGAGAGGGGATCTTATAGAAACGTACAAAATTCTTATGGGGTTGGACAGGCTAGATGCAGGAAGATTGTTCCTGATGTTGGGGAAGTCCAGGACAAGGGGTCACAGCTTAAAGATAAGGGGGAAATCCTTTAAGCCCGAGATGAGGAAAAACTTTTTCACACAGAGTGGTGAGTCTCTGGAACTCTCTGCCACAGAGGGTAGTTGAGGCCAGTTCATTGGCTATATTTAAGAGGGAGTTAGATGTGGCCCTTGTGGCTAAAGGGATCAGGGGGTATGGAGAGAAGGCAGGTACGGGATACTGAGTTGGATGATCAGCCATGATCATATTGAATGGCGGTGCAGGCTCGAAGGGCCGAATGGCCTACTCCTGCACCTATTTTCTATGTATCTATGTATCTATGATACGGATGCATTCGGAAATGCTCCATCAGGTAAGGTTTTTTTTTTTGCAGGAACGGTGCAGCAGACTCGGAGATGCTGACAGGCGCGACCTGTACAGTAATCATGGTTAAAGCTCCGGAAGGGAGCAGGTGGCCCGGCCCGGTCTCGGGGTAATTGGCAGGCGCGACCTGCACAGTAATCTCCACCAAGGCTCCGAAATGGAGCAGCCTGTCGAACCGGGCTCGGAGACGCTGGCAGGCGCAACCTGTACAGCAACCTCCGTTTAAAGCTCCGAAAGGGAGCAGTTTGTCAAGCGTGGGGCCGAAGAGGTGAACAGGCGCGGCCTGCACAAGGAGCCGCGCTGAAGCTCCGATAAGGAGCAACTGGTCGACCTGGGCTCAGAGACACTGGCAGGTAGGTTCTGCATACAAACCTCCGCGAAAGCTCCGAAATGGAGCAGCTTGGCGACCCGGGCTCGGAGACACTGGCAGCATAGCCTGTACAGTAACCTCCGCTAGCTCTAAAAAAGAGCAGGTTGGCAACCTGGCAGGGTGGCCTGCACAGCAACCTCTGAAAGCTCCGAAAGGGAGCAGCTTGTCGACCCCGGTTCAGGGAAGACCAACTCGTAACTGGCTGTCCAAAAGGACCATATTGGCCAGGGACGCACTGCCGCAACATCTAAGATTGAGGTTATCAGGCTACTCACAAGAGTCAGGATAACTGAGTGAGAGGGAAAGGTGCACTGCACTGATACAGGCAGTTAAATTCAGATATTTTAGGATATCTCCTGCTCAGAGGCAGGGAGTTTGAGGATTCCCTCAACACATGCAAAATACTTTCAGCTCACGGCTAAAAAGAGCTGCCAGCACGCTCGGGGATAGGTAAACCAGTTAAGCCAAACTGGCAGGTAGCATTATTACCTGACTTGCAGGTTCGTGATGTAAAAATAAATAAATAAATAAATAAATAAATAGATAAATAAATAAATAAATAAATAAAGCGAAAGCTTCAAAAGGAGCAGTTTGGCGACCCGGGTTCGGGGAAGGTCAAGGCCAAAATGGCAAAATATGTCCAAAAGGACAATACTGGGCAGGAAGGTACTGCCTCAACATCCATTGAGGATATCATCTGTCGGCTCTCAAAACTGGAAAACCTGATTGAGAGGCTGGTCGAAGGGAATGTGCTCCACACACTGGCGACCGATACAGGGAGTTCCAGTCAGATGTCTGCAGCAGCAATACCTGGTTCAGGGTTGCATTATGATATCTCCCGCTCAGAGGAGGGGTGTTTTGAGGAGTATTACATGGTAGACTCTGACTGTGGGGAAGTCGACAATGAACTCGAATTCCCTCAATAAGTGGATGATATGCTTCAACTCAAGTCTAAAAAGGAACTGCCGGCACGTGACTAAATTTGCCATCCCCTCGGGATTAGGAGAACAGTTAGAGGAAGAACTGGCAAGTAGTATTGGTTACTTGACTTCTCATCAGTTGAATGAGAAGAACATGCAGGACACTGCTGGAAAGTATGCTAGTCCAGATAACTGCCATACACTGGAGGTTCCGAAGGTTATGCCACCATTTGAGGCAATCTGAATGGCAAACAAAAGACTTAAAACTCCAGCGAGTTCAGAGAATACTCACAAGAGGGATTACGGCCTTTGCAAGGTCGGTGGAGGGAACTCAGCTGTCTGATTTGCAGTGGAAGCTTAGCACAGTTTGAGCTCAATTGTGTTGCAAAGGACGGTATAAGGCCTGAGATCAACCAATATATGCTCATTTGGGCAAGGCAAGTAATGTGCAGTCTACAAGTATCTCTTTGGAGAAGAATTGGGCAAGCAAGTAATAGACTTGCAAGAGGAATTCAAGGCTGCGGTGGGTGTGGTAAAGACATCCTTTGTGGGTAAGTCTCCCGTCTACCGGCATGCATATCATCCCTACCAAGCTAGCGGCAGATTCCGCCACACTGAGGCTGGTTGGAGCACCAGGCCTACACAATTAAAACCAAGCCAGAGGCCTTTTTTATGCGCAGGTTCACTGTGCTCACCATGGAGGCAGCCCACTCCACATACTCAGTATCATTCCCCAGCAGGCCACGATGCCAGAGCCAAAGGGACAGAGCAAAATCTAGGGTCAGTTGACACTATTGATCAACTGCCTAAGGCCATTTTGGTGGTGTCAGTTTGCTGGATTTTGGTGGCTGGTGGTGATAATCACATCTTGCCTATTATTTTATTGGCAGGTTTGGTGGTTTTTATAGCAAGTTCTTTCTTAAACCCCTGTCTCACTGTGCGAGCTGACCCACGAGGTACCCCGAGCTTAAAACAAATTTAACTCATGGTAATCACGTACGATTAACGTAGCGGGAACGTCGGAACTCGTGGACGCAACTTAGCGACTCGGCGCTAATCGGCAGGTACCCATGAAACTTGTTAACTCTTGGAAAAATTCAAACATGTTTAAACTTTTCCACGAGTAAAATGTACTCTTGAGGTTAAAATTTGAAACATTTAAACACGTTGTAAGAACGTAGTGGCCCGTGCGTTTACCTTAGTGACTCGTGAGTTTACCGTGGGAACTCTTTAACTCAGCGGGCAGGCAGGATCTCTGGAGAGAAGGAATGGGTGATGGGATGACGTTTCCAAATTTCTGCTGTGTCTTTGTGTAACTCCAGCACCGTGTGTTCACTTTTTGTCAACCAGCATCTGCCCTTTCTCGTGTATGACATTATTTGTATCCGTGGCAGTTGATTGTCGCTCCCTTCAGTTTCCCAGAGGGTCGGGACGGGACTGGAGTTGGGAGGGAAAGATGTGGGGGGGGGGGGGTGGGGAGGAGGGAGGGGGGGGTTGGGGTGACTTAGTACGGGAGACAAGTGTACTGACGGTGTGGGCAGACACTTTGGTAGTGATTGCCCATGGGGTTCACTGTCGAGGACTACATAATGCAGGAAGCATTATAAACAGTGGAGCGATTAACCCTGGAAAGGGGGGAGACTTCTCTCTGAGTTGGACCCATTTGCAGGAATTTTCTTGAGGTTAATAACGACAGATAAATGGATGGGAAGGGTTTAGAGGGCTATGGGCCACATGCAGGCAAATAGGACTACCCCAAGACGCCAACTCGGACGGCACGGCCTATCTGGGCCGAAGGACCTGTTTCCGTGTGGTACAGCACCATGACTAAAGCCTATCCAGTGGGATTGTTTTGTATTTTTCCTTTCTAAAGATGCAGTGTATTTTGGTGACTATTGCACACTGCAGACCAGAAGCGCTTTCAATACCCAGAGAGAAGGGATGGGCAGGTTAGGTGAGCAGGAGAGTGGGGTTATTTGCAGTTGCAGAGGGAGGGGGCAAGGGCGATACAGTTCCCAGTCTCAGCTCCTGTTCTACTGAGCGTGTGGACGTGGACGGGTGGCTTGGTTGGTGCATGGTGTAGCAGAGCCGGCGTGCCCACTGACGCCCATCCCCCCCACCCCCCCCCCCAGTCCGGGGCCGCGCTGGGAGAGAGCCCCCGAGCATCTGCCCCGGGGCGACGGGCACTGACCTGCTGGCATCGCCGACGTGAAGACAGTGCAAAGCCCCCGGGCCCGGTGCAATGGACGGGGAGCTGGAGAGGGGAGGGGAGGGGTCACACACATGGCCGGGAAGCAGAGGGGTGGGGGTGGGGGTGGCGACAGACAGGGCCAACAATGAGATGGAGAAAGACAGAAACACCGACGTGTAAAGGAGACCTACAATAGTTCATGATCTCTCTCGCGTTATGGCGGGTGATTGTCGCCTGCCCGCTGTTTCTGATGCTAAAGCCTTGGGATCGTTGCCCTTCGTGTTGGCGTGGAGGGGGAGGGGGGTATTGTGCTGTTTGATCACCCCCCTGCTATCCCAGGGACAGGGAGACACAGCGGCTTTTGAGACTGGTGGGCAATCACTACCAAAGTGTCTGCCCACACAGTCAGTACACCTCTCCTACACTTGTCTCCCGCACTTAGATCATCCCGCAGAGAATGATTCCAGCCTAACCCAAGAGCCTTGTCACCCCAGACAGATTAATGATGCCCGCGCATCCCCTCCCCCCCCCAAACCTCCCATTACCTCAACTCACGCCTGGGCACCAAAGCAGCTCAGGAGGCGAACCCTGAGCTCCGTCTCCCAACAATCTGATGTGAAAGAACAGCGGCACCCGGCATGGACTTCTCACACCCTCACACACGAAAAGTGTGTGAGAATAAACAAAAACAAGGAATAAAACCAAAGCCCGGCTTGAAAGGCATCTAAAAATATATTCCGCTTAAAACGAGCAGGCGCGGAGACATCCGACCACATTCAAAGATTTCATCTCCCGTCTCCCCGCAGTGTGTAGACCTGCCAGTAAATTCAATTAAACTATAGCAAACCTCCGCTCGCTGGTCTTCTAACTACGTGATGTGTGTTTCAAACAAATCATCAGTATAACTGCTCTGGCACTGGACGGTGCGCATTTTCCCTTTGTAGGTCAAATCAATAGACGCGGCCGCGCTGAATTTTATCTTTAACTCAAAGCCGCAGGATGGAGATGTCTTCTTTAACACTGTTGCTTATTAAAACAGACCTTCATTCATGGTTGGCTCAAGAGTAACTCGGGAGAGGAACTTGGTAACTCGGGAGACGAACTTGGAACATCGCAGAAATGACAGTTAACGGCAAACTTGAGTCATACCCGTGGGAACTCGGTTAAACTCTTGATCATAAACTTGGAGTCTCGTACGCAACCACGGGTCTTTCACTCTGGGTCACTCGTGGGTCAACTCGCACAGTGAGACAGGGCTTTTAGAAAATGCCTTGATCACTCCTACAGCCACCGTCTGTCTTGTCATGGACAACAAAGCGACCAAGAGGTGGAGGCCGTTGAGGTATGCAAATATTATTCCATCAGTCGCATGAGATGTGCTGACGATATTCTAGTCGGAGGTAGGTTGAGACTGTTCAAAAACAGGTGGGGACAGATAACCTCTGATCCTTTCAGTTTACAAATCATAAATGGTTATAAGATTGAGTTTCTGGCTGATCAATTTCCTCAGCGGCAAGAGAAGCCAAGACTCCCGTACATACGGTCTAATGAGGAAACTATGGCTATCCAAGTTGAAATAGAGAAATTACACAAAAAGGATGTGCTGGAGCAGTCTGCCCATGAACAAGAGGGGTATATTTCTAATATCTTCTCAAGGTTGAAGAAAAATGAAGGATACCAAATCATTCTAGGATTTGGCTAGTCTGAACACGTGCTTGGAATATAACCAATTTAAGATGGATATTTTTCATTCAGCAAAATAGCTGATTGCAGAGGATTGCTTTAGGGCCTCAATCGATCTCAAAGATGCATACTATTCAGTACCATTACACCAGAGTCACAGGATATATCTGAAGTTTATCTGGCAAGACCAGTTGTGGCAATTTTAGGCTCTACCTAAGGGGTTGAGTTCAGCCTAGACTATTTATAAAGATTCTAAAGCCAAGGTTGCCCTACTCAGATCTAAAGAGCATATTGTCATGGGGTTTGTAGAGGACATGGTCATTGTAGGGAAGAGATCATGTGTCACAGAGTTAGCTGTTTCAGCAACCAAGGCACTCCTAGAATATCTAGGGTTTGTTATTCATCCAGGAAACTCCATACTGGAGCCAAATAAATCTATTACATATCTAGGTTTTGTCATAAACTCTGCAGATATGTCTGTGACCCTACCCACAGATAAGAAACAGAATATTGTAGAGGCATGCACACGGTATAAATATCGGAAGATGCCTCCAAAGATAATTCAAGAAGAGGCAACATGAATTATAGTAGTGTCAAATTGGCCTACTCAACCATGGTTTCCTTTGTAAATAGGTCTGCTGAAGGAAGCTCCTACATTTGCTCACAGACGTGAGCAGTGGTTAGTTCAACCTATCACTCGTGCACCTATCACTGCATGGTTGTATGGAAAAGTTTGTGAAGAGACACATGTGAGCTACTTTTAAACAGAAGTAGCAGAGGTTTGTGGTTTCTTTCAGTTTGGTTTTATGAGAAGCGACTAAGTTATGGCGCAATTAACACTGCTCGTAGTGCTTTGTCATTGTATCTAGTACTAGAAGTGTGACAATAAACGATTGGCTCTCAACAACTGGTGACAAAGGGTATGGAAGGTGTATTTTATATGAACCCTCTAAAGCCTAGATACAAAGTAGTGTGGAATGTGTAATCAGTATTAATTTTTTTACGCAAATTGACATCAGCTGTATCCCTAACGTTGGAGCAGTTACACTTAAGTTAGTCATGCTTATGACACTTATTTCTGCACGAAGAGCTCAGGCTTTACACAATCTCCATCTGAATAACTCAGTCATATCTGACAAGAGGGTAGCATTTTATGTGAATGAACTCATAAAGCAGAGCAGGCACGGTTGAGTACTAGTTGGAGCTGGCAGCATATCCACCAGATCGTAGATTGTGGGTGTTTTAGTATGTGAAAATGTACATTGAGGTTACTAAGAACCTATGAGATTAAGGAAAAGTTTCTTCATAGTTATAAAATAGTCTCACAAGAGATAGTTGGTTCAGACTATTTCAAGATGGATAGAATGTAAGCAGCTGAAAGCTGGAGTGAATACAAATAATTTGAAGTCACACTCTACCAGGGCTGCTGGCACGTCAGCAGCCAGTAGAATGGATGTTCCTCTTTGATCACATTCTTGCAACAGCAGGAGGCTCATATGAACGCACTTTCGGAAGTTATAAAATATTGTTGAACATGTCTGGACGATTGCAGATAGAATTCTGGACAGTGCTACATGAGCTGTTGTCTAACTCAAAGGCAATTGGGACTGTGCTCCAATTAAGGGTAATGTACATGCATGTAAAGTTAGCATCATGTTGTTAATGGCCCATGTCTTTTCTACCATTTATGGTTTATCTGTGTAGTGTGTTCACATACAGATTGGTTTACTGCATGAAACCTCAGAGCTTCAAAGGCTTCACGTAGTCTCATCACGAGTCTTCGAAATAAAATAGAAAGATTAAATGAGAAGTTACCATTTGAAGCTTGATCTTGATTTTATGAGAAGTTGGAGTGAGAGACTACGTGCCCTCCACACCCAACCCTGAATCTCATAAATTTAATTCGGTAAGTCAAGGGTTATTAATCTTTCTATAGCTTGATTCTGGTTTAAATGGACTGTGGTTTCATACAGTGGCTCTGAAGATTGATGTGCATGCGGGCCGGTGGGTTCTTCACGTAGTCTCTCACTCTAACTTCTCATAAAATCAAGATCACACTTCAAATGGTAAGTTCTCATTTAATCTTTCTATTTACTTATGAAATAAAGAAGAGGGTCTCACCTATCCATTTTCGCCAGATATGCTACCTAGTGAGTCACTCCAGCATTTTTCTGTCTATCTTTGAACTGTCTATCTATCTACTGAATAGCATGAACCAGCATCTGCAGTTCCTTCCTACACATGTTGCCACATCACAATGGCTGGTCCACAACAGATCATTAGTAATATGTATTTGCTTATTTTAGAAAATGTTAGCACAATCATCCCTACCTTTGCTACATGATATACGAGCACAAAACAATTGAAATTGGATTGACATTATGTTCATGTATTTTATTTTGAATGTGTTTGACTAATCTATGTATTTGACTATACCATGACAAATATAAATGTAATTAGTCCATAAGACCATATGACAGAGGAGCAGAATTAGGCCATTCAACTCATTCTTCTTCTACTTGCGTATGGTGTGTACAGCCTAAAGTTGTAGGTCAACTTGTTCTATTTGATCCTGTTTGTGTTGGGTTGATTGCATTAGTCAAAACAGGGTGGACCACATGAAGGTTGCAATCTCCCACCACATTTAGCTCATTGAGTCTGGCTGATCTACTGTTCCCTTTAAACCCCATTCTCCCCCCTCCCCCCTGTAATCTTTGATGCCCTTCCTAATCAAGAATCTATCAATTTCCGATTAAAAATACCCAATGCCTTGGCCTCCACAGCCACTTGTGACAGTGAATTCCACAGATTCACAACCCTTTGGCTTCATTCTCATCTCCTTTCTAAAGGTATGTCCTTTTATTCTCAGGATGTGCCCTCAGTCCTAGACTTTCACACATCCACTCTATCTAGGTATTTCATTACCTGGGAGGTTTCAATGAGTTCCCTCCTTATCATTCTAAACTTCAGTGAGTGCAGGCCCAGAGCTTTCAAACACTCCTCATCCCTAGGATCATTCTCATGAACCTCCCTTGGCCCTCTCCAAAATTAACACATCCGTCCTCAGATATGGGACCTGGAACTGCTTACAATATTCTAAATGTGGCCTCACCAGCACCTTATAAAACCTTAGAATTATACCCTTGCTGTTGTATTCTAGTCCCCTCGAAACGAATGCTTTCCTTACTGCCAACTCAATGAGCTGTAGTTGACCTCATCTTAACAATAGATTTACCATGGAGAGAAGTCCCTGTCTAATTACAGGTCCAGATTTGGTACCATAAGAAATATGCGGGACTAAAACACCTTAGGATGATCTAAACTCTACACTAGAAATTTGCTCATTTTCCATCCCAATCAGAATTGTGTTTACCTCAAGATTTAATGCGATATCATCTATTTATGTATGAAGCAATGATTTGGTTGTTGATGGTTCGAAGAGAAACAAGACAGAAATTGTTACAAACTAAGAAATGTGAAATACAATGTCAGGTGAACACATTGATGTAACAAAGGTACACAAGTGTAAATGCTTACAGGGATTGTAACAGCATACAGAAAGGCCATTTGCTTTAGATCCATAATTGTACCATTATTATTCTAAAGTAAGTATTTTTAGAAACATAGTGATGCAGCCTCCATGGAGGATTAGTTTTTCCTGTTTGCTAACGTTGTGTTCATTAGGTGAGAGATATTCCAAGGAACAGAATATTTTCCATTAGTGCACTTAGTTTCCACATCAAGCATTCCCATGTTGGTTATCGGATAAGAACATATAAATAAATGAAATAGAAGTGTGAATAAGATGTAAGCAGCTCAAGCTGCCTCGCTACCAACTAAGATTACGGTTGATCCTTCACCTCAGGCCACATTATTCATATCCCTTTGTTTGCTTCAAGTCCAATAATCTGTCAATCATAGTGTTGAATTTATTCAACAACTGAGCATCTAACTTAGTCTGTTGAAGTAAAAATTCCAAAGATTTACAATTCTCTGAATAACAAAAATATATTTTCTAAATATATCCTCATAAATACTTGATTCTTTCTTCCGATAATGGAAGTGGGAACGCACTCTACCTGCAATCACCGAATGTCACAGCACAGGAAGAAGCTATTTGTCATATCATTTCCACGCTGGTCCTTTCATAAGTATTCATGTGATAGGAGCAGAATTAGGCCATTTAGGCCATCAAGTCTACAAATTCCAGATGAGTGCAGGAGGCAGCGCCAATGCAGTCACTGAAGTAGAAGAGGGAGAGTTGGGGAGAGGTGCTAGAGTAGGTTGGAAACAAGGACTGTTTCAGCTGTTAGACATCAAACACCTACCTAGCATGCTGTGTTTAATATTTTCTTGATTGGCAAATTTCATTGGCATCATGATGACTCGCTAGGGATTAAAATCATTCTTGGTTCCCTTTACAATTATTAATATTCTTTCGCAGTTGAATCGTAGTGCATTTAGGAGTGGTCCCCAATGTTGCCAAATGACCTAGTACGTTTATCAGCTCTTTGGTTCAACAAATAGATGATAACCCCCACATTCTTTACCATTTTATAATTTGTTGACTGAACAAGAAATAGGATAATTATGTCAGCTTTGCCGTAGAGTTCAGCCTGATTTCATGAATACCTGCCGAGAGACTCCTTAAATCTGCTGGAGATTAAGTTAGATCTAAAGGACAAAGGACAAAGGGCATTTATTGTCATATACACCAATTGGCGCAGTGAAATTTGAGCAGCACAAAAATAAGATAAACACAACACTATAGAATTTAACATAGAACATAAAAACATCCCCCGCAGCGGAATCAATGTTTCCCACTGTGGGAGAAGGCAACAAAGTTCAGTCCTCTTCCTCATGTTCACCCGTGGTCGGGGCCTATTGAGGCCTCTGCAGTTGCCGCAATGGCAGCCCGATGTTTCAGGCCCTCGAACGGAAGAACACTCTCAGCGGCTTGGAGTTTCCGAATCGGCCGCTTCCTACCGGAGACCGCGGCTCCTGAAGTCCACGGGCCGAGCTGGTCGGAGATTCAATGCTGGCGACCCCAGCAAGGTTCCCATGCTCCGCGATGAAAGGGGCAGTGCCGCCTGCAGCTGGAAGCTCCGCAGAACACAGCTCTACGGTGTTAAAGTCGGCAGCCCCAGCACTCCTGAGCTCCAACACAGCGATCCCGGTAAGGCATCGCCCCGCTCCGCGATGGAATCCAGTGCTGCGCCGCTGCTGAAGCTGAAGCTCTGGCCTGTCTCCGGCATGAAAGGCCGCGCCAACCCAGATGGTAGGCCGCGTGAGGTGGTGAAGATGTGACTCGGAGGACATACGCATCCTCGACCAGAAAGTGACTGAGAAAAACAGTTTCCCCCTTTCCCCCCCACCCCCCACATAAAAAAGACTAAAAGGCCTCCAAAACAAAACTTTGGACAGACTAAAAATTAAATAAAGGATGAAAGGACGAACAGCTGTTGGCGAGGCTGCCACACTCGATGGCACCACGTACATAGACTGAACGTAGGGAGATTTTTTTTACATCTGGTATTCATTGTTGTTTTTAGAGAACATTCAGATTTCAGGTGCAGCAATGTGGAAACGAGCGTGGGCTACACTTTTCAAATTGCCATAAAACAGTTGCACCACTCTGGAATTTCCCACATAAAACAAACGTGGGTAAGAAGATTGTGCTTGCAGGAAATCCAGGTCCAGAGACATAATTCAGATGTATTCATTTTTTATTAGTTTGCTGCATCAAACCTCAGCGTAACCAATGCTCGTAGATTTTAATTGGCTTCGATAGAGAGTCCAAAGATGGAGACTGACTGATGATGAGATGCATAATCTTCACCTGCTATAATGTTTCACTCAATGGTAAAGCGGGCTATCACAGGCTTTGGCCGATCAATTTGTGTTGTCTAAGCGCTTTCCAGGTGAAATTTGCTTTGAGTATGTTCTGAATATGCAACATCCAATGAGGAGTTGCAAGAGAAAAATTAATCGACTAGTTTCAACCCAAAATAACTCCATTGTCAAAATAATTGCCTTTACACATTTATTTCTGAACCACCAATGTTTACAACATAGTAGGAGGTCATTTGGCTGCAAATGTCTGTGTTAACTTTGCTCTTCTCTATAATATTTTTAGGCAGGATTGGCATGCAAATGGGCTAATAATGCAGTCAGCATGAGTTCATCTCTCATGATGGATTTGCAAATTTGCAAATTAAAATGGTACCAACAACCAGAGCTGTTGTAAATGGTTGATTCACTAATATTCTTTTTTTTTTTAAACTGTTACATTTATTGGTCTGGCTTGTGTGTTTCCATTTTCATTCCAATGTTGTTGACTCATAACTATTATCTAAGATGGCCTATGCAGTTACAGTACTCAATTTTAATTCAGGATGAGGCATTAGATGCCAGCTGCTGTTGTTTGCCCACATCAAAATGTTGAATGAATAATAATTCTGTTTCATTTTCTGCTTCAAATATCTATCCCAGTTTCATCTATGTCAGAGCCATTTCCAGTGATGAAACATTCTATGTTCAAACTAGCAGTGCAAAAAAAAAAAAAAAATTTATTTTAGATTTCCAGCATCTGCATTTTATTTTTAGATTTTCTTCTTTCAGTTCAAATAGATCTCTCAATCTCTCTCATCATTCTTTTAATGATGTTTTTACATTGCTCTCTCTCTCCAAATGGATAAAATGATAACTTTTTAACATCTTTTAAAGAAATGTCATTAAATCTCCTCTTTCTCTGATTCAGTTGAATCCTCCTAGTTTCTCCAGTCCCTGCATGTACCTGTTATTATCTAATGCTGGCATCATCTTGGTGAGTCTTGTTGCACGTTCTAAACTGTTTTCCATGACAGGAGGTACAGAGGTGCATATAGTCCTTCAAATATGAAACACTCAAAGCGTTTTAACGTTAGTTCTTGCTGACATGCATCACATTCCCATTCATGTTGTCAATTTTATTATGACTTCATGGATTACATATTTGAATCCTGGATTTCTTTGTTCATCCACCATTCAGTGTCTCCCCATTGAATAAATATTCCCATTTCTTATTCATCTCCCTAAAATGTATGAACTCACGCTTCTGTGCACAAATTTGTCACAGCACTTAGAACAGTACAGCACGGAAACAGGCTCTATGGCCCACAATGTCTGTGCTGAACAATATGGCAATTTAATCTCCCGTATCTGTGTGCGATTGGTTTCCCCCACTCCCTAGATATCCATGCACCTAACTTAAAGCCTCATAAACATCACAATCAAACCTGCTTCTCCCTGGCAGCATCTATCATTCCCTGTGTAAAAAAAAACATGCCTTGCACATCTCCTTTAAACTTTCCACCTCTGACCTTTAAATTATGCCCTCTAATTTTTGACATTTCCACCCTGGGGGAAATGTTTTGACTGTCTACTCTATCTATGCCTCTCAGAATTTTATATACTTCTAATAACCTCTAATCCAGACGGCATTCTGGTAAAAAACGACACAAAGTACTGGAGTAACTCATTCTGCGTCTTTTTTTCTAAACCTTTTTTGGTATCAGCATTTTGGTAAACCTCTTCTGCACCTTCTCCATATCCTCCAGTTTCTTCCATGCATGCAGGGCTTCTGTGTGTACCTAATATGTGGACTGGAGATTCTCATTTTTACTCAGAGTGATCCTTTTCCACTTCGAGACATCATGAACCAGAAATTTAAGGGTCAGTGGAAATGGCGCATTTTTTCGAGGAATGTCTGAGCACGTCCTTGAATATTTCTTTCTCTCTGTCTGGTAATCTCTTCCCATGACAGAGCTTAGAAATATGTCTTGGTAGTCAGGTGTCATGCATGCAAATCTGTGCGAACTTGATGTGTCTCAGCATCACAAAATGAGACTAACCCATATACGTGTGTACGTTCAAGGAAATAGTTTTCCTCATTTACTAATTGGAACTGTTGGATGGTCAATGGTAAGTCAATGGTAAGAAGTATTCATTTGGCTACTTGCCACTCTCAAACAAACTTTTCAAACCTGCCAATTGACTGCTCTTCACCAAGATTCTCCGATCACTATCACTTCCCCAATCCCTTCCCCAATCCCTTCCCCTCATCTCTTTCTATCATAGAAACATAGAAACATAGAAAATAGGTGCAGGAGTAGGAGTAGGCTATTCAATATGATCATGGCTGATCATCCAACTCAGTATCCTGTACCTGCTTTCTCTCCATACCCCCTGATCCCTTTAGCCACAAGGGCCACATCTAACCCTCTTAAATATAGCCAATGAACTGGCCTCAACTACCTTCTGTGGCGGAGAATTCCAGAGATTCACCACTCTCTGTGTGAAAAATGTTTTCCTCATCTCGGTCCTAAAAGATTTCCCCCTTATCCTTAAACTGTGACCCCTTGTTCTGGACTTCCCCAACATCGGGAACAATCTTCCTGCATCTAGCCGGTCCAACCCCTTAAGAATTTTGTACATTTCTATAAGATCCCCCCTCAATCTTCTAAATTCTAGCGAGTACAAACTGAGTCTATCCAGTCTTTCTTCATATGAAAGTCCTGACATCCCAGGAATCAGTCTGGTGAACCTTCTCTGTACTCCCTCTATGGCAAGAATGTCTTTCCTCAGATTAGGAGACCAAAACTGTACGCAATACTCCAGGTGTGGTCTCACCAAGACCCTGTACAACTGCAGTAGAACCTCCCTGCTCCTATACTCAAATCCTTTTGCTATGAATGCTAACATACCATTCGCCTTCTTCACTGCCTGCTGCACCTGCGTGCCTACTTTTAATGACTGGTGTACCATGACACCCAGGTCTCGTTGCATCTCCCCTTTTCC
The DNA here is from genome assembly GCA_038087875.1 of Malacoraja senta. Taxonomy (NCBI): domain Eukaryota; kingdom Metazoa; phylum Chordata; class Chondrichthyes; order Rajiformes; family Rajidae; genus Malacoraja; species Malacoraja senta. The sequence goes on from CM075977.1 coordinate 58,971,514, forward strand.
TAATCGGCCACCATTCAGATAATAGTCTACTTTCCTGTTTTTGCCAACAAAGTGGATAACCTCACATTTATCCACATTATACTGCATCTGCCATGCATTTGCCCACTCACCCAGCCTATCCAAGTCACCTTGCAGCCTCCAAGCATCCTCCTCACAGCTAACACTGCCCCCCAGCTTCGTGTCATCCGCAAACTTGGAGATGTTGCATTCAATTCCCTCGTCCAATTCATTAATATATATCGTAAATAGCTGGGGTCCCAGCACTGAGCCTTGCGGTACTCCACTAGTCACTGCCTGCCATTGTGAAAATGACCCGTTTACTCCTACTCTTTGCTTCCTGTCTGCCAGCCAGTTCTCTATCCAAATCAATACTGATCAAAACTATCAGCTGTCTCCCCTTTACTCCATCAGCCTGAAGAAGGGGCCAGACTTGAAACACCATCTGTCCATTTCCTTCCATTAATGCCTACCCCAGCAGTTTGTTTTTTTGCTCATGATTCCAGCATCTGCAGTCTCTTGTGCCTCTACTAATACTTTATGCAGCCATCAGCACCAATTCCATGTTTGCAGTTCCATTCAACTAATATCGATAAAATAATGTAGGTTTAAGATTTTAAAATGGTAACTACAGGATCGTTTCCATATTTTAAACAACTTTTCTCTTCTCACAAATGGACAGCTTTGACCAAAGTCACTGGGAAACTAAGCAAGAACAATGCATTTTGGCAAGGGTCAATAAAAGAGGAAGCAAAAAGAACAATTCTTTGATGGTGAAACAACATAAAGTCTTTGGACAAAACAGTGCATATGATGTGCATTTTCAACACATGTCGCTGTTGTAGTAGTCTCCCATACACAACTGTTCTGGATGATATTTAGTCTTAAATGCCGGGTTCCTAGAAATCTAAAAAGAATTATCAGAAGTAGTTTTTGCACATGGTCTTCACATTGCTTCCAAAGCTCTATCAATAATTAATATTTGCATGTAATTACTAATAGCAATTCCTCTTCACTGTGCTTAATAAATCAGCTCTCTTTTTTTTAAACTGAAGATGCTTAATATCTGTTATATTTTAAAGCTGATTAAAATATTTACATTTTAATCTAGTACTAGAGTTGTTGAACAAACATTAAATTATAGTCACCACTGCAGTACAAATTACACAGATTATATTGCTTTATAAATGCAAATAAAATGCTATTGCACAATGAAAGGTAAACATTTTCAGCATGGTGTTCTGCACTGATAAAATAACCTTCAATTAACTAGTGTGAAAGATGAAACTGAAATTTGTTTGATTCACTGATAAATGGAGACAAGCCTGTGTTACAAATTGCTTTAGTAGATAGGTGCACTTAAAATATGACCATTTAAGCTTCAATATCAAAAATATTGACTGTGGCTACACTATTATTGTGTTCAGTAAAATAAATTGGTTCCTGGTTGAAGTGAGAAATGTAAAACTTAACAGGCAGAATCATGAGGTGGTAGAGACAGAAGGTGCATGTGAACCATTTCAAAAAGGAAACCAGGTTCCCCAGTGCTGGCATTGTTAGACACTTTGGCATTTGTTATACTTTGAAATAACATTGTGTAAAATAGCATTTTCTATAATTTTGGTTCCTGAATCATTAGACAATTGAGAGATAAGTGAATGGTGAAAGCTGTGGAGGGTTTCAGTGTGGAAAACAGAAATTACCTTGACCTCGGTGTTTTCACACGAAGGATACACTCCATCATGTTGTGTTGCACTACAGTGCTCAGTGAGGTTAAGTGAGAACGGATCTGACACTCAAGACGAGGCATCAGTGAGGCTCACTGAGCCATTGGTTGCACTTACGTCCTACTCCACAACAATACCTTAACTCACGCTTCAGCATATCATTCACTCTCTTAAGGATGAAGCCTTATTCAATGAGTAATTCTACAAGAGCATACCTAAAACTGAAGTTCCATCGTGGGAAAGCATTTTCATGGAAATGAGCTAAACATCAGAAAAAGCATGCACCAGATTTATAAAGCCATTTTCACATCAGATTGGAAGACCACGTGTGGATATCGGACAGGCGACTTTTCGGATGGGATCCCTTCTTCAGATTGATTAGTTTGAAGAAAGGTCACCTGTCCATTCCCTCCACGGATGCTGCCTGACTCGCTGAGTTCCTCCAGCACTTTGGGTTTTGCTCAAGGTTCTAGCAGCTGCAGTTCCTTGTGTCTCCATGTGAGGATTTTGTTGGTGTGATCTCTGTGCAAGTGACGCCAGCTCATGGAGGCCACAATCATGCCGGAAGGCATACAGAGCTCATCTCACATCAAATGAGAAGATTCCACCACACAATAAGGCCAATGAGAACGATGAGGAAAGACCCAATCTAAGGATTGATGCTTACATTGGTGATTGTCAAAGGGCCACATCCTACATGGGTCCCTGCCGGAGAGTCCAAAGCATACATCTTTCTCCAGGTAATTTTACTGCTTTAACTTTCCAATGTTAGTGATTGGCCCCACCACCACTCCGACTAGCATTGTCTTCAGCACACCCCGAGTTATCTGTCTGATCATCCATATTTATTGTCCTAATTTCCCCAACTATTTGTCCATGCTACAATCATTCATCTGCACTAACGTTGCCACTTCTCTAAATTACTCTCTGACTTCATTTGACAATCAGCTGCTTGACCTCCAATTTTTGGGTATCTCTTGTCCACCCCAGGTCATCTTACTGATCAATCCTCAAAACCTTCCTGAACCCTTTCCAAACTATCCAATTGACGACCAGCTTTCTCCCCTCGTCCCTCCATCATCTACCTGATTTCTCCAAACATTACTCTGACTACCATGCAACATTTTCTCTGTCTCACTTCCTTTGTGATCTCTAGAACTGCGAATGATTGTGGAGAATCGATCCTGTGGTGCTCTTCCACAGCAGGATGTCAATAGATCTGCAATGGTCAAACTGGGAGTTATAGACCAAGTTTGGCAAGCAGGTCAGTATATTGCAATGTCTTCTAGTCGAAGAGATAAACAGTCGCACAATCTAAGGATCAGATCATGGATCTGTAGTCCTACCACATCCCAGACAAGATTATTTCAATCCACCACAAAGAGGAAAATTGTTGCATACAATTACAAAAAACAGGAGTAATCATAACCAACTAACCACCATTCCAGGAGGTTTTCTTTTGCAATTGCTATCAAGCAGAACCTTCTTATCAATAAAGCTGCTCACTGATATTCATTTAAGGTCTTTATTACCGTTTTGTTCACAAGCAGCAACTCAGGAGCTGAATTTCTAATCCAAGACTGACTGTCCTTGACCAAGGCAGGATTTGATTGATTGTACCATCAAGCAGCCATATTAACATTGAATGGGGCTCAAAGGAAAATCTTTCCTCTGGCTGAAGCAAAAAAGGAAAATGATTGTGCTTGTTGGAGATCATTCATCACAACCCCAATTCTCTGTAGGATTTCCTCAGGACATGTTCAAGATCCATCCATGTTCAGCTTTTTTGATCAATGTTCTTACCTCTGCCATTTTGTCAGATGAGAATATGTGAACATAATTGCATTCTGTTTGATATAAAAACTCCTGAAGCATGATGCACTCTTATGCACTGTCTTGGACAACATTCAGATTTGCTTCTATTACTCAATGGTCATCCTTCAGGTTGTGGCTCAAATATTGATGGCACAGTTGACTGTCACAAAATACAAACACCGTGACTTTTGTGCATTGACCAACATGGTGAATTGGACATTCCCAAGAGTCAACAATGAGACTGTTGGTTTGTGACTGATGAGTTTTAGGATTTCAGCAGGAATGCGCTCTACTCCAGAAGGCTCTGTTACTTTTTAGTCAGAATATGTTTTAAAAAAATTCTTATTGGTCAGAATTTCTTATTAACCTTGTCCTGTTGAAAGATATAATATTTTTTATTGGAAAAAATAGTCTTCATTAGCGATCATTGCATTTGAATGGGTTTAATTTAAATACAGCCCTTCAAAATAGGTGTTTCATAAACAGACAAATTCATTCATTAGTTTGTTAATGTTAGTACTTCTTTTGAACATCTCAAGTTTATTGCAGTGACCTAGGTTTTACCTATCTAAGTCTCCACATTATCAATGGAAAAGAAAATTCAGTAATGAGCACTGTGGTGAAGAAAGCTTTAGCTTAGCTTAAAGATAGTGAATTAAATGCTTTGATATAATTGGAGCTGGAACAATATACTCAGTAAAGCAACTTTGAAATGATTGTCAAAAAATAGCAGGTGAAACTACAAATTTACATTATGATTGTCTCAATATAAATCTCCAGAATAATGAGATATGCAGTGCATTGATGAGAAAATGTGGCATAGCACATAATTGATAAATGCAAATGATCTCCGTAAGCTAAAGACCGCCTGACCAAGAATCAATGATTCTGTAAAATTGTACAGGAAATGTACAAAACAACAGTTGAACACACTAATCAACATAAGATGGAACTCTTAAAGAAAATTATTAGTGTCCTCGCTGGAAATATTGAGTATTCTAACTTTAAATATCTTTGTGAGCTTGTGGACATTGCTACTAGAGACACACACACACACACACACACACACACACACACACACACACACACACACACACACGCACGCACGCACGCACGCACGCACGCACGCACGCACGCACGCACACACACACACACACACACACACACACACACACACACACACACACACACACACACACACACATGACACCAAAACATGAGCAGAGTAACAGATGATGGTCTTGATCCAAAAAGGGGATGGGAAATCATCCAAGATTGATTAGAATGGTATCAAAAAATAGATAATTATTTTAATGATGATTACGAAAGGATGCAAGAAAAAAGATTCCCAGTGATAGCTCCTTTCATGCGATTTGTATAAAAAAAATGCAGTCAAACTGAAGGAAGAAGCAATCATGTCAAGAAATTAAGTCAATTTTTAAGAATTCAGCAATATCTTTGGAAGTTTATACATGTTCTGTATTTTATATTTTACTTCAACCATTGACATTCTGAAAGAAAAGGCTCTAAAATAAACATCAAATATATTTTTTGAACTACATTAGAATTTTGGTCTGTATCTGCTGAAGAAAGCATGACAACTGATATCTTGATATTAAAAGAAGTAAGCTATGAAGAATGTTATGAGGGCCAATTAATATAATATTACTAATGGAGAATTTTTTCTCAGAACATTTTAAGAGCTCAGAAGTGGTCAGCATTTAAATGAGAAAACAAAGAATATAAAAAGATAAAAGATATTTTCCGAATACATATGATAAAATTCTGCTTGTGAGAGTTTTAATTGAGAGTAACATTCATGCAACTCATTGCAAGTTAATTGGTTGAATTGAATATCAAATTAACAATAAAAATGTTGTACTTATTCATTGGCAATGTGTTTAGTTTAGTTCAGAGATACAGCGCGGAAAAAGGATCTTCGCCCACTGAGTCCGCACCGACCAGCAATCCCTGCACATTAACACTATCCTACACACACTAGGGATAATCTACACTTATACCAAGCCAATTAACCTACAAACCTGTACGTCTTTTGAGTGTGGGAGAAAACCCACGCGGTCACGGGAGAATGTACAATCTCTGTACAGACAGCACTCGTAGTCAGAATCGAACCTGGGTCTCTGGTGCTGCAAGTGCTGTAAAGGGCCTGTGCCACTTGGCCGTCATTCACGCGACATGCTGGTAGTGACTGACGCGCGACAGTTGCGCGCATCATCATGCATCCACACAGCCGTCTGGAGCGCGTGACGTCATTTAAAGATAGACACAAAATGCAGAAGTAACTCAGCGGGACCGGCAGCATCTCTGGAGAGAAGGAATGGATGATGTTTCGGGTCGAGACTCTTCTTCAGTCTGAAGAAGGGTCTTGACCCAAAATGTCACCCATTGCTTCTCTCCAGAGATGCTGCCGGTCCCGCTGAGTTACCCCTGCATTTTGTGTCATCTCCAATCGTCTTGGCCCCACTCTGGGAGCAGGAGTGGGGACGGATCTGGATCCGCAACGGCCGTGAGCCCCAGGCCGAGCTCGGCGATCGCTTGCCTGCTTCTGCTGCTGTTAGAGGTGAGATGTTGCGCCACGCCAGGGTGTCCTACTTGGCCGTCATTTACGCGACAGGCCGGTGGCGAGCGAAGATTTAGTCCAGAACGAAATCCTGGAGCGCTGCGCGATACCGCATGCAACTCCACACTCCTCCATGCCACTCCATGCGCCCGCCCCGCGCTACCCACACGCTAGCCACACGCTACCAGGTCGCGTAAATGGCGCGCAAATGACAGCAAGTGGGACAGGCCCTTAAGGCTGCAATTTTACCCCTGCGCCATTGTGCCGCCCATGTGGAGGAAAATACCTGATAAATTAAGGTATTCCTGCTGATCTCAGCTATATGTAGAGGTGGCGGTAGTGAAGACCATTGATCTGAATAATGTAGGTAAATGGGCTTTTGTAAATTGATGCAATGATGCAAGAAATGTATATGTATCAATGAAAAGTTGATTATACGGTAAGAAGAAAATGTGATGCATATGATTACATGAGGATCAAACAGTTTTTTCCCCAAAAGTGTAATGCATAAACTGTAACAGTATGCCCAATTAAATTCTATGGAATAAAATAGTATTAGGAGTAAAACAAGCTTACAGAATTCATATTATTGTTATGCACAATTTACAAATTCATGCACCCACAAGATGATAAACTTTTCACACTCTGGTCTTTAAAATCCGTAATAATAAAAGTCAATTCTTAAACACTTTGGTATTTAATTTTTTTTTTAAGGTGTCTAGAAAGAATCTAAGTGGTTTAAAAATTGTGAGAATAAGCATAAATGATCAGATTGATCTTAATAGTTCATGTATGGATATGACCATGAAAATGTTATCTGTGGAATATAATAAGCCAGGTTTGAATTATCTGGGCTGTCAAGCAAGATTAATATCCTGACGTTTTGCTAAATTATTTCAGAGAAAAAAATTCTCAGAGCTTTATCATTTTGGATATTTTACCTGTGGTTATTCAGTCCTCTTAGGTGATTGAATACATTGGATATAATTCACAATATAACGCAGGTCCGAATTTTACTCATCCTATGAAAGAAAGGGGTCTGATCGCATCTTTTTTTGTCAACATATCTTCTTCAATTCTCAGCAAGTGATGATTAAATACAGAAATAAAAAATAGTTAATTATTATATGTTATTGCTTACATTAGTGGGTCAGGTTAATATTAACTGAAGCTACAGGGGAGAGTTATTTTCTCATGTATGGCAAAGATGTGGAACAAATTAGCATTTGATGACACACTGGTCAACCTGAGGGGCACCTTCAGCAACAGATTGGTTCCACCAAGATGCAGCACAGAACGCCACAGGAGATCGTTTTTCCCTGTGACTATCAAAATGTACAACTCCTCCCCCTTCTGTCATGGGGTAGAAGGGGGAGGAGTTGTACATTTTGATAGCCCCCCCCCCCCCCCCCCCCCCACCAACTTTGCACATCCCCAACCCTGGACTTTCCACTCTGCACTTTAATTTCATGTTTCATGTTTTTTGTGTTTTTATGACTGTTGGCAGACCAATTTCCCTCCTGTGATAAATAAAGTTCTATCGTAACATATTGTATTTATATCTAAAGTCACTGTCAGCCTTGGCACGCTGGAAGTTGTCTTGCGTCTGGGAGTAAGGTTTGAGGGTTGAAATCTTACTGGTCTGCAAGGCTCCATAGTGCATTGATTGAAAATTATGGATGTTGATCTAGTTCCGGCTTTGGAATACATTGTAATGTTTTGGATCCAACACATATTAATGGTGTGAGTTGCTACAACTGCCATTTGATGAGAGTGTTAGCATGTGAACAATGAATGTTGGCTGGAAGATTGTAAAGTCGGCAGATTGTGAAGTTAATCAGCATACAATGCTCATTTTACACCAGCACTATCATTTTTAGACCTCTAAATTGCTAACACTCACTTATCCTTGTGCAACCAAATGCACATTCAACAGAAATGTTTTTAAGGGATCACATGCAACTAGAAACAAGTTGCTGGTGATTTCTCCTGGCTAAGACTGTGATTCTGCAACTGCTTTGGTGCAATGCAGTGTTTTTAAAAAATGCAGGAAACCGCAGAGAATTGTATATCCTGAAATGTTTGCCCTAAACCATGACTATTGAATCATAACGCATATGTTTGTGCCAATCAGGGAAAGAGTAGTCCAGGTAATAGCTTTATGGGCAGCAGGGTCAGACACAATTTTATTTATATCAAGAGGACTGGAATACAAAAACAGAGATGTATTGCTGAGGCTCTATAAGGCGCTGGTCAGGCTGCATTTGGAGTACTGTGAGCAAATTTGGGCCCCATATCTGAGGAAGGATGTGCTGGCTCTGGAGAGGGTCCAGAGGAGGTTTATAAGAATGATTCCAGAATGAGTGGGTTAGCATATGATAAGCATTTGATAGTTTAGAAGGTTGAAGGGGGACCTCATTGAAACATACAGAATAATAAAAGGCCTAGATAGAATGGATGTGGAAAGGATGTTTTTCCTCATCTCTGTTCTAAATGCCCTACCCCTTATTCTTAAACTGTGGCCCCTGGTTCTGGACTCATCCAACATCGAGAACATGTTTCCTCCTCTAACGTGTCCAATCCCTTAATAATCTTATATGTTTCAATAAGATCCCCTCTCATCCTAAATTCCAGTGTATACAGGCCCAGTCGCTCCATTCTTTCAACATATGGCAGTCCCACCATCTTGGGACAACCTCGTGAACCTACGCTGCACTCCCTCAATAGCAAGAATGTCCTTCCTCAAATCTTGAGACCAAAACTGCACACAATTCCTACAGGTGTGGTCTCACCAGGGCCCTGTACAACTGTTCCTATACTCAACTCCTCTTGTTATGAAGGCCAACATGCCATTAGATTTCTTCACTGCCTGCTGTACCTGCATGCTTACTTTCAGTGACTGATCAACAAGGACACCCAGATCTCGTTGTACTTTCCCTTTTCCGAACGACACCATTCAGATAATAATCTGCCTTCCTGTTCTTGCCACCAAAGTGGATAACCTCACATTTATCCACATTAAACTGCATCTACCATGCATCTGCCCACTCACCCAACCCGTCCAAGTCACCCTGCATCCTCATAGCATCTTCCTCATAGTTCACACTGCCACCCAGCTTTGTGTCATCTGCAAATTTGCTAATGTTACTCTTAATCCCTTCATCTAAATCATTAATGTATATTGTAATTAGCTGTGGTCCCAGCACCGAGCCTTGTGGTACCCCACTAGTCACTGCCTGCCATTCCGAAAGGGACCCGTTAATCCCTACTCTTTATATCCTGTCTGCCAACCAATTTTCTATCCATGTCAGTACCCTACCCCCAATACTATGTACTCTAATCTTGCCCACTAATCTCCTATGTGGGACCTTTCAAAGGTTTTCTGGAAGTCCAGGTACACCACATCGACTGGCTCTCCCTTGTCCATTTTCCTAGTTACATCCTCAAAAAATTCCCGTAGATTAGTCAAGCATGATTTCCCCTTCGTAAATCCATGCTGACTCGGACCGATCTTGTTACTGCTATCCAAATGTGCTGCTATTTCATATTTTATAATTGACTCCAGCGTCTTCCCCAACACTGATGTCAGGCTAACTCGTCTATAATTTCCTGTTTTCTCTCTTCTGCCTTTCTTAAAAAGTGGGATAACATTAGCTACCCTCCAATCCATAGGAACAGATCCTGAATCTATAGAACATTGGAAAATTATCACTAATGCGTCCATGATTTCCAGAGCCACTTCCTTAAGTACCGTGGGATGCAGACCATCAGGCCCTGGGGATTTATCAGCTTTCAGTCCCATCAGCCTACCCAACACCATTTGCTGCCTAAATTGAATGTCCTTCAGTTCCTACATCATCCTTGGTGCCTCTGAAGACTGATCCAAAGCACCTGTTTGTCTGCCAATTCCTTTTTCCCCATAATAAATTCACCTATTTCTGTCTTCAAGGGGCCCACATTTGTCTTCAGATTAAAGTAAATTAATGCTGTCAAAATATAAGTGCTATTCTCTTATTAATCCAATAACAGTGCAAGAATAAATTGCATAGCAGTATGATTGCCATTTTTTCCCTCAACATAGCTAAAGAAGCTTTTACTATCTTCCTTTATATTCTTGGCTACCTTACCTTCGTACCTCATCTTTTCTCCCGTATTGCCTTTTTAGTTATCTTCCGTTGCTCTTTAAAAGTTTCCCAATCCTCTGGCTTCCCGCTCATCTTTGCTATGTTATACTTTTATTTTTATACTGCCCTTGACTTCCCTTGTCAGCCACGGTCACCACTTACTCCCTTTAGAATCTTTGTTACTCTTTGGAATGAACTGATCCTGCACCTTCTGTATTATTCCCAGTAATACCTGCCATTGTTGTTCCGCTTTAATCCCTGCTAGTGTCTCTTTCTAGTCAATTTTGGCCAGCTCCTCCCTCAGACCTCCATAGACCCTTTGCTCAACTGTGATACTAACACTTCTGATTTTCCCTTCCCCTCTCAAATTGTAGATTTGAACGAGTGAAGGCGATCGATAAGATGGACACAAAATGCTGAGTAACTCAGCAGGTCAGGCAACATCTCTGGAAGAAATGGATAGGTGATGTGTCGGGTTGGGACCCTTCCTCAGACAGGTGATCGATGGTCAGCATGGACTCGATGGGCCGAATGGCCTGTTTGTACACTGTATCTCTAAACTGATCTCAAACGATGAATGTCTCAGCTTCCATTGCGGAACAAGCAGAAGCCAGTCAATGTCTAAATCTTGCCAACCTGACTATTGTCATGCAGGCTGGCACTGTTGCCTTTGTAGCTCTAGGTACCATTGTGTCTTTAGACGATGGTTGTGATAACTGAAAACTACATTTTATTATTGGCTATTCAAAAACTGGATGCAATTTAATTTTACTTACACTGAAGGAAACATGTAGTACTTTAACCTTCCATACTTCTGTTATGCAGATTTTACTCTTCTAAATGAATTTGGCTACCATCCTGCAAATCTCACTGTGAAGCAATAATCATTAAAATGATGTACAGGTATGATCACAAATGTAATTTTTCATCAATTGTCCATGGTGTTTGCTATTCAAAATGTTAGGGTTCTCATTACCAACATGGTCTTACTGCTATTTCTTCAACAGGAATTGCATCACTCCTTCAATTACTTTTTGCAATCATACTGCTATGCAATTTATTCTTGCACTGTTATTGGATTAATAAGAGAATAGCACTTATATTTTGACAGCATTAATTTACTTTAATCTGGCAAATGCATGTGAAAAACTGGCCTCAGTCTCCCACTTTAACAAAATGTTTACTAATTGAGTGAACAATTTACATTTACTTTGATTAGCAATTATTTATCCAACATATTAAAATGAATGACAACAATAAAAAGCTAGCAGAAAGAAAAATAAGTTGAAAGAGCATGTTGAAGGAATTTTAAAGGTTCCAAGAGATGGACCAAATCAGAGAGTCATGGAGTTCCAGAACTAGATGGAGTGTCTGAGAGATTCATCTTCTATGCTACGCCAGAGCAACCAAGTGAGAGCCAGTAGAATGAGGAATGGGTTGCTCCATTACACTACACCGACAGGGGAAGGGATGTGAGAGGGAGGTGTTATAATAATAGATGTGGAACCACAATGAATGATTTATATAAAAAGATAAAGATTTTATATTCTGTTCAATGGATTTAGTTCAAGTCTGTCAGTGCAGGCTTATGAAGTGGGATTTTTTTAAAAGCCCGAAGAACGTAGAATGTAGAATCAAGGGACTGCAATTTTCCTTTTCCAAAGATAAACTTTATTCAGAATAAAAAATATATACAAAACAAGAACTGTGCAAACACTCTAAACATTCTCTGCTGCTATATATTCATTAGCATTTTGTTTGGCGGAGTTCACAAAAACTATCATAATACCAGGCACCCTTGTACCTCATGTGGCCCCCTGGGGTGATATCCCTTTCCTTTGTTTGAGGTGCTGGAGTAAATCAGCTAGTCAGTCAGCATCTCTGGAGAACATACTGTAGATACTGTAGGTGACTTTGGGTCAGGACCCTTCTTCAATTCTTTAATGAAAGGCTGTGCCTTTCACAACCTCATGATATCTTGCTGAAGGCATGTTCTCCACTAAAACACTGTGGCTTTGTGGTTCTGTTCAACCTGTTCTTAAGCCAAAAATGATCAATAAAGGTACAAACAATGTGCAGGTATGCAAAAAGATTCATGCATATGCACTCTTGTTCACAGCTAAACAAGCATTTGCTATCAACCAGTGAGAATTGATCACTACCCAATTTTCAGCTCCATTACACATATCATATAGATAGCAGTCTTCAGGATGACATCTAGACACTGTTACTTCCTTGGTATAAAACACCAGCATTGGTAAGGTTATGTATTCTCTAATTCACGTTTATATGTGACCTATTGATAAGATTTTAACATATGCATTTGTCCACATCAAAAAATCTGTTATTCTTTTATCTTCACAAATGCTTCTCAGTCCATTGCCATCCGAAGTAATTGATTTGAGTTAATTTACATCTTTAAAAAAAAAAGGATTTATAGTTATATTGCTATGAAATAGAATTACACAGCGTGAAGACAGGAAAGTTATGTTCCATGAAGGTTGGCTATATGGTAGAATAATTGCACATGGACTGTAGTTGGAGAGGTTTTATTATTATTTTCTTGATGTGAATTTTCTTTTACCCTTTTGAGTGGTGTTTTCTTTGACCTCAAGAGAGTTTGTAAATTTTCCTAATGGAATATACATCCCTCATTGCCTGAGTCCGGTAACTGATCCAGATTCAGAAAATAAAGGTAAATGCCGTAGGGGTCCTTATAGTGAGTTTTTACTGTCTGGATCAATCGGGAATTGTCCTGCAATATTTCCCATTAAGGTTTTCATGTTTTATTATTGTCTGCTGTATGTTTCCTACATAGTGGGTGCACAGTCTTTGCTTATGGTATATGGAGATAGAGGAGCAAATGGAGCAGAGCAGCAGGACCAAAAGAATGAGGCAGGGGAAGGGCAATAGATAATGATGAAGAAAAGCTCTTGGGATTGGGATTACTCTCCTCTGCCTAGCAGAGCTGGTCCTTACCCTTAATAACTTTTCATTTGACTCCTCCCATTTCCTCCAAATACAAGGCGTATGGGCACGCTATTTGTAGGGAACGTCGAACAATCCTTATTCGAGGCGTACCGTGGCCCTATCCCCAAACTCTACCTCCGCTACATCGACGACCGCATTGGTGCTACCTCCTCCACCCATGCAGAACTCACTGACTTCATTCATTTCACCACTAACTTCCATCCGGCACTCAAATACACCTGGATCATTTCCAACATTTCCCTACCATTTCTCGACCTTACTATCTCCGTTGCAGGTGATAGACTACTGACCGACATGGCTATCTGGACTACACTTCTTCCCACCCTGCTTCCTGTAAGGACTCCATCCCCTACTCCCAATTCCTCCGTCTATGCCGCATCTGCACCCAGGATGAGGTGTTCCACACCAGGGCATCGGAGATGTCCTCATTCTTCAGGGAATGGGGGTTCCCCTCTTCTACCATAGATGAGGCTTTCACCAGGGTCTCTTCTATACCCCGTGACTCTGCTCTCACTCCCCACCCCCCCACTCGTAACAAGGGCAGAGTCCCCCTTGTCCTCACCTTCCACCCTACCAGCCGTCACATACAACAAATAATCCTCCAGACATTTTCGCCACCTCCAACGTGATCCCACCACTTGCCACATCTTCCCATCTCCTCCACTGTCTGCTTTCCGCAGAGACCACTCCCTCCGTAACTCCCTGGTCAATTCGTCCCTTCCCACCCGTACCACCCCCTCTCCGGGCACTTTCCCTTGCAACCGCAAGAAATGCTACACTTGTCGCTTTACCTCCCCCCTTGTCTCCATTCAAGGACCCAAGCAGTCTTTCCAGGTGCGGCAGAGGTTCACCTGCACCTCCTCCAACCTCATCTATTGGATCTGCTGCTCTAGATGTCAGTTGCTCTACATCGGTGAGACCAAGCGTACGCTTGGCGATCACTTCGCCGAACACCTCCGCTCGGTCCGCAATAACCAACCTGATCTCCCGGTGGCCCAGCACTTCAACTCCCCCTCCCATTCCGAATCCGACCTTTCTGTCCTGGGCCTCCTCCATGGCCAGAGTGAGGACCACCGTAAAGTGAAGGAGCAGCACCTCATATTTTGCTTGGGCAGTTTGCACCCCAGCGATATGAACATTGACTTCTCTAATTTCACCTAGTCCTTTCTTTCTCCTCCCCTTCCCAGCTCTCCCTCAGCCCTCTGGCTCCTCCTCTTCCTTTCTTCCTTCTGCCACCCCCCTCAATCCCCCCACCCACCCCACCCTCACATCAGTCTGAAGAAGGGTTTCGAGCCGAAACGTTGCCTATTTTCTTCGCTCCATAGATGCTGACTCACCCGCTGAGTTTCTCCAGCATTTTTGTTTACCTTGGGATTGCCTGTCAGGATACACTTTAGGACCTCATTCTGAAGCTCAGGATACAAACACAGGCAACAAATATTGACCAGAACGATTCCTAAAACCAATGCGCAATAATAAGAAAGAGAAAGCACAACAATCATATTGACACATTTGTTGTTGCTCTTCTCAATGTCCCCTTCCACACAAATAATGAACACTGTAGCCAAACAATGCATGATTTTAAAATTTGTGTGCATTTTATCAAAAACAAGTCCATGCGATTGTTGACTAATTTCCCATGAATGGTCCCATACCCCATGTGTTTCTGCCTCTGCTTTGCTCTCTCAGTGGCTACAAGCAGGCTGGAGAAACCTCCCTAACTCCTTCAGAAACATGGTAGTTGCTGTTGTAGTAAAGAGCAACGGTAAACAGTTCTGGGCCATGAGGGCTCGACTTCACCATCTCAACATGTGCAACAACAGTCTGGATAGCCAACTGACGGATATCAGTGAGAGAACTATGGTGGGACAACTACAATACTTTTCTGAAGTAGGATTCTAAATTCATGCTTCAAGGAGCGACCGATATTATCTATCCCTCTGGCATCAGTCTTTTTTGGCTCCTTTCTACTGGCTTCATTTTCACCCTTAGTTTATTTTCCTGAGTCCATGAGTATGTAGGTCTTCCACTGGGTGCTGCTCCAAGTCTGTACCAATGAACTTTCATCAGAATAAGCATCATCGACCTGAAACATTAACTCCACTTCTCGTTTCACAAACGTCACCTGACCTGCTTGGTATTTCGATTATTTTGGGGGAATTTCTTTTAGATTTATAATGCCTGCAACTTTTGTATTGCCTTTTGAAGCAAATCAAAAGTTTGGGGATTGAATTTATTTTCTTAAATGTTGATTCGGGTATTCACTCATTTTAAATAAATGCATTCTGGGCAGATGAAATAGCATAATATGCTTTTGTTTCTAAAATTATAAACAAAGGAGCATGCATAGAAATGGTAGCAACATATATTTGATTTGATTGGGCATTAGGTATGTTATTTAAAATGTTACTTAGAAACTTATGAGTATTTGTATCAGATATTTTATTTTAATAATAGATTGTTTGCAGTTAATCAGATGCCATTTAAACCAATAACTAAAATGTTGACCATTTGTCAAAGTTTTTTAAAGGACTCGAGTGCACTTCCATTTTAAATAAAGCTGTATGTATGCATCTAGCTATTAATCTAAAAAGTAAATGTGTGTGTTAACCAGTTTGACCTTGGCTTGATTAATTGTGTCAAGCACTCTGCAGCGCAGATTGCAAAAATATTGTTGATGGAGAAGGGTATGATTAAATTATGTTTGCAATTATCGTGCTGTTGATATAATATTCTGCAAGCAAAGTGTAGATTAACTATATAGACACAGGGGTTTATGATTTGTTTAACACTGATATATGAGCCAAAGCATTGTTTGTGCTTTAGGATTATTAAAACCTTAACAATCTGTGAATTAGAGTTGGGGCCCACAATATAACCTCCTAGCCTCTCACTAAAGGAAAAACGTTAGAGAATATCACTACCCATACACCCAAGCATCTTTCCAGGTAAAGCAATGATAAGAGACACCAGAAGACAGCTATTCTATCGGACATTCCACCAATTGAACAACCAGAGCACCAGATGGACACTAGTCCTCCAAAGTGGAGGGAGGTGGAACAGACAGTAAAGCGGGCAAGAGCATCTTCAGCCCCAGGGCCAAATGGGGTTCCGTATCGACTCTACAAGGGTGCTCCTGATGTTCTTCGTTCCTGTGGAGGCTAATGAGAGTGGCTTGGGAGAAGAGAGTCATACCCAAAGCATGGCGCAGGGCAGGAGGAATCCTGATTCCGAAAGAGAAGGAATCCACAGATATCAGCCAATTCCGCCATCAGTCTCCTCAATGTAGAGGGTAAAATCTTCTTCAGCATCATAGCTCAGAGGATGACTAGCTATTTAGAGAGAAACAACCTTGTGGATACAACAGTCCAAAAAGCAGGCATCCCAGGGTTCTCTGGATGTCTCGAACATTCCAGCATGATTTGGCACCAAATCCAGACTGCAAGAAAAGAGAAGAGAGATCTGCATGTCATTTTCCTTGACCTTGCCAACACGTTCGGAACTGTCCCTCACAGTTTCCTCTGAGTATCCTTTGACTTCTTCAGGATACCAGAGACTATCACAAGCCTTGTCAAGGCTTATTTTCAAGATCTGCAGCTCTGTTTCACCACGCCTGACTTCACGACCACATGGCACTGCATGGAGATTGGCATTATGGCGGGGTGTACCATCTCCCCATTGATTTTTACAATGGCTATGGAAGTCATCATAAGGGCCTCCAAGTGGGTAGTGGGTGGCGAGCGGCTGAAGTTTGGAGTCCGTCTACCACCCATCAGGGCCTACATGGATGACATGACAATCATAACAACAACAGCACCTTGCACCAGGGGCCTTTTAGGGAAGCTTCAAGAGAACATCACTGGGGTCAGAATGAAATTCAAGCCATCCAAATCAAGAAGCATTTCTATAATCAGGCAAACTGACAGATCAAAGGTTCTTTATTGATCAAGAACCTATCCCAACTGTCAGAGAAGCCAATCAAAAGTCTGGGAAGATGGTATAACTCTAAATTGAAGGACACTGATCAGGCTAACGAGTTTAGGCAAGAAGTCATCAAAGGTCTGGCGAACATCGACCGATCCATGCTGCCTGGAAAGCTGAAAATCTGGTGCCTGCAGTTTGGGTTACTACCTCGCCTTATGTGGCCACTAACCATGTATGACATCACTCTCACAAGAGTCGAGAAGATGGAAAGAACAATCAGCTCTTTCGTGAGAAAGTGGTTAGGTGTTCCTCGGTGCCTGAGCAGCGTAGGCCTGTACGGTCAGGGGGTACTCCAGCTGCCTCTCTCCAGCCTCACATAGGAGTTCAAGTGCACTAAGGTCAGACTAGAGATGACTCTGGCAGAATCAAGGGACACTGTCATCCAAGCTGCTGCTCCAACCCTGGCAACAGGAAAGAAGTGGACGGCTAAGAATGCGACACAGCAGGCAAAATCTGCTCTCCACCAAGACGACATGATATGGCAAATCCAACACGGAAGAAGTGGCTTGGGGCTTGGCAGAAAGCGACCTTGCTGCAACAAGGCATCATCACTGGAGCGCCGGAGGTTGGTCGCGGCCGAACTCCGCCGACAGGAGGAGTCTAGTAAGTGTGCCAAGGCTGTGTTGCAAGCTAAACAGAGCCAGTCGATGAGATGGGAGAGTGTGGAAAAGAGGAAGATCAGCTGGAAGGACATGTGGGAGATGGAGGCGAGCAGGATAAGTTTCCTCATTCGGGCAACCTATGATGTCCTTCCTAGCCCAAAATATCTTAATCAATGGCTGGGCGAAGATCCATCATGCCCCCTGTGTTCAACACCAGCCACACTTAAGCACATCCTCACTGGGTGTAAAGTAAGCCTCTCCCAGGGACGGTACACCTGGAGACATAATCAAGTGCTCAAATGCCTGGCAGCGACTCTGGAAAGCAGGATAACAGCCAACAATGCCCTGCCGCCCAGAACAACCAACCCAGTTAAGACAATTGCCTTTGTTCCGGAGGGGGAACAATTCCACCAAGGACCAGGTTTGGACAGCTGGAGGCAGCCCGGGATTGGCAGATGCTGGTGGATGTGGACCAACGGCTTACAGTTCCATCAGAGATAGCCATCACCAACTTGAGGCCTGATCTTGTGCTCTGGTCGAACTCTCAGCGCATGGTGTATCTTGTGGAGCTCACAGTCCCTTGGGAGGATGCTGTGCAGGAAGCCTTCGAAAGAAAGAAACTGCGATATACAGAGCTTGCAGCGGAGGCAGAACAGCGGGGCTGGAGAGCTAAGATCTGCCCGGTAGAAGTTGGAGGTCGAGGATTCGTGGCAACTGTAAGGACCTGGGGATCAGCAGACAAGCCCTACGCCAGGCCGTCAAAGAAACATTACGGGTAGCAGAGTGGAGTAGCCAGTGGCTCTGGCTGAAGGGCAAAAAACTCATTTGGTCTCCCAAATCACCGACTAGACAGATGCAGAGGGGGGTGGTTCTGGGACGCCAGAATGCACCGCTGACTACTGGAGACGTCATGGGTCCAATCAGCGAAACGTCGATGAAAGTAGGTACCCACTTGATAACCCCAATGACGTGTGTGCCTAGCCTTTCTCAACATCGGAGGAGCATAGGTGAGTGCATAAGGCTCCCATCACCACCGGGAGCAAGTTGATATTTGGCACTTTCGATTTTTTTAACATCTTGTCCTGTGTATTTGGAAACATCCAGACACCCAAGCATCTTTCCAGGTAAAGCAATGATTCACTTGCACTTTTTCAAATTTTGTGTACTGCATTCATTATTCACAATATTGTCTCTCTACATTGGATTAACCAATTGATTCAATGATACTTTAATATGTACCTAGGTACCGTGAAATGCTTTGTTTTGCATATAACCCAGTAAAATCATACAGCGATTGATCCTTGAGGTTAACTACTAGTCACAGGCCATCAAAAAACAACCTTCCACCACCACCCTCTGCTTCTTACGGTGAAGCCAATTCTGTATCCATTCAGTTAGCTCTCCTGGATCCCATGCGATCTAATGTTCTAGAGCTGCCTACCATGCAGAAACTTATTGAAAACCTTGCTAAAGACCCATTAGATTATGTCTACGGCCCTGCCCTCATCAACCTTCTTTATTACTTCTTCAAAAAACTCAATCCATTTTGCAAGACATGACCTCCAATGCACAGAACCATGATGACTATCCTAATCTACTCCTGGCTGTAGTAAATAATGGTTTTTTCTGTGCAAACCATCTTAAACAGAGGCACAACGTTAGCCACCCTCGAGTCATCTGGCACCTCACCCATGTCTAATGATGATTTGTACATCTCAATTATGACTCCTGCAATTTCTTCTCTACCTTCCCACAGTGCCCTTGGATATAACAGATCAAGCCCAGGAGATTCATCTACCTTCAAATGTCTTAGGACATCTTTGCACCTCCTCGATTGTAATACAGATTGTGCTCAAGACATCTCCATTAACCTTCCCAAGTTCCCTGTCCTCATGTCTTTCTCTGCGGTGAAAACAGAGAAGAAATATTCATTGAGGCTGTTTCCTATTGCTCCACAAATAGATGACCGCCTTTGTTTATGATGGATCCAATTCTCTCTTTACTTAACCTTTTTGCCTTAATATACTTGTAAATCTCTTTGGATTCTGCTTAATCTTCTCCACCAGAGCTATCTCATGTCCCCTTTTTGCCCTCCTGATTTTCTTCTTATTTATGTTCGTTATTCCCTTATACTCCTCCGGAGTACACTTGATCCCAGTTGCCTATACCTGACCCATGTCTCCTTGTTTTCCTGACCAATACCGCAATTTATTTCATCATCCAGTGTTCCTTACTTCTGCCTCCCTTGCTCTTCACTCTAACAGGAATGTATGTACCCTGAACTCTCACTATCATTCTTTTAAAAGCATCCCATTTTCTGGATATCTGTTTGCCCACAAACAACCTACCGCAATCAACTTCTGCAAGTATCTCTCTAATGCTATTAAAGTTGGCCTTTCACTTGTCAACCAGCTCTGCCCTTATCCATAACCATTTTAGAGCTAAAAGAACTGTGATCGCTGATCCTGAAAGGTTCACTATTACTTCATTCACTTGCACTGTCCAATTCCCCAAGAGTAGGTGAAGTTTTTCACTCATCATTGTATGTTTACCTGAGGAAACTTTCCTGAGCACACTTGACAAATTTCACCCCACCTTGGCATTATGGCAGTCCCAGTCCATATTGGGGAAGTTAAAATCCCCTACCACGACAACCCTATTCGTCTTGCTCCACAATCTTCTGGCACATTTGTACCTCTAATTCCCATTGACTATTTCTGCGCCTACAGCACAATCCCAACAAGGTGATCATTTCCTTTTTATTTCCCAGCGCCCTCACATACATCCTCACTGAATGATGCTTCATGAATTTCACCTTGCACTATTAATATGATATTCAATCAATCAATAAACCAAGTCTCCCTCCTCTTATACCCTAACCCTCGCCTGTAGCCTGGAACACCAAGCTGGCAGTCCTGTCCCTTTTTTTTGCCAGGTTTTCATAATGGCTATAACGTCCAGTTGTGACAAAGGGCCTACAACATGAAAGTTAATTCTGTTTCTCTTCTCACCCACGTAGCCTGACTTGATGAGTATTTAGCATTGTTTGATTTTCACTCTCGTGAGCTCAAGAGCTTGGTTTGGTCAAGATAATGTTCTAGGATGTTTGTGTTCACAATGACAGTATGTACTTTGATCAGAAGGTCACCGATCTGATGCAGGCCTGAAAGCAGCTTATGGACAATTCTTTGCAGGCCTGAAAGAAAATGTCAGAAATGAGTGTTCTTATGTACACACCAAAAACAAACTTGTATTAACCCTCTGAGGCGATGTATTTTAAAGGGCCAACACTCAAACTGCATTCCTTGTGCTCACTGAGATGTGTGACCTTATACCAACTTAACTTTTTGTTTTATTCTGATTATATGTTTTGTAATCTGCTTATTAAATTTTGTAAGGCGTCCTTGAGACTCTTTGAAAGGCGCCCATAAGTATAATGTTAATAATAATAATAATAATAATAATAATAACTACAAGTTCACATGTGTAGCTGGGGTACTTTGCTAGTGCAGGGTAAGCGTCATGCTTATTTTCAACTTTCTAACTTAAGGATGAAATCTGGGTTGTTGCTGCTGCTGAACTCTGCTACACCTCCTTGGGAGGTCACTCGACTCCGTGGAGAGAAGATTCCATTAAGTTTTCCAAATGCAAACAACCAAGACAGAGCATTGAGCCTTCATTAACGTTTCCCCAAAGTCTTAATATGGGTATTCATGGACTGAACTATTTTTTCATGTCTTATATTTTTTTACAGAGTACTATGTTTATTTATATTACTAAAAGTCTGATCTTGACCACTTCCTGTTGTTCTGTATATTGATTTTAGAAAAGATGCTGCCACTTACGGCTGTGATTTTTGGCCATCTTACTCAGATTCCCCCTCTGCTGCGCAGGACAAGAGGATTTTTCCCATCGATGAAAAATAAAACTTATGAGTGTTTTAAAAATGTTGAGGTTCTCTCTCCTGAAGGCCACACCCCTTCCGGAGGGACTATAAAACCCGGAAGTGTTGAGTGCCTCAGTCAGTCTCTGCAAGATGGGGGAGTGAGAGGGTCACATCTCTGTCTGAGCTGTGAATAACGCTGAACACATGTCTGCTAAACTGTGAGTGTGGTTTTACTGACCTTGAGTGCCCTTAATGTGGTTTGAAAATGAAAATGTGGTTGGTTTGAAACAAAGCACAGCAAATGGTTGGTGGTGGTTGGTTTGAAACAAAGCACAGCAAATGGTTGGTGGTGGTTGGTTTGAAACAAAGCACAAAGCACAGCAAATGGTTGGTGGTGGTTGGTTTGAAATGGCAAATGATTAAAAGTCTAAACTTGACAACTTCCTGTTTGCACTGTATATTGATTTTAGATAATACGCTACCACTTACGGCTGTGATTTTTGGCCATCTTACTCAGTCCCCCTCCGCTCATCAGGTGCAGAAGATTCTTCCCATCAATGAAAAATAAAAGTGTTATTAGTGTTTAAAAAATGTTGAGAATCTCTCTCCTGTCAATCACACCATGAAGGCCACGCACCTTCCGGTGGGAGGGGGCAGGGATTATAAAACCTGGAAGTGTGGGTGTGGTTCAGTCTCTGCAAGATGGGGGAAGGAGAGGTCACGACTCTGAGCTGTGAATCAACTGAACACACTGAATGTCTACTGAACTGTGAGTGTGGTGTTTATGTGGTGTTTTGTGTTGTTTAATGGTGGTTTTATGATGGTTTCACCCGGCTTGAAATGGTATGAAACTGCATTTGAATGTGGTAGCCTTGCACCCTGCATGAAATGGTATGAAACTGCATTTGAATTTGCTGGCCTTGCACCCTGCTTGAAGTGGTATGAAACTGCACTTGAATTTGGTGGCCTTGCACCCTGCTTGAAGTGGTATGAAACTGCACTTGAATTTGGTGGCCTTGCACCCCGCTGCCATGATTTAAGCCCCGATCTTTGCAAGACACGGCCGATATCATATCGGGGCCTAAATAACATTTTTCGCATCATCATTTTAAAATGAGACCACACCAAAAAGCAAGATAAGATGTTAAGTAAATGACATACCTTTTGTTTTTGTCCTGCACTTGCGATCCGTGTTGTTGAAGGCATTAGAAGTTGCGTTTAACTTCAATACAGCGATGCAATCGACCAGCAACTTAAAAAAAAAAATGGGAACAGAAGCGCAGTATGAATTTTCTTCATCAGCTAGCAGTCCGAGCAAATCCCTCTCCGACAACCAATACAAAGCTGCATTTTAATCCCACCCCCCTCTTCCTCCCAAAGCCTACGGAATCGCATGTACAGGCAGTGGGCAGATTTGGAGCTCCACTGATGGTAGGGTTTTGTAACATCACTACATTAAATAGCAACAATTCCCTGCTGCTGGAGGAGTACTGCTTGTAGTGTGGTATGTCCTTATAAATGCTGGCTGCCAGTTCTCAGCTGCAAGTTTAAGTGCCAGCATCTTAGAGACCTCTTAGGGCTAACAGAATCAAAAGATATGGGGAGAAAGCAGGAACGGGGTACTGATTTTGGATGATCAGCTGGCTCGAAGAGCCGAATGGCCTATTCCTGCACCTATTTTCTATGTTTCTATCTGCCTCATTGAAAACGACACAGCACAGTGAAATCCAAATACTCTTTTCTGTGAACTTTACAATTGAAGATCATGATCTTTATGGGACTTTGACAAATTGTATTAGGTGGCCCACAGTGCTACTTAAATGACATTAGTGGCAATAAATCAGTATGTGGACTGCTCTTGACTTTCAGAAGGTTATTTTACTTTATATTTTCTTGTGTAATATTTCCTTTCCCCAATGGTTTTTCTTCCCTTATCTTTTGATTGTGAGAATGGCCCAGTGAATTTGCTGCCTCCATTCCTACCATTTTGATTTGAGATTTTATTACATAAGTCTATCATTATTTAAATTGCTTGCAGTGACATTGTAAATGATATAACTACATACGTGGACTGCAAAATGATAAGAAAATTGATCTGCTTTAACAAAACCCATAATTCAAAAATAGCAATTTATGTGGCCATCAGCCATTGGCATATAATGCTATTGACACAGTTGTTGCCTCACAGCGCCAGTGACCCAGGTTCAGTCCTGACCTTCAGTACTGTCTGTGTGGATATTCCACCCTGTGAATGCAATTTTTACTTTGGGTGCTCCGTTGTCCTCTCAGATCCCGAAGATGTGTAAGTTGGCAGGTAGTGAATAACATTCAGACCTACCCAACTTCTTTCTTCTTCTTGCGTATGGTGTGCACAGCCTAAAGTTGTAGGACAACTTGTTCTATTTGACCTTGTTTGATTGTGCACGCCAGGTTGATTGCATTCGTTGAAACAGGGCGGACCATGTGAAGGTTGCAATCTCCCAACTTCCTTCAATGGAGAAACAGAGAGGTCAGTTCACACTCGATAGAAGGCACGGGATAAACAGATTAGGGAAGGTCAATTGCACTTTAAATAATGCCTTGCAGCATTTCTCTCAAGTTATAAGGCAATGTTACACTCCGCAGTAGGATATACTTGTGCTCATTACACCTGCTTGTCTCCAGAAAAAAGGATGGAGATGAAGTTTCAGATTCAATAATCTCCTTGCACACTACATATCCATTAATCTAGCACACTAGGGCTGGAGTTGTGAATGCAGCATATGACAGATTTTAGTCACACCTCTAGTCAAGAATTGGTCCCTTCTTGGAAATATGGGAAAAGCAATTTTTCCTGTCAGACCCTCAGTGGACATAGTCTTTTGCAGAGAGTTAAATTCCTCCTTCCTGTAACATTGAATCTGTTTCTCTTCCCACTGATACTGTCTGACCTGCTAAATTGTTTATTTTACTTTGGAGTCACGTGAGTGACTACGTGAAGAAGCCCGCCAGCCTGCATGCGCCGTCAATACGTCTAACGCATGGCGCACGACTGGCTGGGAGGAGCGTCGCTCCTCCAGCGGTAAGTTTCAAACCCTGCAGGTAAGTTTTAAACTTATTCTCAGGTCGTGTTTTTTGGTTGGTGAAATCTCTTTTACCGAGTTTTGCTGCGGATATGGAAATCCAGGGCGAAATCCAGACGGACCATGGGGAAACCGGCTACGGAGGACCGCGGGAGTGCGGGTAGCCGGCAGCCGTCGGGTTCGCCGCCCGAGTCACTAACAGTGCGGTCAGCGACTTCAGACTTGATGCTTGCCAAAGCACTTTGGCGACCCCGAAAGGGGGTAAAGCCAAACGGAAGTCTGAAAGGCCTGTGGACTCGGACGAGTCGGGCCAGGAGAGTTCCCCTCCGACAAATATGGGTAGCGTCCTCGGGCGTTTATCCCAGATGGAGCACCTCATGGAGAGGATGCCCATCATAATATGCTCCGTGATACGGAGACATATCAGCACAGGTTTACTTTGGTACCTGTGGCAGCGCCTGTTTCAGGGCTGCTTAATATCTCCCATTCTGAGGAGGGGAGTGTCAGGGGTCAGTATATGACTGACTCCGAATTTGGAGGTATGTCCATGGAACATCCTGAATGCATGCATGAGGATCAAGAATTGCCTGCCATGGCATCAGGGTTTGCGATACCCTCACAAACAAGGGAGCCGCTGCAAGAACAGCTGGCTTCCAGCATCAGGGTTTGCGATACCCTCACAAACAAGGGAGCCACTGCAAGAACAGTTGGCTTCCAGCATCAACTACCTCATGTCACATCATTACACGAACAGGTGACGGCTTCAAAATTCCATACACCTGTCAATTGTGCATCCCTGAAAGTGCCGGCAGTGAACAGCTCTATCTGGGGGTACATTGGAGAAAAATGGGGCATCAAAGCCCAAGAAATGAAACTCCAAAGAATTTTAAATTGCTGGCTTCAGGCATCACAGCATTTGCCAGGCAATGTCCAGCCGCCGAATCTTCTGTTCGGGGAAGATCTACCCAACAGGTTAAAAACCTGGATGAGGTAGCAAAAGTTCTCGGGCTAATCTAGGCACCAACTACGAGCAAGGCTTCACCATTTTGGCGACAACACCCCTACGCATCCATCAGCAGTAAGTGGTTCGCTGAAGCTGGTGGTAGCTCGAAAGCTGATTTCTCTGGGCAGAGGTCTTTTTTAGGCCAACAGCCAAGCTGGCCTTCATGGAGAATGCGCAATCCATGCACCCGAGCAGTTCTATCCTCCAAACCTCGAGGACGGAAATAGAATCCGTATCAGGGGCCTTTGGGGCCTGCCATAAGACCACCGGTAACCATTGAGGTAGGTGGGTCTTGTTCTTTCCGGAACATGTGGTGTGTGGATTAGTTACAAGTTAGTGGTAGATTACACTTGTTTTTGCACAAATGACGGTGGATAACATCAGACCAGTTTATACTGCATAGTATACAAGGGTTCCAAATTGAAGTTCCTCTTAACTCATTGCCACCCATACAACATACACCAAGTCGCATTTATTCATTCCAAACAAGAAGGTTTGGATATACAAGCAGAAATTCATAAATTACACACAACAGGGGTAATCGAGAGGAAGCAAAAGCTGTTGGGTTAATTATAGCACCCACGACGAGCAAAGCTTCACCGCTTCGGCGACAACACCCCTGCGTCTCCAGAAAAGTAAGATGGAGGATGTCGGATCATCTTTGATTTAACTCAACTTAACTCACATGTGCAGTATAGACATTTAAAATGGGGGATCACCGGAGATATTTCAAATTTAGCTGGATGATTACAAACTGATGCTAGTGCTCAAGGATGAGGAACTACTAATATCATCTCTAGTTGCGGAGGCAAAAGGGGATGTGCATGAGTTACCAATTCTTCAGATATATGGTATCAACTATCTGGAGATACTAGGGGCATTCTATGGGTTAAAGGCTTATTGTGGGAATATTTATAATCTGCATGTTCAACTACAAGTTGATAACACTACGGCGGTGGCATATATTAATCACATAGTGAAATCAAGTCAGTATCCTGCGATAGTTTAGCTAACCTCATTTGGCGCTGGTGTATCGTCACGTAAATTTAATGATAACAGAATGGATGTTGGATCACAAAGTATTTAATGAATATCGATTTGTTTGCATCTAGGCTCAAACACCAATTGCAAAAATATGTGGCATGGGAGCCACACCCAGGGGCAGTGGCGATAGACGCATTCACTCTACACTGAGGAGGAATGTTCTTTTATGTCTTTCCTCCATTTTGCCTCATCGGTCGGGTCTTGCAAAAAATCCAGCAAGATTCTGCTTCAGGCATTTTCGTAGTGCCTGACTGGCCTATGCAGCCATGGTTCCTGCTGATGTTGGGAATGATAATAGAACCTTATATGGTTATTTCTAAACACAAACATCTGTTGGTTCATCCCGTGACTCGCGAAGCCACCCTCTGCATGATAGAATCAATTTTATGTGGCATAGGAGCCAGACCCAGGGGCAGTGGCGATAGATGCATTCTCGCTACACTGAGGAGGAATGTTCTTTTATGCCTTTCCTCCATTTTGCCTCATCACTCGGGTCTTGCAAAAAATACAGCAAGATTCCGCTTCAGGCTTTTTCGTAGTGCCTGACTGGCCTATGCAGCCATGGTTCTCGCTGATGTTGGGAATGATAATAAAACCTTATATGGTTATTTCTAATCACAAAAAATTGCTGGTTCATTGGGTGACTCGGGAAGCCACCCTCTGCATGATAGAATCAATTTATTGACTTGCAGACTCCAAAAAGACCGTTCCTGGGGCTCGGGTTGTCAGACCGAACCATGGACGTGCTCACTGCAGCTTGGAGGGATAGCACCATAAAGCAGTACATTTCCTCATCAGGAGATGGGAAGTGTTTTGTTTAAATACTAATATAACATATAATACGGCACGGATAACTGACGTCTTGGAGTTCATTTTCAAATGGTTCTTTGACAAAAAAAATTAAGTTCTAGTGCCATTAACTGTGCCAAAAGTGCCTTCTCATCATATTTGCTGCTGGGATCGGGACCCACTCTGTCGGGTCTCACCCTCTGATATCCAGATTTATGTAGGATATCTTTAACTCATGTCCTCCTAGGCCCAGGTACACGGAAGTATGGGATATTAACATTGTATTAACACTGCTTTGCCGGTGGGCTCCAGCTACGTCCTTATCTTTGGCCCGGCTCTCATATAAGGTAGTTATGCTCATGATGCTGGTTCAGCGCAACGCGTCCAGTCGTTGCATAAGCTACGGCTGAACAGAATGGTTATATCTACCAACAAAATAACGTTCTATGTAAATGAGTTATTAAACTAAGCAGACCGGGGGCGTTGGGTCTAAAGCTGGAATTTCTGGCATATCCTATGGACCATAGATTGTGTGTTGTAACAAATATTCATCAATTAAAAAAAAAAAATTTGAATAATATTTTTATTGGAGGCAAATACATATTATATTGAAAACATTTCATGTATTTCATTTCTACATTACTAATATTATCAAACGTTATTTGTGTTGTCTCCAATCGTTTTTTTGTTTTTTTTATATAGATAGAAAATAAGAAAGTAGCAGAATGAAAGAAAAGAAAAAAAAGACATAGAAAAAAAAAGAGATAATAAAGAAGAATGGAATAACTTACTAAAAACACATCATTAGAGATATATTCGTACATTTCACAGTATAACTTTTCATCTAATCCTTGGCTCGAGTTTTAATCAGGTTCTCGTGTCGAACCAGTCTGACCCTTCAGATAATCAATAAATGGAGACCATGTTCTGATAAATAATTCTTGTTTGACCATTAGGACAAGTCTAATTCTTTCCAAATGTAAGGTCTCCGACATTTCGAAGATCCACATTTTAATTGTGGGGGTATATTCATCAATATTTTAAGGCTACAAAGAACCTTAGAGGCACTGAGCTGGCAATGTTCGTTAGCCACAAAAAAACACACAAGAGGGTTTCAGTGCAGACCATCTCCAGATGGTGTAGATACTGTATGTATTGGCTTGTGCAGGAGTGAACACTGATGTGTTTAAATCTCACTCCACCAGGGCTGCGATAACATCAGCAGCAAGGTTCATGGAGTTTCCGCTGGACCGCATCCTAGCGACAGCAGGATGGTCGAATGAGCGGACTTTCCAAACCTTTTATAATAAACCAATTACCAGGCCGGGTTTGTTTGCCAACTAAATTTTAAGTTCTATTCAATAATTTGCTTATTATTTGCTTATTAATAGCATCAGCATGTTTTAAATCTATGTCATGTCTGAATGCATTATCTTTTCAATCATTTCTGGTCAACTAATGCAGTGTGTTGCATGGACTCGTGTTCGCGGCATGAATCACAGAGCTTTGAAATCTTCATGTAGTCACTCACGTGACTCCGAAGTAAAATAGGAAGATTAAACAAGAACTTACCAGTTTGAAGTTTGATCTGTATTTTATGAGGAGTTACAATGAGGGATTGCGTGCCCTCCGTTCCCAACCCTCTTCTCATAAAGGTCATGTGGTAGTTCTAGTTTCTCGAATCTTCCTATAATCAGTTCAGCAATTGTTTCTGTGATTTCACACTGCTGCTTTGAAGGTTGACGCGCATGCGGGCTGGCGGGCTTCTTCACGTAATCCCTCATCGTAACTCCTCATAAAATAAAGATCAAACTTCAAACTGGTAAGTTCTCGTTTAATCTTCCTAGTTTAGTTTAGAGATAATTTCAGTATTTTTTTTTGTTCTGTCCTCTTTCTAACTCTTCTTACAATGTTCCATTTTGCATTACTTCACTCATTTTCCAATTTGTACAAAATTCCATGGGGATTACCTTCCAGTGCACACCATTTTCAGCAAGAAATTCTGTATACAAAAATTCTGATATATGGACAAGATCTTTTTAAGTTCCACAGTGCCAGTCACATAATTCCCTCTAGACCTGAGAGAGTATTACAAATTTAAAAAGCAAAAAATCTGACATAAAAACAGAAAACACTGGGAAAACTCAGCAGGGCTGGCAGCATCTTTGGAGAGTGAAACAGTTTCATTTGTGGAGAGGGGAGCTACCCTGGTGAGAGCCTCATCTATAGTCGAAGAGGGGAACCCCCATTCCCTAAAGAATGAGGACATCTCCGATGCCCTGGTTTGGAACACCTAACTTGTCCCGAAGCTCTGCTCTCAATCCCCATCCCCCACTCATAACAAGGACAGAGTCCCCCTTGTCCTCACCTTCCACCCCACCAGCTGTCACATACAACAGATTATCCTCCAACATGTTCGCTGCCTCCAACGGGATCCCATCACTGGCCACAGCTTCCCATTTCCTCCCCTTTCGGCTTTCCGCAGAGATTGCTCCCTCCACAACTCCTTGGTCAATTCATCCCTTCCCACCCAAACCAACCCTTCTCCTGGTACTTTCCCTTGCAAACGCAGGAAATGCTACACTTGTCGTTTTACCTCCCTCCTTGACTCCATCCAAGGATCTAAGCAGACTTATCTAGGAGAGGCAGAGGTTCACCAGCACCTCCTCCAACCTCATCTATTGCATTCGCTGCTCTAGGTGTCAGCTGCTATACGTCGGTGAAATCAAGGGTAGGCTTGGCGATCGCTATGCCCAACTTCTTCCCGCTCCACATCAGTCTGAAGAAGGGTCTCAACCCAAAATGTCACCTATTCCTTCACTCCATAGATGCTGCCTCACCTGCTGAGTTTCTCCACCATTTTTGTCTTCCAGCACAGGAACAGGCTCTTTAGCGCACAATGTTGATGCTGAACATGATTCGATTTTAAACTATTTCCCTTGCAATAGACAATAGACAATAGACAATAGGTGCAAGAGTAGGCCATTTGGCCCTTCGAACCAGCACCGCCATTCAATGTGATCATGGCTGATCATCCCCAATCAGTACCCCGTTCCTGCCTTCTCCCCATATCCCGACTCCGCTATTTTTAAGAGCCCTATCTAGCTCTCTCTTGAAAGCATCCAGAGATCCTGCCTCCTCCACCCTCTGAGGTAGATAATTCCACAGACTCACCACTCTCTGTGAGAAAAAGTGTTTCCTCGTCTCCGTTCTAAATGGCTTACTCCTTATTCTTAAACTGTGGCCCCTGGTTCTGGACTCCCCCAACATCGGGAACATGTTTCCTGCCTCTAGCGTGTCCAAGCCCTTTACAATCTGCCTGCATATGATCCATAACTCTTAATGTTCTGCATATCCATGTGCCTATCGAAAAGCCTCTTAAATGCCACTATCAAATCTGCCTCCACCGTCATCCACTGGCAGCGAATTCCAGGCACCCACTACTCTCCGTGTAAAAAACTTGCCATGCACACAGTGCCGGATTTAGATGAAGAGAGGCCTTAGACTATTCCACTTGTGAGGCCCCTCCCAATCCCACACCCCCACGTTGAAGTTAACGTTTGCCCTCGTTTTCTTGTTAAGTAGGTCAACATGGCATTCCTGTGCTTCTCTGAGTTTTCATGAGTTTGGATAAGACAGGGGTTTTGCCAATCATCAAACCCTTCTGAAGCTAAAGATGTATCAGAAGATGCAATGTTTTGGAAAGAGTTTACAAACAAAACAATATATCCATCCTTTTGAGGGAGAATGCACAAGCCACTCTCGGCTATATGTTTCTCCATTGACTTTTGTTGAATAAAAAAGAGCTTTTGTGCAAAACCTAGACTGCTTTTTATACACTCGCTTGGAATTTGAAAATGGTCCACAACGATGCTGAACTTGAGAGGGGCCCCTTTCTACCCAATAGGATACGTCCTCATGTGACAATTCTGTCCACAAACCAATGTCTGTTACAGTAGATCTATGTTTGGCATCATCTAAATCTGAGTCTGGAATACCTTGGACTTGGCCTACCTTACCAGGTGTGAGCTGAAAATTCTGACTATCCACATTATTTTCTTGTCGCTCTTTAGCCTCTCCCTGTCCATTAAGTGACTCCTGAATTAGTTCTATATTTTCATTTTGAGCCGGTATCATGGCTGTTTTCTCATATTCAGCTTGCTGTTCCACGTCCTGCTTCGCTGTTTCTGTTTCAGGGAGGTTTTCTTCTGGTTGAATGCTAGTAGTTGGCTGGATAGCTCCACCACACTAATTTCCTTGTGTTAGTATCAATGTATCTGCTTCACCGCTGGCACTTGTTGCTTCTGTCAGTGGCTGATCCAAGAAAGCAGTGGTTGGTCTTAACTTCTTTACCATATCATTTTCAAGTCTCTTTCTCTTGCGCTTGCTAGCACCACTTTCAAATCTTTTACTCATATTCAGATTAGAATCTGAAAATAAAAAGTAAAATTAATCTTCAACAGTTCTTAGAAAGGAAAACATGAAGGGGCGTTCTCACAAAATGGGGTCCACTTGAGTGAAGAAAAAAAAATTCTGTATAATAGTTGGGAAATATTTCTTAAAGAATTGTTCCTTATTGACATTTATATAGCAAAATCTGAATAAAATCTGAATCAAATCTGTTTCCAAAAACCGTTTACAAAACGAGTATGCTTTTTAAATGTTAAAACAAATAGTAAATACACAACAAAATATTCATTTTTAATCAGTTAAACCTAATCAATTAAATTCATCTAAATTCAATTACTAGATCTAAACATCTATCCATTTCTTAAGAAAAGGCTAGCATATTTTAAATAGTCAAAGTATCCAAATAACAAATAACAAACTGATCCCATTCACACATGAATTCACAATATAACATGATTTTTAAATCTCACTTTGTCATCAATTTATATGCCAAATGGAAGGAATTTAAGACAAGACAAGAGACAAGAGAGACAAGAGATATTTATTGTCACATGTACCAATTGGTACAGTGAAATTTGGGGTCACCCGAATTTAATGTTTAATTCCCATAAATTAATCCAGAAACATCCACTCTCAAGATAATTAAATCATTATTTTTTGCACAATACATCTGACTAAAACTGAAGTGGATATTTAGTATGAAAATATTGATCATGGATAGACAATAACACAAAATATAGATGATTTAGATGTCCTTATGACATGATTGTGCAAAGAAATAATGAATTTGATTATCTTGAGAGTGGATGTTTCTGGATTGTTATCAATTGGAATATGGCCGCTGCCATGATTTAAGCCCCGTTATCGGCAGGGAAGACAAGGCCGATTTGTATCGAGGCCTAAATAACAAAGGACAAAGGACAAAGGACATTTATTGTCACATACACCAATTGGTTTCGTGAAATTTGAGTTGCAATTGCAGCACACAAATAAAATAAACACAACATTAAATATAAAAAACATCCCCCCACAGCGGGATCAACGTTCCCACTGTGAGGGAAGTCACCAAAGTTCAGTCCGCTTCCTCCATGTTCACCCGTGGTTGGGGCCTATTGAAGCCTCCGCAGTCGCGCCACGGCGGCCCGATGTTTCAGGCCCGCTTGCCGGATGATGGAACTCTGGCGTCGGAAGAACGCTCTCAGTGGCTTGGAGTTACGAAACGGCCACTTGCTACCACTCCAGAAGTCCACAGGCTGCGCTGGACGGAGCTCCAACACTGGCGATCTTGGCGAGAGATCCCAGGCTCCACGGTGTTTAAAGTCAGCGCCGCTGCGGCTGGAAGGTCCGCAACCACAGCTCCACAATGTTAAAGTCGGCACCACACAGCAACCCGGGTAAGGCATCGCCCCACTTCACAATGATACCTCAGTGCTGAAGCTGCAGCTCAAAGCTCTGGCCGGTCCCGGCAGGAAGGGCCGCACCAATCCGAATGGTAGGCCGCGAGGAGGGAGCGAAGATGCGGCTCGGAGGAAGGACGCATCCTCGCCCAGGTAGGGACTGGGAAAAACGGTTTCCCCCTTCCCCCCCCCCCCCCACTCCCCACATAAAAAGACTAAAAAGACTCCAAGGCCTCCAGAATAAAACTTTTTAATAAACTTTTAAAAGGATGAAGAACGAACAGCTGCAGGCAAGTCTGCCACCACCACTCGACATTTTCCACATCAGCAGATTAAAATGAAGCCACAACAAAAAGCAAGAAAATATCTTAAATAAACGACATACCTTTTGTTTTGTCCTGCACTTGCGATCCAGATGTTGAAGGCGTTGAAGGCGTTTTTAGTCGTGCTTAACCAATCCAGCAGAAACGGGAGCGCAATCATAGAACGGATTCATCAGGTAGTATCTTTGAGTAGCAGTCCGAGCAAATTCCTCTCCGACAACGAATACAAACCTCACCTGCATTTTAATCCCACCCCCCCCCCCCACCAAAGCCTCCGGAATCGCAAGCACAGCGCCACTGATGGTAGGTTTTGTAACAACGCCATTATGTCAAAAATATTATACACCTTGGCGGAGCGAGGCCGAGGCCCCCTAGATCTCGAGTCCCTAGGCTTCAGCCTATGAAGCCTATACGTAAATCCGGCTCTGCATGCACATCTTAAAATTTTGCTCCTTTCACCATAAAGCTATGCGCTCTAAGTCTTTGACTGCCTGTGCTATCCATGGTGCACATAATTTTATATGCTTCTTTTCAGTCTTTCCTTAGCCTCCACGCCTCCTCTGTGCAACCTCTCCTTATCGTTAATACCCTCTAATCCAGGTAGTAATGTGGAAAAAGTGAAGGGGTCTGAATACTTTCTGAATGTACTGTGTCATCCTGCCTCCATCAATCTTTCTTGTCACCTCTTCAACAA
Source organism: Malacoraja senta (assembly GCA_038087875.1). Classification (NCBI taxonomy): domain Eukaryota; kingdom Metazoa; phylum Chordata; class Chondrichthyes; order Rajiformes; family Rajidae; genus Malacoraja; species Malacoraja senta. The sequence goes on from CM075977.1 coordinate 59,005,943, forward strand.
ACTCAATCAAAGTTGTGTGCACTGAGAGTTCAAGATAATTAGTTTCTGGGATAATTTTGGCCTATTTGTTACTTATGAATTACGAAAACAAGCAAATCATTAATTCTTCAATTTTCTAATACAAATTGAAATCTTATTCCAATTTGAATTTCATCTGAAGCATGTTTGTTGCAATGCCTTTATAAGTGTATTGAGACACATGTTTAAAGAGGCAACCATTTATTTACTGTAGAGAACCCCGACTGGGTAATCAAACCTGCTGACAAGGGAGGCGCCATGGTAGTCTGGCGCACTGACCTCTAACCAGGCCAGGTGTCAACTCTCAGACATCACCTCTTACTTATCTTTGGACCATGACCCCACAGACAAGCACCAGGCCTTAATCTCAAGCACCTTCACTGACTTCATTACTTCAGGCTCCTTGCCCTCTAAAGCCTCCAACCTCATCGTTCCCCAGCCCGCACAGCCCAATTTTATCTTCTCCCCAAAATCCACAAACATAACTGACCTGGCAGACACATTGTTTCTGCTTGTTCATGTCCCACCGAACTAATTTCCACATGCTTTGACTCCATCCTATGCCCCCTGGTCCAATCCCTCCCCACCTTTCCAAGACACCTCACACGCTCTTCGTCTCCTTAATGACTTCCGTTTTACAGGCCCCCACTCCCTCATGTTCACTATGGATGTCCAGTCACTCTACACCTCCATCCCCCACCAGGATGGTCTTAAAGCCCTCCGTTTCTTCCTCGACCGCAGAACTAGCCAATTTCCATCTACTAATACTCTCCTCTGCCTAGCAGAGATGGACCTTACCGTCAACAACTCCTTTGACTCCTCCCATTTCCTCCAAATCCAAGGCATAGTTATGGGCACATGCATGGGCCCCAGCTATGCCTGCTTCTTTGTAGGGTACTTCGAACAATCCCTGTTCTAGGCGTACCAGAGCCCTATCCGCAAACTCTACCTCCGCTACGTTGATGACTGCATTGGTGCTACCTCTTGCACCCTTGCAGAACTCACTGACTTCATCCACTTCACCACTAATTTCCATCCGGCACTCAAATTCACCTGGACCATTTCCAACATCTCCCAACCGTTTCTAGATTTCACCATCTCCATCACAGGCAACAGACTACTGACCGACATCTACTACAAATCCACTGACTCCCATAGCAATCTTGACTACACTTCTTCCCACCCTGCTTCCTGTAAAGACTCTATCCCCTACTCCAAATTCCTCCGTCTATGCCACATCTGCACCCAGGATGAGGTGTTCCATACTAGGGCATTGGAGATGCCCCTCTTCCATTATAGATGAGGCTCTCACCAGGGTCTCCTCGATATCCCGCAGCTCAGCTCTTACTCCCCCCTCCCCCTATTTGTAACAAGAGTCCCCCTTGTCCTCACCTTCCACCCCATCAGCCGTCGCATACAACATATAATCCTCTGACATTTTCGCCACCTCCAACAGGATCACATCTGCCCACATCTTCCCCTCTCCTTTCTGCTTTCCGCAGAGACCGTTCCCTCCGTAACTCCCTGGTCAATTTGTCCCTTCCCACCCAAACCACCCTTTCCTGGGTACTTTCCCCTGCAACCGCAGGAAATGTAACACCTTTCCTTTTACCTCCCCCCTCGACTTCATCCAAGGACCAAATGAGTCTTTCCAGGTGAGGCAGATGTTCACCTGCACCTCCTCCAACCTCATCTACTGCATCCGCTGTTCCAGTGTCAACTTCTCTACTTCGGCGAGACCAAGCGCAGGCTTGGCGATCGCTTCGCTCAACACCTCCGCTCAGTCCGTCTTAACCAACCTGAGTGCCCGGTTGCTCAACACTTCAACTCCCCCTCCCATTCCCACTCTGACCTTTCTGTCCTGGGCCTCCTCCATTGCCAGAGTGAGGCCTAGCGCAAATTGGAGGAACAGCACCTCATATTTCGCTTGGGTAGTTTACACCCCAGAGGTATGAAAATTGACTTCTCTAATTTTAGATAGCCCTTGCTTTCTCCCTCTTTCCCTCCCCTTCCCAGTTCTCTTACAAGTCTTACTCTCTCCGCCTACTTCCTTTCTTTTTCCCGCCCCACCAACATCAGTCTGAAGAAGGGTCTCGACCCGAAATGTCACCTATTCCTTCTCTCCATAGATGCTGCCTCACCGTTGAGTTTCTCCACCATTTTTTGTCTACCTTTGATTTTTCCAGCATCTGTAGTTCTTTCTTAAACATTTCATGGCCTTCCGAAGGGGGGGAAGGGGGGGGGGAGGGGGGGGGTGCGATGGGTGCGGTCACACCCCCCTTTTTTTCCAAAGTAAAAAAAAAATCAAGATTAAAATAAAATTGGTGCGCAATATTTTTTTATTGTACACCAGGACAGAGGGAGCCTTGCCTTTGGGCTCCTTGGCCCTCTTGCAGCCGTATAGCCACTGGATGACCCTGGCATTGCGCTCGATGACTGAGAGGCCAGAGGGCAGTGGCTTGTTCTTCCCCCGGAGCGGCTCGTTGCCGCTAGCGCTGCTGCTGTGCCGGGACGGCACTGCGAAACTTGAGGGCATGGCTTTCGAAGGCGGCGTCGGCGGCAAACTTCTCCCTGGCCAGGTTCTCAATCACCTCGGGCTCGAGTCCGCAGTGCTCGAAGAAACTGTCCAAGTCGGAGCAGGCTTGGGAGAAGCGGCAGCTGAGGTTGGAGTGCGAGCGTCACAATCTGCATTCAGCAACCAGCCGCTTGAGTGGCTCCTTGGGGCGACCTGCTGCTGCTTCTCAGGGCGCTGCTGGTGTGGTTACTTGTGCACCCTGGGATACTGCTGGTGTGGAGACTGGTGCTTCCTGGGGCGCCGCTGGAGAGGTTACTTGTGCACCCTTGGGTGCTGCTGGTGTAGTTACTTGTGCACCCTGGGGTGTTGCTAGCGAGGCTGCTGTTTCCCCCTGGAGTGCTGCTGGTGTGGTTACTTGTGAGCCCTGGAGTGCTGCTGGTGTGGTTACTTGTGTACCCTGGGGTGCTGCAGCCTCTGTACCCTCTTCTAAATCTCCCCCTTCCGACGTTGCTGCTCCCGTTGCCGGCCCCTGCTGTGTGTTGCCCTGGAGCTGGGCAGCAGCCGCCGGACCAGGCTGCCTCTGCCTTTGAAACTGTGGGCCGCCGCTCCTCGCACGAACTCGCACTTCTGCCGGTACATGACTAGCGAGTCGGGCCTGAGCTGCCTCTTGGAGCTGGAGCGATGCACGATGTTAGGCGGGAGCCCCAGCTGCCCACTCTGCTGGGGGCTGCCGGAAGCCAAGTTATACCCCTGTCCCACTTAGGAAACCTGAACGGAAATCTCTGGAGACTTTGCGCCCCACCCAAGGTTTCCGTGCGGTTCCCGGAGGTTCCCGGAGGTTCCCGGAGGTTCCCGGAGGTTCCCGGAGGTTCCCGGAGGTTTTTGTCAGTCACCCTAATGGTCGAAAGTGGTTTCCGCTTCTTCTATGTTCCGGCGATTATTTCAAAAAATTCTAAACCGGCCGCGACTAAAAATAGGTTGCCGTTTAAAAAATTGATAATTTTTTAGTCGATGCCGGTTGCGATGCTAGTTGAAGGTGGTTGCCGGAGGTTGCAGGTAGTGGAAGGTAAGACCTTTTTTTCACCCAGTTTTATTCCACCAAGGAGGTCTTACCTTCCACTACCTGCAACCTCCGGCAACCACCTTCAACTAGCATCGCAACCGGCTTAGACGAAATAATTACCGATTTTTAAAACGGCAACCTATTTTTAGTCGCGGCCGGTTTAGAATTTTTTTAAATAATCGCTGGAAAATAGAAGAAGCGGAAACCACTTTCGACCATTAGGGGGACTGACAAAAACCTCCGGGAACCTCCGGGAACCGCACGGAAACCTTGGGTGGGGCGCAAAGTCTCCAGAGGTTTCCGTTCAGGTTTCCTGTGGGACAGGGGCATAAGTCTTTGTGTTGCTGCTGGCCCCGCTGCCACTGCTGCTGCCTTCCTCGGAGGCAGAGCTGCCCAAACCATTGGGCTCCACTTTGCACCCCCTCGCCGTCTGGCTCTTCACGTTCTTGGCCTTGTCAGCAGCCAGTCTCTCCACGGCGCTCTGCCGACCCCGCCTGTCCCCCTCCATTTAACTGCGGAGGTAGCCGGGACCTTTGGTCAGGGGCCTGAGCGGCAGGGAGACGCTCGCCTCGGGCGGCATGCTTGCAGTGGGCGCGATCTTGCTCGGCATCTTACTTTGATCCAGCCAACGAGGACAAACACGTTTTCACATCCGCGAAGCACAAAGACCAGGACTTCCATGAGCAATGACATATTATCTGCAATCGCCTTAATCCACATTCACCATGACTTTGCCCATGACTTGGACAAAGTCGTGACTAGGTTTGCGCAGTTACATTCTTGGAAAATGGAACTGGAAAACATAATTTATGGCAAAATGGCAATATATGCTGGTCTGCCATGAGTGTTGTCAAAGTCTGTGAGAGGAACCCTGAACTGTCTGCTAATCCCCTCACACTTTGGGAGCCCAAACAGGGCACTGCAAGAAGAGGTAGAAGTAGGGCCACCTACATGAGTGTACTGCGGAACGACACATGGTTTGACAGCATTGACAAACTGAGCACTGCCATGCTAGATAAACTGGTCTCAGGTGCTATATTCGTGGAACCAGGGATGGCATATAGGCTAAGGCCAACAAATGCCCTGGCATTAGTAGGAGTAGTGGGAAATGGCAATATACATTCAGGAGCACCGGATTCATTTTGCAGCATCATGCCAGAATGCTGAGTGCTGAGTAACAGTGAACTAAGAACTCATTCCAATCATGCTAGTCAGCATGGCTCAACAATAGTAACACTGAGTGATTTTTTAAAATTGTACTTACCATGCTACTCACCTCTATGTGACATTTACCAGGAGCACCTGAATGATTATGTAGCATCATGCCAGCATGTTTGATTGTGTGATAAGCTATATGATAAATTGTGACTTTTATTTGTTATGTTATTATATATTTTGATATGTTATTGAATCATAATCAAGAATTATAAATTCACATTTCAAAAATGGTTTCACAATTCAGTAGTACTGATTTTCAGTATTCCATACTGCTATTTGAGAATACATGAGGTTCCATGCAAAATACTGATTTCTAAAAATCCAGTTTCTGTGTAGTACCTTCTATTGCATTTGTGTGAGAAATACCGATTTCCCCAACAAAATTGTTTGATTTTAATTTTCATGATGGAAATTGGTCAAACTAAATGTTGTATTTACTTCACATCACATCAATTTCAACACGGAAAGGTGAAGTTGTTAGGTCAAGAGGACCATTAAAGGTGCACTGCACACACTAACACAGTCTAACAGTAACAGGGAATCAAATCACATGCAAAACATTTTCTAAAAAGAGGTTTTCTTTACTGCAAAAACTTACATTATTTTAATTGCAGTTTTTACATGCTCCTTTATAACATTTTACAACAGTACAACTTGATTATTAAAACAAGAACTACTTCAATTCTTGATCTTTAAAAAAGCATACAACAATGACCCCAATCATCCCATTCCACCCACTCATTACTCTTGACTCAACCAAATTTATTTCTCAAATATTGGTCATAAATTTGGTGCAAAAATGCTCCAAAATAAGGCTCAGAATGCACCAGAGGGTATCTAAAACCCCAGAGCTTCCAGGGCCCTTAAGCGGGCCCTGGACCCACGGCCGCGAGGAACTTTGCACTTCACGCTCGTGATGTGCACTGCGCGCACATTATTTCACATAACATTTTTGTAATCCTGTCATGCCACCCCCCTTTTTGAAAAGCTTCGTATGGGCCTGCATTTATTTGCTGTGTAGCTCACTTTACCATTTACAGGATGAAACTTTAACGTGGTAAACAGAAAGTGTCAGTACTGCCTGTATCAATGTTACATTCTTGAGAAGTAGGCACACTACATGACACTCATCTGCAATCAGGATCACAATATGAGCATTGCGCATAGATACATGGATGGCAACAAGTTCATGATTAAAGATACATAACATTGCAACCTTTTATTTAAGCAATTGTGATCAAAATATAAATCTATATTTGCTGTCCCGCTGACTTACTCCAGCTTTGTGTGTCAATATAACTATAATTCTTGTCTGGTAAACAGTTTTTGAATGCTCCAAGCCTCATTACAGTCTTTAGGATTGAATCAACTTTTGAACTGTTTGGCTCGGGATTTGGCACAGGATCCAGCTCGCACACAACAGGATCAAATACTTCATCATCTGGTAATAGTTCATTTCTAGCAGAGATCACTTAATCTGCATGAACACAGGATGCTATCATCAGTTTCAACCAGTATATTTTGGTCTGCAAATCTCTACAATGGTTTCTATATTCCACTTGTCTGAGTTCAGCAGATTGGGACAAGCCTATTTTCCAGGTAAATATAATAGAAACATAGAAACATAGAAAATAATTGCAGGAGTAGGCCATTCGGTCCTTTGAGTCAGCACCGCCATTCAATATGTCATGGGTGATCATCCAAAATCAGTACCCTGTTCTGTTTTCCCCCCCATATCCCTTGATTCCCTGAGAGCTAAATCTAACTCCATCTTGAAAACATCCAGTGAATTGGCCTCGGCAGAGAATTCCACAGATTCACAACTCTCTGGAAGAAAAGCTTTTTCCTCATCTCAGTCCTAAATGGCCTACCCCTTATTCTTAAACTGTGACCCCTGGTTCTGGACTCCCCCAACATTGGAAAAAAAATTCCTGCATCTACCCTGTCCAACCTTCTAAGAATTTTATGTGTTTCTATAAGATTCTCTCTCATCCTGCTAAATTCCAGCGAATACAAGCCTAGTCGACCCATTCTTTCATCATACGTCAGTCCCGCCATCCCGGGAATTAACCTTGTGAACCTACACTGCACTCCCTCAATAGCAATAATTTTCTTCCTCAAATTAGGAGACCAAAATTGCACACAATACTCCAGGTGCAGTCTCCACCAGGGCCCTGTACAACTGCAGTAGGACCTCCTATACTTTCTGATAAATGTCATAGTGATTTTTTAACTCATGTTTGGTTGAACAATACTCAAGCACGTTCTGCACACTCTGATGTCCAGTATAGGCTAATTCAACCCTTGGGCCATGAGTCGTCCAAGTGTTGTTTCATTTTGAGATTTGAACATCCCTCCAAATTTTGCTTCTTCACAACTTCTTTAGCTATTCTGACTGACTTTTCAACTGTTCACTTGAAGATAGATGGATGATTCGAAGAAACAAGTATATTTGATGACATTTCATTTCATAACATTTTTGTAAACAAAGTAGATTAAAGCTGATTAAAGCTGATTAAAGCAATTAAAGCAATTATCAGAAGCAAGCTCATCAGGTAAACTGTGGCATGCACCTATAAACCCTCAACTCAACTTTTGAACATTCAGTAGAGATATCTGAACCCATGTGGTTCACTTTGATTCACTGTTGGTAACTCTCAATCAGTATCAAGTCAAGTCAAGTGAGTTTATTGTCATGTGTCCCTGATAGGACAATGAAATTCTTGCTTTGCTTCAGCACAACAGAACATAGTAGGCATTGACTACAAAACAGATCAGTGTGTCCATATACCATTATATAAATATATACACACATGAATAAATAAACTGATCAAGTGCAAATAACAGATAATCCAACTATCTATCTATCTTCTATATACTTTTAAAACTCTCTGGCTGTCGTCCGTCTGTACGTCCGACGGCCTGCTTGACTTTGCCGCGCGGCCTTTGATACGGCCCCTGGCCCACACGGCGCGCGGAAAGGCCAACCTTTTTCGCCATTTCCAAAGAGATGACATTTATCTTTACGAATAGCCACTCCTGATTAAATTCGGTCCTGTTTATGTACACGTTTTTTAATAAAATCCATCCCCCCCCCAACCCCAATGTGATTTTCTCCGATTGTCTCCGATTTTCTCCGAAAACGACGCCATCTTTTTTCCCCCGATTGTTTCCAAAAACGACGCCATCTTTTTTTCGCCGATTTTCACCCAGGGGTCTGAAGCACGTTCGGGAACAACACCCCGGGGTGTCATCCATCCCCCCACCAACCCCAATTTGATTTTCTCCGATTTTCTCAAAAAACGACGCCATCTTTTTTTCGCCGATTCTCTCCGAAAACGACGCCATCTTTTTTCGCCGATTTTCTCCGATTTTTTCCGAAAACGACGCCATCTTTTTTTCATCACATTTTCACCCCGGGGTCTGAAGCACGTTCGGGAACAACACCCCGGGATGTCAAGCACTTTCGGGGACCAGACCCAACGGGTCTGCACTTGGTCTAGTATACTTTTAAAACTCTCTGGCTGTCGTCCGTCTGTACGTCCGACGGTCTGCTTGACTTTGCCGCGCGGCCTTTGATACGGCCCCTGGCCCACGCGGCGCGCGGAAAGGCCCACGTTTTTCGCCATTTCCAAAGAGATGACATTTATCTTTACGAATAGCCACTCCTGATTAAATTCGGTCCTGTTTATGTACACGTTTTTTAATAAAAATCCATCCCCCCCCAACCCCAATGTGATTTTCTCCGATTGTCTCCGATTTTCTCCGAAAACGACGCCATCTTTTTTTCCCCGATTTTCTCCGAAAACGACGCCATCTTTTTTCGCCGATTTTCTCCGATTTTTTCCGAAAACGACGCCATCTTTTTTTCAGCACATTTTCACCCCGGGGTCTGAAGCACGTTCGGGAACAACACCCCGGGGTGTCAAGCACTTTCGGGGACCAGACCCAACGGGTCTGCACTTGGTCTAGTATAATATTAAAACTCTGTGTGTGAGATTTCATTTTTCTTTACGATTAGCCACTCCTGATTACATTTCGTCGTATTTATGTACACATTTTTTCATAAAATCCATCACCAACCCCCCCCCCCCCCCTCACTCACTCATTTTGTCTCCTCCTGCTGGTCAGCCACCATAACGGCTGCTGTCGACCGCTTCTGTTCCGAAAACGACGCCATCTTTTTTTCGCTAGCGAATCACGTTCGGACTCTAAAACCCCGGGTTCTGTAGTACCTTCAGTGTCCAGGGGTCTGAAGCTCGTTCTGAATTTTCACCCCGGAGTCTGAAACATTTTCTGTTTTTTTTTGGATAATTATTTTAACCCCGGGGCCTGAAGCACGTTCGGGATCTCACACCCCAGGGTCTTAAGCACGTTCGGTGTCCAGACCCAACGGGTCTGCACTTGGTCTAGTATACTTTTAAAACTGTGTGTGTGTGTGTGTGTGTGTGTGTGTGTGTGTGTGTGTGTGTGTGTGTGTGTGTGTGTGTGTGTGTGTGTGTGTGTGTGTGTGTGTGTGCGTGCGTGCGTGCGTGGGTGCGTGCGTGCGTGCGTGCGTGCGTGCGTGCGTGCGCGCGCGTGCGTGCGTGTGTGTGTGATATTTCTGCCCTTTGATTCGTTACTCCGCCAAAACCACACGCAAAAACACCGAGATTTTTACCATTTCGCTAGCGATTTCACTTTTACATTCGCTCATCCACTCCTCATTAAATTTCGTCATTTTTCTGTACACATTTTTAATAAAATCCAGGAATTTGAAGCTCTTGACCCTTTCAACCATCGACCCGTTGATATAAACGGGACTGTGGGTCCCCATCCTACTCCTTCCAAAGTCCACAATCAGTTCCTTGGTTTTGCTGGTGTTCAGGGCCAGGTTATTGTGCTGGCAACATATGGACAGTTGCTCGATCTCTCTTCTATACTCTGACTCATCCCCATCAGTGATACGTCCCACAACTGTGGTGTCGTCAGCGAACTTGATGATGAAGTTCGCACTATGACCGGCTACGCAGTCATGAGTATAGAGTGAGTACAGCAGGGGGCTGAGCACGTAGCCTTGAGGTGCTCCCGTGCTGATTGTTATCGAGTCTGACACATTTCCACCAATACGAACAGACTGTGGTCTGAGAGTGAGGAAGTCGAGGATCCAATTGCAGAGGGATTCTGCGAGTTTGGTAACCAGCTTGGAGGGGATGATTGTATTAAATGCCGAGCTGTAATCAATGAATAACAGCCTGACATATGAGTTTTTGTTGTCCAAGTGGCCCAGAGCGGAGTGGAGGGCCAGCGAGATCGCATCCACCGTTGATCTGTTGTGGCGGTAAGTGAACTGCAGTGGGTCCAGGTTTTTGTCGAGGTAGGAGTTGATTTGCGCCATGATCAACCTCTCAAAGCACTTCATCACTACAGGCGTTAGTGCCACAGGTCGATAGTCATTGAGGCACGTCACCTTACTCTTCTTGGGCACTGGTATAATTGATGCCCTTTTGAAGCAGGTGGGAACCTCAGACCTCAGAAGTGAGAGGTTGAAAATGTCTGTAAAAACTCCAGCAGTTGGTCTGCACAGGTTTTTAGAACACGACCAGGTGTACCATCAGGTCCAGGCACTTTTCGAGGGTTCACCCCTCTGAAGGATTTCCTGACGTCGGCCTCTGTGACTGAGACTGAAATACCATCACAGCGAATGGGGGCTCGGAAAGGCACATCGGTGTTCTCCCTATCAAAGCGTGCGTAAAATGCATTGATCTAGTATCAGTCTAGAGTCAATCCTATCCTCACAAAAGCTACACATAATTACTTTTTTTGTCCAGTTGGCCATGATCATGATGGCAAAGGAGTTTTTGGAAGATTGTTTCTCAACTTTGGCAAATATTGTGTTAGTTCAAAATTACTGCCTGAACACAACCAGTGAACAAACCTATTTGTAATTGAATGTAGACATGGTACATTACAGCACAGAAAGAGGCACCAACCCATAATGTTCATGCCGAGCATAATGTCAAGTTAAACCAATCTCCTCTCCCTCATGTGATCCATATACCTCCATTCCCTGGTCAATTTTAAAGTTTTAGCTTTTAGTTTTAGAGATACCTTGCGGATGTAGGTCCTTCGGCCAACTGAGTCCACACTGACCATCGAGCCCCGCACATTAACACTATCCTACATACACTATGGAGGGAGGGGGAGGGGGGGTTGGAGTGCTAGTGTGCCCCTCCCTCCCATCTGGTGGCCCGTCCTTCCTTGCAAGTGCATTGTGATGTCACAGAAGAAATTGGGCTGTTTTTATAATTTCAACGATTAATAACTTTGGAAATATAGGTGGAAATGCGACAGGAAGATGTTTATCGCTACCATGGGAAAATGTAAGTAGGGTGTGTGAAAATGGGAAGGCTCTGGCCTTGGATTTGGAAGAAGATAGGAATTAACCAGATTGACACACACATAGACACATCATGGGCACAAACAAGATGAAGACTTTTAGTTATACAGAGATATTGCTCGTGGTGTTTTATGATCTGTTACTAGGTTAAAAGATCTGCCAAGAAAGAAAAACTAATTTAATTTTTTTGAATACAGAATTACTCCAAATTCTTCCAACTCAGTCATGACATTATTAAACCCATTCTTTGTAAATTCTTCCCAGCTGCTCAGACAACTGACCCATCCCACCAACAACTAGAGAGAAGTCCTGAGCTACTATCTACATCATTAGAGACACTTGAACTATCTTTGATCAGACTTTACTGGACTTTATCAAACACTAAACATTATTCACGTTATTCCCGCAATGGACTTCTGTTGTCAATATCTTTCATTTGGTCCATCACTTCATCTATATCATAGCTTGAAGCATCAAATCCCATGTTCAATTCATTCACTTTATTGCTCCTTCATCCACATCCATTCCTCATCCTTCTTCAGCAAGTTTTGTAATGGTGTGGCCACCTTCACAAGATCAAGAGGAAATTACATGTAATGCTGTACCGTCTTTGCGACAATCAGATGTATTTTCAAGCTTTGGCTTTACTTTTTCCATCACGACTTGAAAGCCATTTCCAACCAAGATACACTATTTCTCAATGCAAAGTGTCTATTTGGTTCTTTTCTGGCTCATTTTGGTCTCATGTGATCTGCATACTCTTCAAAATCAGATTTTCTGCTTCCGTGCTCACTGTAATCAACATATCACCGTGGTTACACGAGCAATGACCCACTCCTTGCATGATTTTTATTCATTTCTGTAGCAGAGAGGTTATTTAGTGGTGATTAGGATTCATGCTGTAAAAAATTCACTTACAGTGGAATGGAAAAGCTTTACCTTTCGTTGGCATGTTCGGTGACTCTGGTGATTATGTAGCCATCCCATGCAGGTGAATGGCAAGTCCTTCAGAATGGGAAAATTGAGTGAAGCTTGCAGGACAAGTCACCACCAGGGGCGCCGCATGATTGGCACCCTATCAACAGTCTGCCTGTTGTTTCGTCTTAAAAAAAAAAAATTTAGTGTGTGTTAAAAGTTAGTATAAATGTTCTCCGGTTTGTTTATGTGGGGGTCGAGGGTGGGGGCTGGGGGAAACTTTTTTTTCAGTTTCTTACCTTGCCGGAGATGCGATTATTTTCCGGATCACATCTCCAGCCACTCTGCGGCCTATGATCGATGGAGCTGGAGGCCTCCTCGGATTGACCTTGAGCCTCACCGCGGGCAGGCACTTAACATCGGAGTCGATCACTTGCCTGGGATCGCTCCAACCGCCTGTGGACTTTACCATCGCAAGCTCGCATTCTTGGGAGCGGCCTAGTCGGGAGCTCCAACGTCGCGGAAAGTTCGACCAGCTCCGACCTGGAGTCCGATCGTCGGTGCGGCGGAACTGATTACCCCCCGATGCAAGAGCTGATCGCTCCCGATGCAGGAGCTGATCGCCCCCATGCGGAGGGCCCAAAAGCCGTCGGATACGGGAGTCAAGATCGTCCCGTCGACGGAGGGCTCGAGGCCCCCGACCGCGGGAGAGCAAAGGGAAGAGACTTGAATTATTTTTCGCCTTCCATCACAGTGAGGAATGTGGAGGAGTCACTGTGGTGGATGTTTATGTTAAGATCTGTATTGTGTGTTCCATTGCTTTTTATTTGTATGACTGACTTGACAAATGAAATTCCTCGTATGTTGCAAAATATACGCTAATAAAGCATTATTGTGATTGTGATTGTGAACCAATTCCAAATCTATGCAATCAAGTTGGATATTGTTTAGAAAATCTATTATGTAACCCAGCACTTTTGTGAATAAGGATCAGACAATAATATAGCAGGACCACCCTGTCCATTCTGGTCACCAACTACCAATCTATATTATCCCATTGTCCTCGTGTTTAAAGTGCTCGTCTCAATACATGTTGTGGGAATACCTGTCATCACAAACCCCTCAGACAGCTCACCATTTACCATAAACCTATGCGTTCTGGTTATCAACACACCTTCTCAACGCCCCCCCCCCCTATCTGTGCCCGGTTCAGAGTCTCAACAAATGCATGGCTGAGATGGGGAATTTCTTCACCCAGTGGATGGTGAGCCTGTGGATTTTTTTTAGCACAGGTGGCTGTAGAGGACAAGCCATTGAATATATGTACGAAGGAGGGAGATAAACATTCTGGTTGCAAAAAAGAATCAAGGCAGATGTTGAGAACTTAGGAATATAGTGCAGGGAGAGAGAAAGGCTCAGCCATGACTCTGCTGAATGGTGAACCAGGTCAAAGGGCCGAATGGCCTATTTCTCCCATTTTCTATGTTTCCACGAAAGATGTTGCTCTGAGAAACAATTGTTGTTGCTCATTCCAGTAATGTATGCGATCCCCCTAAGGCCAGGATAAACTGTTCATCTTCATTGTCCCTTGAACTGAGTAGTTTTCTCAGTCACTTCAAAGAACAAGTAAAACTCTTTTCAACCACCCCACCCCATACCACCCGGTTTCTTTTCCTTCCCCCACCCACCCTATCTGCCCACCACCCACACACACCTCCCAGAGGGTCCCCTATCCCCTCTCCTTGTCTTATTATTCCCATTTGTCCATCATCCCCACTATTTAGTTCTGCTCTTCCTTTCAAATCAGATTCCATATTCTGCAGCCATTTGTTGACTCCACTTATTACCTTCCCAGCCTCTATTACTGCCTCCACCCTTCTCTCCCCTGCCTGACTCTGTCTGTCATGCAACATGCAGCACAGTGCAGCACAGTACAGCAGAGGAGCATACCATTCAACACACTATGTTTGTGTTAAACATAATGCCTGGATAAATAAATCTGATCTGCCCATCACATGATCCATACCCCTCCATTCCCAGCATAACCATGTGCCTATCTAACAGCCACTTAAACACCACTACCCTATCTGCCTCCACCACCACCCCTGGCAGAGTATTTCAGGCACCCACCACTCTCAGTATAAAAAACAGGCACCACATATATCGTTTAAACTTTGCCCTCCTCACCTTAAAGCTATGCTCTGTAGTCTTTGACATTTCCACCCTGGGAAAAAGATTGTGACTGTCTCCCTTAATACTTCTATCAGGGCTCCCCTCAACCTCTGGCATGATAGAGAAAACAATCCAAATTTGCCCAACTTCTTCTGTCAATTAACCCATCCCCACCTGGATCCTCCTATTGCTTGCCAGCTCTTGTCCCACCCCTCCCACTCACCTCTTTGCAGTGGCCATCTTCCCTCTACTCTTTCAGTCCAGATGAAAGGTCATAAGATCAAAAGGGTCATAACTGATAGGAGTAGAATTAGGTTATTCGGCCCATCAAGCCCATCCCGCCATTCAATCATGGCTGATCTATCTCTTCCTCCTAACCCATTATCCTGAATGGCATGTGAACCAGCTGAGATTTTACAACAGCCCAGTCATGTCACTGTTGCTACCAATGTTAGTAACTTAAAAATATCAAAAAGATTAAATGACTTTAACATCCAGCTGGCATGATGAGATAGAAGCTTGAGTCTCCACGTCGTTAGATTAGACTTCGAAATGCCATTCCTCTGTTACCAAAATTCAGAGACTATTTCAGGCTTGACTGTTTTGTGGAAAAGCTCAGTTCAAGGAAGCAAGATATATGTGAAGGGTTTTTTCAAGGTTGACTGCCTGGATGTGCCTTTGAATGCCATCTGTTTTAAGTCTCATTTTGTTTTAATGGAACTGCTTGATATAACAGAATGGTTTGAAATGTCATTCCAAGCTCAAATTATGCAAGGGGAGGTGATTTCCTTCTCTTTGAAGATTTGGTGAACCAAATTGGTTTCCAAGGCATTCTGGTTATTTCCCGGAAAACATTGTTAATACAAACAATTTGACACAGACTTTATTTAATTAACTATATTTAAATTCCCCAGTTGCTATGGTGGATTCCAAACGCTTGTCCCTGATACTGCAGTTATTCCAGCTGTCTGGATTTCTACCCTGTCAGTGCAGGGAATTGTTGTCTTCCCCCAAATGATGTTGGATAGCTTCACCGTTATTTTTGTGACGTGGTGCGAGATTGTCCGGTGAGGGAATTTGAAAAAAGGGTGAGAATTTTAAACTCAAAAGATTGTTTACCGAGGGCCAGTCTAAATCAACAAGCACATTTATGGTCAATTAACCAAACTAATGGGCTTGTCCCACTTAGGCGACTTTTTAGGCGACTGCAGGAGACTATGCAGTCGCCACATGGTCGCCACATGTTCGCGGGTGGTTGCCGGGGAGTTGCCTTCATGGTCCGTGAGGAGATCCCGCATTCTGGGAACTGGTCGCGGCCTCATTATGGTCGTAAAGTGTGAAGGTAACAAAGGCTTTGAACAGATTTCAGCCGCAGATTAACTAATAATTAATG
>CM075977.1:59021815-59173693 GCA_038087875.1 Malacoraja senta
GAGAGAGAGAGAGAGAGAGAGAGAGACTGAGAAGAGAGAGAGAGAGAGAGAGAGAGAGAGAGAGAGAGAGAGAGAGAGAGAGAGAGAGAACAATGTTGAGATTCTCTCTCCTCTCTCTGCTCTACAACACTACCCCAGATGCCTACCATTTACAGTGTAGGTCCTGCCATTGTTCGACGTGCCAAAATGCAACACCTCACACTTCTCTGTATTAAATTCCATCAACCATTCCTCCGCCCACCTGGCCAATCGATCCAGATGCTGCTGCAAGTGTTCACAACCATCTTCACTATCTGCAAAACCACTAACTTTTATATCATCAGCAAACTTGCTTATCTTGCCCTGTTCTCATCCAAATCATTGATGTTGATGACAAACAGTAATGGGCCCGGCACCGAACCCTGAGGCACACCACTAGTCACAGGCATCCAGTCTGAGAAGCATTCTTCCACCATTACTCTCTGCTTCCTTCCATGGAGTCAATTTGCTATCCATTCAGCTATCTCTCCTTGGATCTCATGCGATCTAACCTTCTGGAGCAGCCTACCATGCGGAACCTTGTTGAACGCCTTACTGAAGTCCATGTACACAACATCTACACCTCTGCCCTCATCAATCTTTTTGGTCACATCTTCAAAAAAATCAATCAGGTTTGTGAGACACGACCTCCCACGTATAAAACCATGCTGACTATCCCTAATCAGCCCTTGCCCATCCAAATGCCTGTATATTCTATCCCTCAGAATACTCTCCAGTAACTTACCAATGACCGATGGTAAGCTCACCGGCCTATAGTTCCCAGCATTTTCCCTGCAGCCCTCTTGAAAAGAGGTACAACATTTGCCGCCCTCCAGTCTTCCGGCACCTCTCCTGTACATATATGTGTGTGTGTGTGTATATATATATATATATATATATATATATATATATATATATATATATATATATATATATATATTTAAAACTGTGTGTGTGTGTTTCTGCCTGTCTTGTGGGTGCCAGCCTTCCTTTGATTCGTTGCTACGCCAACACCACACGCAGAAACGCCAAGATTTTTTCCATTTCGGTAGAGATTTCACTTTTCATTCCAAGTATCCACTCCTGATTAAATTTCATCGTCTTTATGTACACATTTTTAATAAAATCCTTCTCCCCCCCCCCCACTCACTCATTCTGTCTCCTCCTGCTGGCCAGCCACCATAATGGTTGCTGCCACCCGGCTCTGCTCCAAAAACGACGCAATTTTTTTCTCTAGCTGAAGCACTTTCGGAAACCAGACCCCCGGGTCTGAAGCACGTTCGGGGTCCAGACCCAACGGGTCTGCTCTTGGTCTAGTATATATATATATATATATATATATATATATATATGTGTGTGTGTGTGTGTGTGTGTGTGTGTGTGTGTGTGTGTGTGTGTGTGTGTGTGTGTGTGTGTGTGTGTGTGTGTGTGTGTGTGTGTGTGTGTGTGTGTGTGTGTGTGTGTGTGTGTGTGTGTGTGTGTGTGTGTGTGTGTGTGTGTGTGTGTGTGTGTGTGTGTGTGTGTGTGTGTGTGTGTGTGTGTATAACATACCCATGTATATTTAGTGTTTGCAATTATGATTGTACCTATAATAGCAACTGCCTAATAATACTAAATATTTTTAACAAAATCTGGCTGCGAGTTCAAGCTGTCAAATGTGGTCATGACCTTGTCAGATTGTTATAATTCAAATGATTAATTGGAGTACTTTAGAGAAGTAAACATGATATTCTTTGCCATTCTGGTCAACTTCTGATTCTGATCTCACTCCAGTATTTGTGACCCTGGATAATGGCTTTGACAGGGTATCAAAAGAATCATATTGTAATGGTTCAGGAAGAGGACCTAGCATACTTTCCACTGGTAACTTGTCATGGTTTATAAATGATAATTGTGCTGGTGGCATCCTGAAACCAAATTTCAAATGGTGCCTCCTTATCAGTCAATGGAAAGTAACTATTTCAAGTAGTTCAGTAGGTTTATGTCTTAATAGAAAATCAAATCCACAGCATAACTTATTAACCTGAGTAGACACCACATGGACTAAGAGATCAGAATCAAAGTACAACACACATTACTTTTCATGTTTTACTATCACCTGACACAGTATGAGAAATATATGCTCAATAAACAGTTTGCAACTGCTGCAACCTTACATTTATGTGGTCCTACAATTTATTGTGAATTTATAATGAGGGCCGAGTAGTGTGGTGTAAAATATATTTAAAAATTGCTAATTTTATGTTGATAATTAAGTTTTCTAATTTGCATTTAATTGCTATCAATGTTTGATGAGCTAATGAGTAATCTAATTACATCACAGTTATTTACAGGCTTTGTGAGGTTTTTAATTTGGTCAGGTTTATATTATTGATTAGGTTAAGTACTAATATTGGAATCATTTTCAAATTAAATAATGCAGTGCTGTATATTATAATGGTGACATGTTGCTATGATGACTTATTTTGCAGGGTTTTTTTGCCTGTAAAGTTAGTGTAACTAGCTTGACATAAAGGTTTGCTTGGCTAGTGATTATTTTTAATAGGTAGTAAAAATTAAAGATAAATCAGGCATTTGGCTTATGGAGATTTATAAGTGCTTACAAAAAACTGATTAACCAACTCAAATATTGCATATTAGCTGACATGCCATTACCTTTGCTCATTAGTTTGCTTCCTTTCTCATTTCCTCCTAAGATTTTCTGCACAATACTTTGACATTTGCTTTGTGTGAATTACTGGTTAATGTTATCTAATGTTGTCAGCTTATGTGTGATTTAAGGGCTGAAGCAACTACTCCATAATATGTGATGTGAAGAACAAAATTTACTCTTTAACAAAAACTGTAATATCATCAATGAAAACTGAACAACAGCCTTGTTTATTAATTGAACATTAAATGTCTACATTTCTCTTGTTATCTATTTGAAAATTCCATGTGATTTTTTTTTGGAGGAGAGGAAAAGGGAGAGATAGGAATAGAGTGACATTCATATGACCTTTCAATATTAAAAAATACAGACGGCTTACAGCTTATTTCTTATTAAGGGCAGAAAATATTTTCTTCCTAATTTAAAAAACTAAATATTTGAACTAGCTATTTGTTTCACCAAACACATAAAAATATATTTCAGCATTTTTATTAAGCAATGGAAAGAAGTAATTTCCTCCACAACAACATCTCATAAACAATTCTGACAGCATAATAAACTATAAAACGCTGCAGTAAAACTAGCCCTCTATGTTATAACCATACAAAATGGGAAAGCAGGAGAAAACATTTATCACTGAGGTTATTATCACTGTTACCATGGAAACATTGTTGCAATGACAATATCACCATGGTTCTGTTGTTTGTTATCATTTTTCTTGATTTTACTTTATTGAAATTGTAGTTAATTACACTCTGTGTGATGAAAAATGCTAGCTGTCATAGCAACAAAGTCAAATATTCTTAATCACTTCTCCTCTTGAAATATAATTGTTTGTCTGTAAAATATGTTTTGATACCAGCCACAGCACCATGAAATTATGATGACATGAAATGCTTTATGAAATAGATATATTCATGCTAGAGACAGAAAATTATTTGTTATAGGTTACATTCATAAAATGTATCAACATTGCACAAGGTATAGTTAGTAGCATCTGCTATTTGTGAACATGTAAATGCACACAATTCCATGTAAACACCCCTTATTTTTAAGCTTGTATTTTCATTACTGTATCAGAAGACTTTATGATTGTGTGGTGAACACACCCAAACAGATGCTAAAATAAAGCTAATTCATGCATCAAGGCAAAAAAAACAAAAAAGCTGCAGTATTTCAAAGGCTCCATTTGCACAGAAATAATTCACAATACTTTTGCCAATGATAACTTATGCTGATATTTTCCAAGAAACTTGTCAACAAATTCTAGAATGTGAAAAAAAACAGCATAAAATAAATTTGGAGGAGGTTTTCTTTCATGCTATAATACATTGTATTGCGAAAAAAATACCTTCCGAAGTTACAGAAAATGCAATGCCCATGATACCCATGACAGTCAGAAGAAGTAAGAAAAATTGCTTAAAAAAACATGAACTCCTCAGAAATAACCATGTCAGGTCCTCCTGCGGCTATCATTTTGGACATAAATTTATAACCATTTAGAACTAGCATAACGATGAGCACTTAAGGATATAACAGCCAGAGAAGAGTCCGTCCCGCCCCCCAAGCCTATTACAATCTTCAGTACCTCAATGCCATCTACTCACCTTTCTTCAACATTCCTTTATTCTATAAAAGCCCGTCACCCCCAGTCCTGAAAGGTTTTTCATAAAAAGGTTTCTCATAAATCACAATCACAATCACAATAATACTTCATTAGCCAAGTATGTTTTGCAACATACAAGGAACTTCATTTGCCAAGTCAGTCATACAAATAAAAAGCAACAGAACACCCAAAATACATTTTAACATAAATATCCACCACAGTGACTCCTCCACATTCTTCACTGTAATGAAAGGTGAAAAAAAAGTTCAAGCCTCTTCCCTTTAGGGTGAGAGTTCCCGATTTTCCTGCTCATTCATGAAGTAAAGTCTTTCTGCAACGCAATTCTAAATAGCTGAGCACTAACTTTACGATTTTTATTTGGGGTTTCTTCACCCCAGTGGAAAAGGGTATTCCTTACTTCACCCACTGAGTTCCTTTATCATGTTGATCTCATAAATTCACAAGTTATAGGAGCAGAATAATGCAATTCGGCCCATCAAGTCTACTCCGCCATTCAATCATGGCTGATCTATCTTTCCCTCTCAACCCCATTTTCCTGTCTTCACCCCATAACCCCTGACATCAGATCTCTTTGATTAGACTGTGCCTCAACCTACAAAACTCAAGGGAATACAACACATGCTTATGCCAGCCATTCCCGTAAATTATCGTTTGGGGTTCAGTAACTTTCTTGCGAATCTGCAAGACCTTAAAGACCATTCAAAATTGTAACATAGAAACATAGAAAATAGGTGCAGGAGTAGGCCATTCGGTTCTTCGAGCCAGCACCGCCATTCAATATGATCATGGCTGATCATCCAGAATCAGTATCCCATTCCTACTTTCTCCCCATATCCCTTGATTCCGGTAGGCCTAAGAGCTATATCCAACTCTCTCTTGATTACATCAACAGTAACAGTATTCTACTGAAGTTAATGCGATTTTGTAAAATGTGACGTAAAATCTGGTATTCCAGCCCTATCAAGGGCATTAACTGGCAAAAATACTTCTGCCTTAATAGAAGAGAATCTAGGAGAGGCACATTTTAAATGATGGTCCATTAAAGATAATCAATAACCAACCTTGTCAAGTAGTTACGTTCAGGGTCGGGAAGCAGGCAGGGAGCCTCAGTGTAAAGAAACAGAAGTGCGGCGACTGGAGATGACAGGCAGCGCGTTTGCGGTGATCGCAAGTTGTGGTGTTGACGGAGGTGGCTGCTGGAAGTCCTACAGCAGCCAGTGAGAGAGTGAATTGAGTGCAGCCTGCAACATCCGTATGGAGTGTCAATGGAAGGAGTTGATGGTGTTGCACTGGGCCAGGCCCACCCCTACCTTATCAATCAAGTGGCCTTGAGACACCAGGGCTTCCAGTGAGAATGCAAAGAAATGCATAAGTTCATCCAAAATAGGACTCTTCAGAGATTTAGAAGTTGCAAGATGCCACCGGAACATGGCGCCTCTCTGCGTGCTGTTCTAGATGTTATACTCAGGTATGATGTGATTGCCCCACAAGCCTCTTGCTGTATCTCTGTACACGTGACAATAATAAGCTAAACTAAACAATTAGGGTGGACAATAAATACTGGACTTGCCAGCAGCATTCGAATCTTGAACGAATTGAATCTCGTCCACTATGGGCGCCACACTGATGGCAGCCTCTTCCTACAGTTTTTTTTTTAAATCTTTTTTTATTTTTAGTTAGTTTTAAAAGTATGTTTCTTTAGTTTCTTTAGCTTTTCTATGTGGGGGAGGGGGGTAAGGGGGTAAGGGGGAAACCGTTTCCCAGTCACCTCCTGGCGAGGACGTGACTATTCTCCGAGTCGCGTCCTCGCCCCCCCCCTCGCGGCCTACCACCTGGATTGGAGCGGCCTTTCCTGCCGGGGTCTGGACCAGAGCTCCAGCAGCGGCGGCGCAGCGCTGGATACATCGCGGGGCAGCGATGCCTTACCTGGATCGCCGTTGAAGCTCCGGAGTGTTGGGCCTGCTGCTTTAACATCGGAGCTGTGGTCTGCAGAGCTTCCCGCACGGCCGGCGCTGTGTTCAACATCGTGGAGACCTGGGACCCTTTGCCAAGGGCCGCCAGCGTTGAATCTCCGCCTGGCGCGGCCTGTGGACTTTGGGAGCCACGGACTCTGGTAGGAGGTGGCCGCTTTCGGATGTCCAAGCCGCGGAGGAAGTCCTCCAGTCCCAACGTCGGACTTCCATCACCCCGGCGAACGGGCCTGAACTTCGGGGTTCAGGAGTCCGCCGACCATGGGAGGACAACGGAGGAGGATGACTGAATTTTGGAGTCTTCCCTCACAGTCGGAAACGTTAATCCCGCTGTGTGAGGATGTCTGTGTTAAAAAACTATCATGTTCTGTGCTCTTTATTATTTGTATGGCTGTATGGCGACCACACATTTCACTGTACCAATTGGTACATGTGACAAATAAATGTATCTTGTATCTTGAAAGAATAATAAATAAAAACAATTTGACGTAAACACATGCACAAACACAGACAGAAGGCCACACATGCACGGTCATGCACATGCTCACAATGCACGCAAACACGCATCAGAAACACTTCTGAAAAGAGGCCACCAATATATCAGCGAAGCTTCTAGTTCCAATTGTAAACGGTTGACTCTGCCCTGAATAGTTTTGACAGCCATTGACTCCTGTGATGTCTTCTGCAAGACCGTTGTGACTAGCACAATGAAATCACGTCCGACATCTTGTAAGAAGGATTTAATCTGCCCAACCCGGAAACTTCTCATACGCTTATCCAATTTAAAACATTACATAGATTATATTATTCAAAAACCAAACTAAATAAAATCTTTCCTAACGTCTCACCAATCTGTGATAAATGTATATGTCAAGAAGCTACCATAGCACATTCTTTTGTTTTTTGTACAAAAATCCAAAAATTCTGGTTTGAAATATTTGATATTTTTTCAAAATTAATCAAAATAAAACTGGTACCAAAACCAGAATGGATTATTTTTGGAATATCGGAAGGTATTCCTGAATTAAACGTGTATCAGAAGAATTTACTCAATTATGGGCTAATAATGGGAAAAAAGCTTATACTTAAATTCTGGAAAAATGCGCCCACACCAACAATAAAAATGTGGACATCAAATATGTTGGAAACATTACATCTGGAAGAGATGAGATTCCTCCTAGTAGGCAAAGTAGATCAATTTCAAAAGACGTGGTCTACGTTTTTGGACCTATTACAAGCATGAGGTGCAATAGTAATTTAGAAAAACAAATAAATAAATAAAAGGTATCTGGACCTGGTAATGGGAGGTAAAATAAAAACAGACTTGGTTGGTAGTTCCTTCTCTATGAAGTATGGTATAAGAGTTATAATAGAGCGATTGTTCCTTCTTTCTTTCTCTTTTTTTTTCTAGGGTCTATTTTCTAACTTTACTTCCTTCTCTAACTTCTTTTCTAAGGGGCTTTCTTTTCCCAACACTCTTTTGCACTTCACAACCTTTGTGCACTTTCTTCACTTTTCTTACTTCTTTCTTTTTCTTTCTTAAAGTTTAAAAAAGTGAAGCGGTACAAAAAATGTATTAATATATACGTGTTGTACATTACTGTAATCTACCGTACTTCTAAAAAATAAAAAAAATTAAAAAAAAATTAAAAAAAAAAAAAAAAAAAAAAAACCCGGAAACTTCTAGAAGGTCACCTGACCTCAGTCACGAGGCACAGGCACATTTGCCAGCTTCATCTTTTGGCCTCATGGGGCACTGGCATTTATATTACATATACATCACATCTCCCCCTTCACTTTAATTACATCACATCTCCCCCTTCACTTTAATTACATCACATCTCCCCCTTCCCTTTAATTACATTACATCTCCCCCTTCACTTTAATTACATCACATCTCCCCCTTCCACAAATAACACAGTGCTCTTCATATTACAAAACTATAAAATAATTGGCCAACAATTTTACATAACAAGTCCAGTTGGGGTTTGACAATCCACCACTTCTCGTGCAAGTCGTATTTCCAACTCGTTCTGTGTCATATTTCTGTTGTGTGCGATTGTGGCTTGGCACGCTTTGAGCCGGTTCCCCCACCACAGAACCTTGTGATGCGGCCTGTGATAGTTCTCTTGAGTCTGGGAGACTAGCTCCTTCTGGGAGAGGGGTTCCTCCGTCTGGTTGACTCTCCGTCTCGTCCGGGAATCTAGCTCCTTCTGGGAGAGGGGTTCCTCCTTGTGGGAGAGTGTTCGCGCTCGTCTGCTGCATGTTGCCAGGGTATTGGTCAGCTGCTTCGTGCGTAGGTCGTATGTCCTTCCTGTTTCTGCGGAACTCAGTATCGCTCGGTGTAGAGATGACGTAGCTCCGAGGGGACAGGTTTTCTCTTGCAATACGGCCACGTTGCCACTCAGTTGGCTTGGCACGAGACCACACCTGTTGTTGTTCCAGGCACGGCAGCGGCTCGGCGCTTGCCTTTGCATTGAAGTATGCTGCCTGTTTTTGGAGGGACATGGGAGGGACATGATGAGGCAGTAAGAGCGATAGAGGCGATGGCAATTTGCTTCTTAACAGTCTACTGTTCAGTAACTGTGAGGGGGATAGCCACCTGTCCCGTCAAGGGGAGTGTTGCGGTATTCGAGGATGGTGTACATCGGGTCACGGCCGCTGCGTTTGGCTTTCCTCATAATACTTTTTATAGTTTGCACACAGCGCTCTATCTGCCCGTTGCTCTGTGGATATATGGGACTTGAGGTGATATGGGCAAATTCCCAGTCATCCTGGAACCTACGAAACTCAGCACAGTCAAATTGTCTTGCATTGTCTGTCATCACCAAGTCAGGAATGCCATTCCGGGCAAATATGCCCGTCATCTCACGTATCACCGAATGTGACGTCATGTCTGTTAGTTGCGCTATATCTGGGTATTTGGAGTAATAATCTACTACAAGCAAATGGTCAACTCCATTGAGATGGATGATGTCTGCGCCGACCTTAGACCAAGGTCTGCTGGGGATGAAGTGTGGTTGGAGCGGCTCGCTTGCTTGTGCTTTCCTAGTCGCCTGGCATATTGAGCAAGTTCCCACTGTGTCCTCAATCTGTGCATTCATTCCTGGCCACGCAAATAAATTGCGGGCTCGTTGTTTAAGTTTCACTACTCCCAGATGCGATTCACGTAGCGTGTTCAGCATCTGCCTCCGCATGCTTTGGGGGACTACGATTCGATTTTCCCTCAAGACTAATCCATCGACTTCTACCAGCTCGTCATGGTATGTATGAAATGGAGTCAAGTCCGAGGGCAGATCATGCCTGTTACTAGGCCAACCCTTTCTTATATACTCACACAACAGTGTTAGGGTTCGATCTTTTTTTGTTTCAGCTTTGAACTGCGCAAGGCGTCTGACATGTGAAGGATGGCTTCTACAGCATGTATCACGTTCGGCAGGGCGGTGTGCTCTTCCGCAGGCGTGTTTGCACTGGGCAGCCGGCTCAGGGCATCGGGGACAAAACATGGGACTTCCCGGCTTCCACCGTATTTCCAGGTTGTACCGTAGCAGGTGCATTCGCGTGCGCTGGAGTCTGGGGCTTAATTTGTGTCGCGGCTTGGCGAGCAAGCTTACTAATGGCTTGTGGTCAGTAAGGATTACTGTGCGCTGACTGACAATGAAGTCATGAAACTTTCTGAATGTGTACAATATGGAGCACAACTCCTTCTCTATAGTCGCATAGTTGCGCTCGGCCGCGTTCACACGTCGTGATACGTAGGCAACAGGTCTCTCGTCTTGCATCAGGACCGCTCCAAATCCGTTGTTGGAAGCATCTGTGGCAATTGAAATGGGCGCGTTCACATAATACAGTTTGAGTATGGGTGGCGATGTCAGAAGACATTTCAGCTTGTCTACTGTCTGTCTGTGCTTCTGCTCAAAATGCCACGCTACTCCCTTTTCTGTTAGCTGTCTAAGTGGGGCGGTGATCTCCGAAAGGTTCGGAATAAACTTGGCCATGTATATCACCATCCCCAAGAACGTTTGCACTTCAGCCTTGTTTGTCGGGTATGGCATTTGTAGCATGCTGCTGACACGAGATGGGCTTGGTGACACGCCTGCTTGCGAGATGACGTGTCCCACATATTCAATCTCGTTTGAGCGCATTACCGACTTTCTGGGATTGAGCTTTAGGCCGGATTCTTTCACCCGTTCGAGTAGGACTTGCACCCTTGCGTCATGTTGTGCTGCACTCACACCCCAAACGAGAATGTCGTCAACGACTATCTCCATCCCTTCTAAATCGCCAAACTCTTCCTGCATCGCCCGCTGCCAAATCTCACTTGCGGATGAGATTCCAAATGGAAGCACGAGGTATCGGTATCTCCCAAAGGGAGTATTAAATGTGGTCAGACGCGAGCTGTCATCGCTCAGTGGGAACTGCCAGTAACCACTTGTCAAATTTCGAGAACCATTCCGCATTTGGCATGCGGGCTGCTATGTTCTCGAACGTCGGCTTCGGGAAATGCTCCCTGCGAATGGCCGCATTAAGGTCATGTGGGTCAAGGCATATGCGGACTTTGCCATTAGGCTTGCTAACCACAGTCATTGAATTCACCCAATCCGTCGGTTCGCTCACGGGCTTTATGACTCCCAAGCTTTCCATGCGCTCTAATTCGGCTTTGACCTTATTCCTGATCTTATAGGGGATAGTGCGGGTCGGGTTTTGCTTTGGTTACACGTTCTCTTGCAGCGCTATGTTGTACTCATGTCTTTTTAGCCTTCCCAGCCCTTGGAAAATCTCGCGGTTTTCCTCAATGATCCTCGCAGTGTATGATGGGCTTGCACTCACGCCATCAACCGCCTCCTTTCGCACAAGAAGCCGTAACTTTTCACAAGTTTCCCAAATATGGGTTTCACATTCCTCCTCACTATTTGAAAGACAACCCTGTGTTCTTTCTTACCTACTTTGACGTTCCCCTTTGCCTGCCCCACAGGCTTCATTGTATAACCTCAGTGTCACGTTCGTGTTCAGTAAGGCAAGACCAGTCTTTCTGAACAAGTGCTCTGGCAGGATGTCAAGTTTGAACTCAATGTTCACATTGTTGATGCTGCACATCTGTCCCCATTCACGCGTCGACTCAATCACAGCGTGAGTCACGGCGTCAATGTAGAAGACATCAACATCGTCGTCCACTGGCTCAGGCAGCGGTGAAGTGTTCATCTGGAACTCAACGTCGCGGACGTCACGGCTCCAGTCCCCAGCCTTTTGTCTGATTAGCCGGTCATGTTGTCGGGGATGTGGATGGCTGTTGGGCGCTCTATTTACCGGGCAGTCAGGGGATCTGGAAAGATGTCCAATCTCTCCGCAGGTGTGACATCTCATGTACTGAGCGGGGCAGTAGTTGCCTTTATGCCCGCGGGTGCATGACCGGCAGACGGTATCCTTACCAGAATCACGGTTGTCTGGGTCGCGAATCCCTGCCTCGGCCCCATGGCCGATTGGCGCTGTCCCGTTTCACGTAATCAACACTCTCTTCGGTGTCGATGGCGGTTGGGGCAATCTGCTTCATCTGTTCGGCTGCTGCTTTAGCTATCAGACACATGTCACTGCATTTTTCCAGTGTTAAATCATCGCATTGTAGTAGTTTTTCCCGGAGTGGCTGGCTGGTGATGCCGCAGACAATTCTGTCTCGCAGCAATGAGTCATGGATAATGCCAAACGCGCAATCATTAGCTAAAGACTTCACAGCAGTCAGGTAGCTGGAGAAGGTCTCCCCTCGCCGCTGATTACGTGTATTAAAGATGTATCTTGTGACAGTTAAGTTCTTTTTTGGTTCACAGTATGTCTGAAACTTATTCTTCAGCGGTTGTATTTGGTCACATTCCTCCTGGGCAAACTCAAAGGTCTCATAACTCTCCTGAGCGGCCGGCCCGGCTACGTGGAGAAATGTTGCACAGTGAACCTTATCTGGCTTACTCGTCAGTTCTGAAGCAGTCTCGTACAGCTGGAATGCCCTTATCCAGTCCTTATAATTCTTGGCCAAGTTCCCTTGCAGGGAAAGCGGACCTGGTGGCTTGAGTCCAGACATTCTTTTCTTTAGTTTTTTCCTCTGACACCATGTGATGTCTTCTGTAAGACCGTTGTGACTAGCACAATAAATACACGTCCGACATCTTGTGAGAAGGATTTAATCTGCCCAACCCGGAAACTTCTAGGCAGGCACATTTGCCAGCTTCAGCTTTTGGCCTCAAGGGGCACTGGCATTTATATTACAGATACATCACAACTCCCACTCCCAACCGCACCTTCCATTAGATGAACTGATTCCTTCAATTCCCACCTGATTGGTCTTTGAAAATTAAAATTGGGTCAGTCTGAACCGGTGAATCTCTTGCACAGGAGCCACATTTTAAAACCTTGTCACAGCAAAAATACACAGCCCCATCGTCCCTAGTCCCATAATGTTTTATTTGAATTGTGGAGTGTACATACATATGCTGTCTCTTCACAGGGGGTCCGCATTCCTCCTCCCACGCTGGTTATCAGGCAATGCCCTCATCTGTACTCCACAGCCAGATCACAGCTCCTCATTGCAAGATGCTGCAGTTTCCAGACAGTCCTCCTGAGGCAAGAGCTCATCATAGTCATCAAAGTAGATATCTGCAGTCCATCCAATTGATAGGGTGCAAAG
Source organism: Malacoraja senta (assembly GCA_038087875.1). NCBI lineage: Eukaryota > Metazoa > Chordata > Chondrichthyes > Rajiformes > Rajidae > Malacoraja > Malacoraja senta. The sequence continues at coordinate 59,034,754 of CM075977.1, forward strand.
GGACTCTACGCCATTATAGTAATTTTAGTAATCCTAAATGAAGGTGATAGAGTGGTTAGTTAGTGAGGTTATTTAATTGCCTTTGAAATTATTGTTTGCTCATGACATCAAATCAAAATATTTTATTGCAATCTCCCAAAACATACAAATTAAGATGATAAGTGCCTGCAGTGTAATAGGGGAGGGTTCTGAGAGATGGAACAATGCAGAAAGATACAAACTCCTCCTGTCTAACCTTCATTGTTTCCGGAATTATGGAAAGTTCCTGAATCTAGATCCACAGCAGAATTAGTAGATTCATTCCCTGTACACCAATTACCAAGGCACATTTCCACTCTCCTTCATCAAGGGGATGAAAATGTTGCAGGCATTATCTGAGTCATCCAGCAAATGTGTAATAGGTCATCATCACTATCAGTTAGATCAGTCAACAAGAATTCTCAGTCAATTCCTCCTGGCCCCCTTCTAATGCAAGCAGATTTCTGCATGGCGCAGAAAAGGATGCACATGCTGAATGGTCCTCCCTTGGACCTGAGCCGTCGCTGAAGATTCAATTGAAATTTAGATGTAGACAGTTGTTGAGTGGACAGCACCATGGCGCAAAGGTAGAGTTGCTGCCTTACAGCGCCAGAAACCTGGGATCAGTCCTGACTACGGCTGCGGTCTGTACGGATTTTTTACATTCGCCCTGTGACCACGTGGGTTTTCCCTGGGTGCACTGGTTTCCACCACACTCCAAAGATGTACAGGTTTGTAGGTTAATTGACTTTGGTAAGTTGTAAAATTGTTCCTTGTGTGTGTAGGTTAGTGTTAGTATACATGGTGATCGCTGATCGGCACGTACTCAGGAGGCTGAAGGACTGTTTCCACACTATCTCTAAAGTCCAAAGAGTGGAGATTTCAACCTTAAATCACAGTGAAGGTTGGGTATGCATCCATGACTTGAACAGACAATTCAAGCAATCACTTCTGTAAGCAATTGTGTTTGCTCCTGTAATTCCCAGCAGTATTACTGAAATGATACATTAAATTGGATATCACATTCACTTTGCACATTTCTTCAGTCACAAACAAATAATACATCTGTACATTTCTGTTGACAATGCTGCAAGTGTATGCAGGACGGCTTCCTGGAATGTGCTACCTGCCCAGCTGCTTTCTTCTTCACTCCTTTGCTCTGTACTAATGCGGACATTGTCAAAACGCAGTCACTGATATGCATGTGCATCTGCACAGGTGCATGAATGCATACAAATATATTGTTGTATACATTATCAGCAATGCTGCCATTGCCATTGGCTCTTTCTCTTAAGCCACCAACTCTGTGCAAGACTGTTAGTTTGTCTTGGTTGTCTGTGCAATAGCATAGATTTCCCAGGCCGCTGAGCAGCTCAGAGTGTCTTACCTTGCTGGTCCATCAAGTAAGTGTCTTATTTGATAAGTAAGTCCATAAGTATGTCCATCAAGTAAGTTCTGGTCCATCATCACAATCACAATCACAATCACAATCACAATAATACTTTATTAGCCAAGTGTGCTTTGCAACATATGAGGAATTTCATTTGCCAAGTCAGTCATACAAATAAAAAGCAACGGAACACACAAAACACATTTTAACATAAACATCCATCACAGTCACTCCTCCACATTCCTCATTGTGATGGAAGATGAAAAAAAGTTGAATCTCTTCCCTTTGCTCTCCCGCGGTCGGGGGCCACGAGCCCTCCATTGATGGGATGATCTTGACTCCCATAGCCGGCGGCGGGCCCTCCGCTTCAAGGCGATCAGCTCCTGCATCGGGGGGATGTCAGCTCCCCCGCACCGGACGATCGAACCCCGTGTCGGGGCTGGTCGAACCTTCCGCGACATTGGAGCTCCCGACATCCACAACCTCTCCCAAGTGCGAGCTCCCGATGTAAAGTCCGCAGGCCATGGTTGGAGCGATCCAAGGCAAGGGATCGACTCCGATGTAAGTCGACGCCCCGCGGTGGGGCCCAAGGTCCGAGGAGGCCTCCAGCTCCATCGATGGTAGGCCGCAGAGCGACCAGAGAATGCGATCCAAAACTTAATTGCATCTCCGGCAAGGTAAGAAACTGAAAAAAAAGATTCCCCCTCCCTCTCTCCCTCACATAAAACAAACCGGAGAACATTTACACAGACTTTTAACACGCACTAAAAAAAATTTTAAATGACAAAAAAACAAACAGACTGTTGGCGGGGCTGCCAATCGTGCGGCGCCCCTGGCTTATATTTTCACCTTGAGAGTTGTCCAAGTTGTGCACTTGCTATGTGTCTCTCAACCAAACAATGACAGAGAGAGAGCAAGTAATTGCCAATTGTATTGCTGATATTGACTTCTCAGGTTTTTACATTTTCAGTCCCTGCTCTTGTCTGTCAAAGATCCTTAATGAATCCACTTGATTGGAGTAATTAATTCCTCCTTGCTGATTAAGGGATCACCATAAACACAGTGGTAAACAACGAAGCAATGTGTGTTGATTAACTCATTCACCATGAAATGTCATCACAGAGCAGATGCCTGAGACAGACAATCCGATGAGAAGTAGTTTATGAGTTCATGTGAGTTGTACACTCATCCTCTACTGCTGTATAGGTAGCCTAATATTGTTCTGTCCATTGGCAGAAGCGGTTATAGTAAACTTTGTGGGAGATTGCTGCACATTTCACTGCTTTATGCCAAGGCTGGCTGGCATATGTAATGAAAGGGCTTGTGCCCTTGATTGAAAATGTAAATGGGGGTGAGTGTAAGTGTGACTTTTTCTTTGTTTACAGTCTTAATAGTTTTGATTAAGTGCCTGAATTTAAAGTATTTCAAGCAAAAATAATTATAATAAATCATATTTTGAATTATCCAAATTAAGTTGCTCTGCCTGAGTCTGGGGCCTGCGACCTTGTCACTGGTCTATGATGGCACAATAGCATGAATGGCATCTCTCAATAAGTGGCACAGTGGCGCAGCAGTAGAGTTGCTGCCTTACAGCGCTTACAGAGCCAGAGACTCTGGTTCGATCCCGACTACGGGTGCTGTCTGTACGGAGTTTGTATGTTCTCCCTGTGACCACGTGGGTTTTCTCTGAGATCTATGGTTTTCTCCCACACTCCAAAAAAAATATAGGTTGATTGACTTGGTATAAGCGTAAATTGTCCCTAGTGTGTGTAGGATAGTGTTAATGTGCGGGGATCCCTGGTCGGTGTGGACTCGGTGGGCCGAAGGGCCTGTTTCCGTGCTGTATCTCTAAACTAAGACTAAAAGTCGGTGACTGAGGTGTCTGTGAGCCTTATTAATATTACTTGGTCGATCCCTGTATCTGATAACTGCCTGTGGCAAGTATTTTCCATTAAAACAAATTTGCTCTTTTATCACGTGGCAACTGAACGCAAGTCCAAAGAAGAGTGACAAAAAAATGGTGGAAGGAAGGGATTAGGTGTTGGGTCGATTTGGATGGATTAGGGTGTTATTGCCAATCCTGGCAGCTACTCATTTATTTTTGTAAAATCCTACTATTGAGTGGTGGCTGCTGACGAATCTGGAAAATGTCCAATGCACAAAGAGGGCCTAAAACAGATGGCAGACGCTCATCTTTATAAGTAAGGAACATGACACCCGTTTTAGGTAAACGGGTCAGATGCCTTTCAGAAACTCTTTGACGGGCACAACAAGATCCATTTTCGGCCGTCTATTATTTTCGCTCTCCATTGTTCCTACTTTCATTCTTTATGAATCTTTCTCTTTGTCTATTTATCAATCGTTGTTCCTTTCGATCACATTCACATTTCTGCTGCCTGTCTGCTAATTCTATCTGAATTTGGCTCTGCTTGACCTTGTTATTCCTCAGTGCTTTTTCTTAAATCTAAATTTCTAGGCTAACATTCGTGAAAACAAAAATAAGCATTCTGTTTATTTTTAGAGGCTTTCTGGGTAATAAGGCCTAACTAAACACATTAGTAATTTGCCGATTACTGGTAAAGAATTGCTGCCAAGATCTCTATCCAAACAAATGTGCTCATCATTCCTCCAACTTTTGGGTGCCAGGGTGGCAAAATGATAGAGTTGCTGCCTTAAAACGCCAGAGATCCAGGATCGATCCTGACTGCGGGTGCTGTCCGTACGGAGTTTGTACATTCTCCCCATGACCGCATGGGCTTTCCCCGGGTGCTCCAGTTTCCTCCCATATTCCAAAGAGGCACAGGTTTGCAAGTTAATTGGCTCTGGTAAAAATTGTAAATTGTCCCTCGTGTATAGGATAGTGCTAATGTATGGTGATCGCAGGTCGGGCTGGACTAGGTGGGCCGAAGGGCCTGTCTCCAAGCTGTACCTCTAAGCTAAACTAAACTTTTGTCACCAGCAGGCTTCTAATAGCTACCCATCTACAACACATAATAAGGGATGAGAAAATGTAATCAGAAAGTAGATGGGTGACCAACAGGAAAGGAAAGGGAGTAGGCAGAGAGTGCATGAACCCTCTCTGATCATTCCCCTTGAAAAAAGCTATACCTTTTTTTGTAAAGAAAAGCACAAGTGTTGGAGTAACTCAGTGCAATAGGCAACATCTCTGGAGGACATACTGTAAATAGGTGATGTTTCGGGTGGGAACCCTCCTCATACCGGAGACGTCACTCATGCATGAGATGCTGGCCGACCGCTGAGTTAGTTTTTAGTTTTGTTTATTATTGTCATATGTACAAAGGTACAGTCAAAAAAGCTTTTGTTTGTGTGTGATTCAGTCAAAGAAACGACTATACATGATTAAAATCAAGCCGTCCACAGTGCACAGATAAAGGCTACAATATCTAGTGCAAGATAAAGTCTGATTAAAGATAGTTCAAAGGTCTCCAAAGTGGTAGATGGGAGATCATGAGAGCACTCTAGCTGATGAGGGGGGGGCCTGATAACAATTGGGAAGAAAGCATCCCTGAATCTGGAGCTATGTGTTTTCAGAGTTCTGTACCTGCACCTGATCAGAGTCATTACAGCACTTTGTGCTTTTGTTTTGTAAACAAACTTCTACAGTTCCTTGTTTTCCATACCCTTTTCGTAGGCACAGCAGGGGAGGGTGAAGTGAGGCAGAGAGATTGTGATAGGAGACACATTAGTTAGGGGGACCAACACAAGATTGTGTGGATGCAAATTCGACTCCAGGCTGTCTTTGGGTGGCTGCAGAACATTCTCAAGGGGGAAGGGGAGGGGGAGCAGCCAGATATAGTTGTGCACATTGGCACAAATGATATAGGTAGGAAATGGGATGAAGGCCTCCAGTGTGAATATGGGGAGTTAGGAAAAAGTTTAGAAGGAGGACCTCAGGGTAGCAATCTCCCAATGTCACGGGCTAGTGAGGTAGGAAGGGGAGAAATAAATGCAAGTCCAAATGAAGCACAGGTGAGAGAGGAAGGAGAAAGAGGGATGGGGAAAGGGCGAGAATGAAATGGGGGTGGAGGGAGCAGGTGGTTTGTAGTTACCTAAAATTGGAGAATTCAATGATTCATATCGTTGGGTTGTAAGGTACCCAATTGGAATATGAGGTGTTATTCCTCCAGTGCATGTGTGACCTCACTCTGGCCATGGAGGAGGCGCACGACAGAAAGGTCAATTTAGGAATGGGAAATCCAGTAAGCATTGGAGAACCGAGAGCAATGTTTGTGGAAAGGGTCGCCAAGTCTACACTTGGTCTTGCCGATGCACAGGAAGCAATGTTGCGAACACCAGTTGCAGTAGGTAAGGTTAGAGGAGGTGCATGTGAACATCTGGTTCACCTGGAAAGATTGCTGGAGTTCGTGGATGGAATTGTGGGAAGAAGTAAAGGGACAGGCATTACATCTCCTACAGTTGCAGGGAAAGTACATGGGGAGGGGGTGATGTGTGTGGTAAAGGATCAGTGAAGCAAGGAGTTGTGGTGGAGTGGTCTCTATGGAAAGTGGAAGGGGGGGGGTTGGGGATGTAAGCCAAACACAGGCAAATGGGACTAGCTCACATGGGGCATTTTGGTCAGCATGAATGAGTTGGTCTAAAGGGTCTATCTCCATGCTGTATAACTATGAATCCACAGTTATTCCAGATTTACTTTCCAGATTTACTTGAATGAAAAAATAAGCTTGACAAAGTATCAAAGGTGTACAAGGTTAAATACCAGCATCAACTAACAGGATTCAAGAAGAAAAGTATATTTGAATAATGTTGATTACTTACCTTTTAATCTATTTTGTTCCCATCTCACTTTCTTTACCAATCTACTGTTGAAAGTATGTCAGGGAAACATTAATAGGTAATAATGCCAGAAGATAAATAATTTACAATTGCATCAAAGGCTTGAGATTACAGTATATTTTATTAACTTTTGATACCATGGTAGTGAGAATATTGTAGTTGGGAATAAATTCAAGTTGAATAGCATTAGCTCAATTTAAAACTATGAAAAGAGAGAGGAGGCTGAGATGAAGGCAGAATTGGAGCCAAGAATTTATTGTGCCGTGCCCAGTTTCAGGTATTAATCACACAATAGGTTACATTCGAGAATATGTTCAGGTTAAACCTATGATATTCATCATAAATCTAGTATATGCATCAAAATGACACAGTGTGATATTCACGTTGTACATTGAAGTTGGATAATTGTTTATAAACTGTATATACAGTGGCTTGCAAAAGTATTCATACCCCTTGAACTTTTCCACATTTTGTCACGTTACAACCACAAATGTAAATGTATTTTATTGGGATTTTATGTGATAGACCAACACAAAGTGGCGCATAATTGTGAAGTGGAAGGAAAATGATACATGGTTTTCAAATTTTTTTACAAATAAAAAACTGAAAAGTGTCGCGTGCAAAAGTATTCAGCCCCCCTGAGTCAATACTTTGTAGAACCACCTTTCGCTGCAATTACAGCTGCAAGTCTTTTGGGGTATGTCTCTACCAGCTTTGCACATCTGGAGACAGAAATGTTTGCCCATTCTTCTTTGCAAAATACCTCAAGCTCAGTCAGATTGGATGGAGAGCGTCTGTGAACAGCAATTTTCATGTCTTGCCAGAGATTCTCAATTGGATTTAGGTCTGGACTTTGACTGGGCCATTCTAACACATGAATATGCTTTGATCTAAACCATTCCATTGTAGCTCTGGCTGTATGTTTAGGGTCGTTGTCCTGCTGGAAGGTGAACCTCCGCCCCAGTCTCAAGTCTTTTGCAGACTCTAACAGATTTTCTTCCAAGATTGCCCTGTATTTGGCTCCATCCATCTTCCCATCAACTCTGACCAGCTTCCCTGTCCTTGCTGAAGAAAAGCATCCCCACACCATGATGCTTCCACCACCATGTTTCACAGTGGGGATGGTGTGCTCAGGGTGATGTGCAGTGTTAGGTTTCCGCCACACATAGCGTTTTGCATTTAGGCCAGAAACTTCAATTTTGGTCTCATCTGACCAGAGCACATTCCTCCACATGTTTGCTGTGTCCCCCACATGGCTTGTGGCAAACTGCAAACGGGACTTCTTATGGCTTTCTTTCAACAATGGCTTTCTTCTTGCCACTCTTCCATAAAGGCCTGATTTGTGGAGTGCACGACTAATAGTTGTCCTGTGGACAGATTCTCCCACCTGAGCTGTGGATCTCTGCAGCTCCTCCAGAGTGGCTGCTTCTCTGATCAATGCTCTCCTTGCCCGGGCTGTCAGTTTAGGTGGACGGCCATGCCTTGGTAGGTTTGCAGTTGTGCCATACTCTTTCCATTTTCGGATGATGGATTGAACAGTGCTCCGTGAGATGTTCAAAGCTTCGGATATTTTTTTATAACCTAACCCTGCTTTAAACTTCTCCACAACTTTATCCCTGACCTGTCTGGTGTGTTCCTTGGGCTTCGTGATGCTGTTTGTTCACTAATGTTCTCTAACAAACCTCTGAGGCCTTCACAGAACAGCTGTATTTATACTGAGATTAGATTACACACAAGTGGACTCTATTTACTAATTAGGTGACTTCTGAAGGCAATTGGTTGCACTGGATTTTATTTAGGGGTATCAGAGTAAAGGGGGCTGAATGCTTTTGCATGCGACACTTTTCATTTTTTTATTTGTAAAAAAATTTGAGAACCATGTATCATTTTCCTTCCACTTCACAATTATGCGCCACTTTGTGTTGGTCTATCACATAAAATCCCAATAAAATACATTTACGTTTGTGGTTGTAACGTGACAAAATGTGGAAAAGTTCAAGGGGTATGAATACTTTTGCAAGCCACTGTATGTATGTTTGCGTGCGTGCATAGCTATGTGTATATATATATATATGTATGTGGCTTATGTATGGATGTATGTATGTTTGTGCATGTGTGTATATATATATAAATATATATATATATATATGTGTGTTGATGAGATAAAGTTTGTGAATTAATTGATGAGTAGAGGAGAAGTGGTAGGAATAAATAAGTGTATACTTCCTCCTATTCCTTTTCAAACATGTATGATTTAATTGTGATGTTTATGAGAAGTTATTCAATGAGTTGTGCATAGGTTTATTGTTCATTTCATTTTACTGTTATTTTACTTTGTTTGTAACTTGTTTTGTTTTACATGTTCAAAATAAAAATATAAAATATATACAAATGAAACCAGGCACATGTCAGTAAGTCTCAGCTTTCCCCGACATCAACTGAACCTTTATTACACCATTGGTCAATGCAATTCCTGGTCCTGCACCACAACATAAACAGCAGCTCAAACTATAAGTGTCACAGAAAAAGTCTAAGTAGTCCAAAGGTAAAACTAGGAGGACATTGTGATAGTTTGCTGCCTTTACATCATTTAAAATGGCTTCATGCTGATAACAGGAGGTCTGACTGATCCTTCAGGAGAGATTTGCAGGCTGCTCAGACACATTCCAAGCTATGAAAAATATGTTTACACGAATGGGGAGTGTTTTCTCCAGCATTCATATTCTGAAATACTCATTCTACAGGTGTCTCAGCCACATAGGGCGAGTCTGTGGCCTCACAGAAGATGACAAAGACATAGTCATCAATGAAGAGCCCTCACTCACAGTCTTCAGAGACATCACATTGTTTCAGGACTTCTCCCAGGAACAATGTCTTCACGAGGGTATCTCAAACAAACAACACTGAGTGATGTGACATTTTGTTGGAAGACCTCTGACCATGCCCTTGTGCCTTGAATACTCTTTCTCTGGAAATCAAAATCACATTGACTCTCAAGTTCTTCATCAACAGATACTTCCAATTCTGATCTCTGCCACATTTCCCAATTTGCTGCTCGCCGCTTTATCAGACTGGGCACCAGGCACCTCTCTTAACGAAGGCTGACATCTGAATAAAATGTTTCCTCTGGAGGATCGGCATTCTGCAGGTGTCAACAGTGCTCTACAGATCAGTATTTGGGATGTAATAACGCCATATGCTTTGATTTCAGTGATACACAGACGGCATCTCAAGCATTGGGATTTTCCAGCAGTGCAGGTTTCCAATGAGTGTAGACAGCCATTGGCTGCATTTATGTGCCCCATGAAGTCTCCCACAAACAATCCAGAACTTTGTTGCTATGAAGATAGACACAAAATGCTGGAGTAACTCAGTTGGACAGGCAGCATCTCTGGATAGAAGGAATGAGTGAGGTTTTGGGTCGAGACCCTTCTTCAGACTGAGTCAGGGGAGAGGGAGATCCAGAGATACGGAAATGTAAGGTGTGAAAAATGTAGGTGCTGTTCTTCATATTTCGCTTGGGAAGCTTACACTCCATTGGTATGAATATTGACTTCACTAACTTCAAGTAACCCTTGCTTTCCCTCTCTCACCATCCATCCCAAAACATCACCCATCCCTTCTATCCAGAGATGCTGCCTGTCCCACTGAGTTACTCCAGCATTTTGTGCCTATCTTCAGTTTGAACCAGCATCTGCAGTTCCTTCCTACACATTTTGTTGCTATCTGAACAGGATTCCACTCCCTCAATGCAGTGCTTCTTGCGGATGACCCGAAGAATTTCCTCCCAATGGATACCATAACACCAGGAATTATACCCGACTACATCATTCTGAGGCAGTCCATACTGCTGAACATTTTCAGTGATCGGCACTGCCCACATGGATGAATCTAATAGACCAGGACTACCTTGAACCTCTTAGTCTGCATGCACAACCTCGTCGATGCTCTCCAACCATGACCGCTACATGCAGCCATCAGGATGTTAGTGACAAATGGTATTGATCTCCTTAAGATCAGATTTTGTTGCTTCATATACTCAGGGGCACCCCTGCAGAACAAGCCAAGCATTTGCAGGGCCTTCACTCTGCACAATGTTGCAATCCAATGACAGCAATTTTTGAAGAGCAGCAAAGAGAATCAGAGGTGGTGGTCCATGTACAGCATTCACAGCCCTCCCTCCCGGATGAACAGTTGCTGGTAGAGAGCTATGAAACCCATGGATAGAGAGGCACATCTCCTAAACAGCCTGTTCCCCTGAACCTGATCTTGCAAAACCATAATTCCCAATACACATCAAGCGATCCTATAGTTTAGTTTAGAGATATAGCATGGAAACAGGCCTTTCAGCCCATCAAGTCCGTGCGGACCAACGATTACCTGCGCACAAGTTTATCCTGCACAATCGGTGCAATTTACAGAAGCCAATTAACCTACAAACCTGCACGACTTTGGAATGTGAGAGGAAACCAGAGCACCTGGAGAAAACCCTTGTGGCCACAGGGGGAATGAACAAACTCCGTACCGACTGCACACTAGTCAAATTAGTCAGATCGAACCCAGGTACCTGCCGCTGTAAAGCAGCAACTCTACCGCTGTACCACTGTGTGGCCCCTCCATGCTTGAAACATATTACAACAAATAATTAGGTGAAAAATCCCAAAGAATACATGAAAATCCATAACATCATGTTTTATAGGCCTGGATACACTGACTATAAATCCCCATACCATTTATTTAAATGTACTTCTGTAAAATCTCTGTATTTCATGATGAGTAGCACCTTATCAAAAGCATTCATGAGTTTCCCATGAATGATCTGCACTCTGCAGGTATCAACAGTGGTCTGCAGATCAGTCTGTTCTTTCTTAGGGAAGGTTAATATTTTTCTGACTTGCTGCATTGTGTAACAATTCTCACCCCAAGAGGAAACTACTCTAACCATCTCTAGCGAGACCCTGATGGTAGGCCCGACAGATCAACCGGATCCCTGGCACACAGGACCAAGACATGGATATCCCTTTGATTTAAAGTTGAAGTTACTTCCCTCTCACCTGTAGCCTGCCTTCTCTTAAGGGCCTGTCCCACTTGGCTGTCATTTGCACGTCACGCAGATGGCGCGCGAAGATTTTGTACATCACAAAATCCTACGTCACCGCTCGCGGCCGCGCGTCACTGCCTATTTCATCACGCACCATGCGTGCGTAATGCGCACCATGCACGCATCACGTGCATGTCACGACGCGCGCGTCGTGTGTCGTGACGCGTAAATGATGTCGCGTAAATTACGCGCAAATGAAGGCCAAGTGGGACAGGAAGCTAAAGTAATTATGTTTCTGGTATCTAGATGTCAAGGGGAATGTGCCTTTAAGAGCTGATACCTTTCTCTGGTTGCTGTGCAGTAAAGAGACGGGGGAGGCAGGACATTGAATGAAGTCCTGCTCAGAATCATTTAGATCCATTTTAGCTTTTATTTCCAAGTGTAAATGATCCTCATGCTGTTTTAAACACTATTTTGACTAATTTCACAATTTTTTTGGAGGGTACCTAATGTAGTATCATCACTCTATGCAACCATTTCTCAGCACACTAAAAACATTCAAAATCCATTTTCCAGTTATGAGTGTTTAATCCTGATGGGAGTTATGGTATTGATATTTTCATTTGTATATTTTGTTGTACTTTGATTTTAAATTTGTTTTCATGCTAAGCTCTTTAGTTGTGTATACATTTGCTGAGCGTAAACCAGTTCGTGGCAGTAATAGAAAATTATTTTTTTCGTAGAAGTGGTGTGATTTGCTGCTCTTTGGCATTCTACTTTGTAGCTATTTTAAATTAGATTAGTTTTGTTTAGAGATACAGCATGGAAACAGGCCCTTCCGCCCTTCGAGTCCACGCCAGCCAGCAATCACCCATACAATAGTTCTACTCTACACACTGGGGACAATTTACAGAAGCCTATTAACCTACAAGCCTGCATGACTTTGGAATGTGGGAGGAAACCAGGGCACCCGGAGAAAGCCACGCAGTCACAGGGAGAACGTACAAACTCCGTACAGACAAGCACCCGTAATTAGGATCAGACCCGGGTTTCTGGTGACTCTACCACTGTGCCACTGTGCTGCTTAATGTTAGATTAGTGGTCTAACATTAGTGGTAAGATTAATTTTACCCCATAATTTCTACATTTCCTTATGATGCTGAAGAAGGGAATTCGTCGAGTTTATTGTTATACAGTGACGTACAGATACAATGACAAATCTTGCTTGCAGCAGCATCACAGGCACATAGAATCAGACAAATGCACAAAAAATAAATGAATGTAAAAATAACCAATATTTTAAATATCTACAAATTCGTGATTATCTGAAAAATTACACAAAAGACTATCATAATATGCCTTCCGACTTACTAGATGAAGCAATGAAGACAAAGGCGGAATCAGCTAATCTAATATCGTACTTATATAATATCATTTTAAACATAGAAATACCCACAACAGATGGAATTAGAAGAGACTGGGAACAAGAATTAGCTATAAAAATTTCAAAAGAGAGCTGGGATAACCATTTATTACAGGTGCATAAATGTTCGATCAACGTACGACATACGCTCATCCAATTCAAAACATTACATAGACTATATTATTCAAAAACTAAATTAAATAAAATCTTTCCTAATGTTTCACCAATCTGTGATAAATGTCTATGTGAAGAAGCTACCATAGCGCATTCTTTTGTTTTTTGTACAAAAATCCAAAAATTCTGGTATGAAATATTTGATATTTTTTCAAAATTAATTAAAATAAAACTGGTACCAGAACCAGAATGGATCATTTTTGGAATATCGGAAAGTATCCCTCAATTAAACGTGTATCAGAAGAATTTATTCAATTATGGGCTAATAATGGGGAAAAAAGCTCATACTTAAATTCTGGAAAAATGTGCCCACACCAACAATAAAAATGTGGACATCAAATATGGTTGAAACATTACATCTGGAAGAGATGAGATTCCTCTTAGCAGGTAAAGCAGACCAATTCCAAAAGACGTGGTCTACGTTTCTGGACCTATTGCAAGCATGAGGTGCAATAGTAATTTAAAAAATAAATAAATAAATAAATGGTATCAGGACCTGGTAATGGGAGGTAAAACAACAAAAACAGACTTGGTTGGTAGTCCCCTTTCTGCGATTGTTCCTACTTTCTTTTTCTTTCTTTTCTAGGGCCTACTTTCTTACTTTACTTCCTTCTCTAACTTCTTTTCTAAGGGGCTTTCTTTTCCCAACACTCTCTTGCACTTCACGACTCTTGCGCACTTTCTTTACTTTTCTTACTTCTATCTTTCTCTTAAAGCTCAAAAAAATGAAGCGGTATAAAAAATGTATTAAGATATATGTGTTGTGTATTACTGTAATTTACCGTACTTCTAATAAAAATAATTAAAAAAAATAAATGAATGTGCACCAAAGCAAACACATAATATTTCTAAAAGAAGGAAGACTGTGCGCAAAACAAAACATTTGTGTACAATATAATTAGCGGAAAAAAGCAAGTCCATGGTAGTAAAAGATGTGGACTGTAATGTCCCGTGATCAAGGTGGGATTAGAGTTGTGTTGAAACAAAGAACTGCAGATGCTGGTTTATACCAAAGATAGACACAAAGTGCTGGAGTAACTCAGTGGGTCTGGCATCAAGGTGTGATCACATCTTCTCTAGCCAATGATGGATCTACCAGGCACTGCCCTGCCTGTGGTCATTTGTGGCTGCCCTGATTTGTTCTGGTCTTTTCTAGCTCTTCACATCCCCTCCACCCACCCTACATTCAGTCTGAAGAAGGGTCCCTTAGATTGGGCCAACCAAATTGGTAACAGTGCTGAGGAGGAGGATTTCCTGCAATGTATACGGGAAGGGTTTTTAGACCAATATGTAGAGGAACAGGCCATCCTAGACTAGGTATTGTGTAATGAGGAAGGATTAGTTAGTGATCTTATTGTGCAAGGCTCCTTGGGCAACAGTGACCATAATATGGTGGAATCTTGCATTAGGATAGACAATGACATGGTTAATTCAGAGACTAGGATCTTGAACTTGAATAAGTTCAGTATTGATGTGGATAGAGAACTGGCTGGCAAACAGGAAGCAAAGAGTAGGAGTAAACGGGTCCTTTTCACAATGGCAGGCAGTGACTAGTGGGGTACCACAAGGCTCAGTGCTGGGACCCCAGCTATTTACAATTTATATTAATGATCTGGACGAGGGAATTGAAAGCAACATCTCCAAGTTTGCGGATGACACTAAGCTGGGGGGCAGTGTTAGCTGTGAGGAGGATGCTAGGAGACTGCAAGGTGACTTGGATAGGCTGGGTGAGTGGGCAAATGTTTGGCAGATGCAGTATAATGTGGATAAATGTGAGGTTATCCACTTTGGTAGCAAAAACGGGAAGGCAGACTATTATCTAAATGGTGGCCGATTAGGAAATGGGGAGATGCAGCGAGACCTGGGTGTCATGGTACACCAGTCATTGAAAGTAGGCATGCAGGTGCAGCAGGCAGTGAAGAAAGCGAATGGTATGTTGGCCTTCATAGCAAGAGGATTTGAGTATAGGAGCAGTGAGGTTCTACTGCAGTTGTACAGGGTCTTGGTGAGACCACACCTGGAGTATTGCGTACAGTTTTGGTCTCCAAATCTGAGGAAGGACATTATAGCCATAGAGGGAGTGCAGAGAAGGTTCACCAGACTGATTCCTGGGATGTCAGGACTTTCATATGAAGAAAGACTGGATAGACTTGGCTTATACTCGCTAGAATTTAGGAGATTGAGAGGGGATCTTATAGAAACGTACAAGATTCTTATGGGGTTGGACAGGCTAGATGCAGGAAGATTGTTCCCGATGTTGGGGAAGTCCAGGACAAGGGGTCACAGCTTAAGGATAAGGGGAAAATCCTTTAAGACCGAGATGAGGAAAAACTTTTTCACACAGAGAGTGGTGAATCTCTGGAACTCTCTGCCACAGAGGGTAGTTGAGGCCAGTTCATTGGCTATATTTAAGAGGGAATTAGATGTGGCCCTTGTGGCTAAAGGGATCAGGGGGTATGGAGAGAAGGCAGGTACGGGATACTGAGTTGGATGATCAGCCATGATCGTATTGAATGGCGCTGCAGGCTCGAAGGGCCGAATGGCCTACTCCTGCACCTAATTTCTATGTATCTATGTATCTATGTAAAGAAGACTTTGAAGGTATGAGATGTGAATCGGCTAGGATAGACTGGCAAATTATACGTAAAGGGTTGACAGTGGAGATGCAATGGCAAAGATTTAAAGACCGCATGGATGAACTCCAGAAATTGTTCATCCCTGTCTGGCGAAAAAATAAAACCAGGAAGGCGGCTCAACCTTGGCTGACAAGGGAAGTCAAGGATAGTGTTAAATCCAAGGAAGAGGCATATAAATTGGCCCAAAGAAGCAGCAAACCAGAGGACTGGGAGAAATTTAAAACTCTACATAGGAGAACAAAGGGGTTAATTAAGAGGGGGGAAAAGAGCATGCAAGAAAGTTTGCAGGGAATATAAAAACTGACTGTAAAAGTTTATTTAGGTATGTAAAAAAGAAAAGATTAGTGAAGACGAATGTAGGTCCCTTACAGTCAGAGACAGGTGGATTTTATAATGAGAAAACAAGGAAATGGCAGAACAGTTAAATGAATACTTTGGGTCTGTCTTCACTAAGGAAGACACAAACAATCTCCCTTAAATAATAGGGGACCGAGGATCTAGTGGTAGGGAGAAACTGAAAGGAAACCACATTAGTCAGGAAATTGTGTTAGGTAAACTGTTGGGACTGAAGGCAGATAAATCCCCAGGGCCTGATGGTCTGCAACTCAGAGTACTCAAGGAGGTGGCCCAGATGAACTCCAGAAATCGTGGGTGCATTGGTGATCATATTCCAATGTGCTCTCGACTTTGGATCAGTTCCTGTGGACTGGAGGGTAGCCAATGTAACTCCACTTTTTAAGAAAGGAGGGAGAGAAAAAACAGAGAATTGTAGACCGGTTAGTCTTACATTGGTAGTGGTAGAGTCGATTTGTTGCTGGTCGATTATTAAAGATGTTATAGCAGCGCATTTGGAGGGGTGGGAGATTGCAACCTTCACGTGATCCGTCCTGTTTTCGACTAATGCAATCAACCCGACGTGCGCAATCAAATAAGATCAAATAAAATGAGTTGTCCTGCGACTTTAGGCTGTGCACGCAATATGCAAGATGAGGAAGAAGAAGCGCATTTGGAAAGCAGTGATGGGGTCAGTCAAAGTCAGCATGGATTTATGAAGGGGAAATCATAATTGTCTAATCTTCTGGAATTTTTTTAGGATGTCACAAGTAGAATGGATAAGGGATAGCCAGTGAATGTGGTGCATCTGGACTTTCAAAAAGCCTTTGACAAGGTCCCACACAAGAAATTAGTCTGCAAAATTAGAGCACATGGTATTGGGGGTAGGGTATTGACATGGATAGATAACTGGTTGGCAGACAGGATGCAAAGAGTAGGAATTAATGGGCCCTTTTCAGAATGGCAGGTAGTGACTAGTGGGGTGTCGCAAAGCTCGGTGCTGGGACCCCAGTTGGTTACAATATATATTTATGATATAGATGAGGGAATTAAATGTAACATCTCTAAGTTGTGGATGACACAAAGCTGGGTGAGGATGCTATGAGGCTGCAGGGTGACTTGTGTAGGTTGGGTGAGGGGGCAGAAGCATGGCAGATGCAGTTTAATGTGGATAAATGTGAGGTTATCCGCTTTGGTGGCAAGAACAGGAAGGCAGATTATTATCTAAATAGTGCCAGATTAGCAGAAGGGGAGGTGCAATGAGACCTTGGTGTGCTTGTACATCAGTCACTGAAAGTAAGCATGTAGGTACAGCAGGCAGTGAAGAAAGCTAATGGCATGTTGACCTTCATTGCAAGAGGATTTGAGTTTAGGAGCAAGGAGGCCTTACTGCAGCTGTACAGGGTCTTGGTGAAACCACACCTGGAGTAATGTGTGCTATTTTGGTCTCCTAATTTGAGGAAGGACATTATTGCTATTGAGGGAGTGCAGCGTACGTTCACCAGGTTAATTCCTGGGATGGCGGGACTGACATATGATGAAAGAATGGGTCGACTGGGCTTGTATTCGCTGGAATTTAGACGGAGGAGAGGGGATCTTATGGAAACAAATAAAATTCTTAGATGATTGGACAGGGTAGATGCAGGAAAAATGTTCCCGATGTTGGGGGAGTCCAGAACCAGGGGTCACAGTTTATGAATAAGGGGTAGGCCATTTTAGACTGAGATGAGGAAAAACTTTTTCACCCAGAGAGATGTGAATCTGTGGATTTCTCTGCAACAGAAGGCAGTGGAGGCTAATTCACTGGATATTTTCAAGAGAGAGTTAGAATTAGCTCTTAGGGTTAAAGGAATCAAGGGATATGGGGAAAAAACGAGAACGGGGTACTGATTTTGGATGATCAGCCATGATCATATTGAATGGCGGTGCTGGCTCGAAGGGCCGAATGGCCTACTCCTGCACCTACATTCTATGTTTCTATGTTTCTATGTCCCGACCAGAAATGTCATCTATCCTTTTTCATCAGAGATGCTACACTGCTGAGTTACTCCAGCATATTGTGTCTAAGTTATGGTTGTGTTGGTTGGTTCAAGAACCTGATATTTGTAGGAAAGTAACTCTTCCTGAATCTGGTGGTGTGGACTTTGGGTTTCTGTACCTACTGCTTGAGGGTAGCGATGAGAAGAGGGCCTGACCCAATTGGCGGGGATCATAGCTGATCGATCTTGCCTTCTTGAGGCAGTGCCTCATGTAGATACTTTAGATGGAGGGGAAAGCCATGCCCGTGATGCCAGAGAGTCAACAACTCTCTGCAGCCTCTTGTGTTCTTGCGCCTTGGAATTGCCATACCAGGCCACAATGCAACTAGTCAGGATATTTCTACAGTGCATCTGTGGAAGATTGTTGGAATATTCTGAATTTCTTCAAACTTCTAAGAAAATAGGGGTGCCTTCTTCATGGTTACATCTATGTGCTGGGCCGAGAACTGATCATCTGAGATGTTTATGCCCAAGAATTTGGAACTGCTAACAGTCCAGCACCAATCTGCCAATGAAAACTGAAGTTTGGTTTGCAACCTCTCCTTTCTGATCTCAGTGATGAGTTCTTTGGTTTTATTGACATTGAGCAAGATATTTTTGGGGCACCACTCGACCAGGTGTTCTATCTCTTTCCTGCATGTCGACTCCCATTGAGTCTATTCCAGCTCAGAGCACTCACATTTTCCGCTACTAACTTCCCTGCAACAAAATTAAATTAAACTAAACTAAACAATGAAGGCAAGCATACTTATGCTCTCTTTGCCATTCTATTTACTTGTGTTGCCATTTTCAGGGAGTTGTGGACCTTAAAAGTTCTGACTGATCGTTCCAATTCAAGTTTAAAGTCCTTCAGTGGGCCTTCACTCTTCCTACAGGATGTGTGACAGGAGGATGGCACCACCCTTCTTGGAAGAGGATTCTCAATTTTCCTTCTCCTTCTCCTTCTCATCCAAAGATGACCCTCCATACCTGTATTTTGCCTTTAAAGATATGGCATGCAGTGTACTTTCTCTTTCTGGAGATCTGGTTGATGCCAGACTGTTTTGGACACCTGAAGTGTGTCTTTATGGCTTGCTCTACCCTTGAGTATTATTGCTTTAATCCTTCACTAGTGCCAATGCAATATTTTAAATAGAGCAGCCTTTATGTGTACATAGAGGTGAAAATAGATCAGGCAAGATGCACTCCTGCAGGGTGAAGGTACATTAGTGTTAAAGAAGGAACTGCAGATGCTGGAAAATCGAAGGTACACAAAAATGCTGGAGAAACTCAGCGGGTGCAGCAGCATCTATGGAGCGAAGGAAATAGGCAACGTTTCGGGCCGAAACCCTTCTTCAGACGAAGGGTTTCGGCCCGAAACATTGCCTATTTCCTTCGCTCCATAGATGCTGCTGCACCCGCTGAGTTTCTCCAGCATTTTTGTGTACCTCTGAAGGTACATTAGGTTCTTCACTAACGAAGACAAACAATCTCCCAGAAATACTAGGGGACCGAGGGTTTAATGGGAGGGAGGAACTGAAGGGAATCCACATTAGGCAGGAAATGGTGTTAGGTGTTAAGGCCTGATTGTCTGCATCCTAGAGTACTCAAGGAGATGGCCCTAGAATTTGTGGATGCATCGGTGATCATTTTCCAATGTTCTCTCGACTCTGGATCAGTTCCTATGGACTGGAGGGTAGCCAATGTAACTCCACTTTTTAAGAAGGGAGGGAGAGAGAAAACAGGGAATTATAGACCAGTTAGCCTTACATCGGTAGTGGGGAAAATACTGGAGTTGATTAATAAAGATGTTATAGCAGCGCATATGGAAAGCAGTGACAGGATCGGTTAAAGTCAGCATGGATTTATGAAGGGGAAATCATGCTTGACTAATCTTCTGGAATTTTTTGAGGATAGAAACATAGAAACATAGAAAATAGGTGCAGGAGGAGGCCATTCGGCCCTTCGAGCCAGCACCGCCATTCATTGTGATCATGGCTGATCGTCCCCAATCAATAACAAGTAGAATGGATAAGGGAAAGCCAGTGAATGTGGTGTATCTGGATTTTCAAAAAGCCTTTGACAAGGTCCCACACAAGAGATTAGTCTACAAAATTAGAGCACATGGTATTGGGGGTAGGGTATTGACATGGATAGAGAACTGGTTGGCAGACAGGAAGCAAAGAGTAGGAATTAACGGGTCCTGTTCAGAATGACTAGTGCGGTGCCGCAAGTCTTGGTGCTGGAACCTCAGTTATTTACAATATATATTAACGATTTTGACGAGGGAATTAAATGTGACATCTCCAGGTTTACGGATGACACAAAGCTGGGTGGCAGTGTGAGCTGCGATGAGGATGCTATGGGGCTGCAGGGTGACTTGGATAGGTTGGGTGAGTGTGCAGATCCATGGCAGGTGCAGTACAATGTGGATAAATGTGAGGCAGATTATTATCTGAATGGTGTTAGATTAGGAAAAGGGGAGGTGCAACGAGACCGGGTGCGTTTGTACATCAGTCACTGAAAGTAAGCATGCAGGTACAGCAGGCAGTGAAGAAAGCTAATGGCATGTTATCCTTCATTACGAGCATTCTGATAAATGAGCATTCTTGGTGATCTGCAGGCAACTAGTATGGAGGATATAGAAGAATTTAGAGAATTAGAAATAAGCAAAAAATAATAATTAACTGTGGCAGCTGCAGATGTAAGAAGTGAATATGTTTTTTAATAAATATACTGTATATATCATATCACTTATGTATATATACTTAAGTATATATATATACTTAAGTGATATGATTTATGATATATATATATATATATATATATATATATATATATATATATATATAACAATATACAAATAAACACTGTGTTTACAAGATCTTATGCTTTAAATATAACTAATTGTTAAATATTATAATTACTAAGTGGTTCTGGATATTTAATCTTAAATTGCATTGGAATGAGTGCCAAACTGTAACAATGAGAAAATCCTGTTTAAAGGTGTCAAAATATAACCATATCACTTCTTACATCTGCAGCTGCCACAGTTAAATATCTTGTCATGTAACATTAGCTGTAATTCAAGTATGCAATTGAAGTTTAATTGTGTTCAGACTCAGTGTCTATGGCAGCAAGCTGTTACATTACAAAGCTACTGGAGTGCAACACTAAGCCTCAGATTGAGGATGGAAAGGAAAAGAAGATGAACTCCAGTAACGCTTTAAAATAAACTAATTACGATTTGAAAAACTTAATTTCCTTTCTTGAAAACTGCTTCCAAAGCATTAGGAGAATCAGATTCTGTTGGGTAACCTCCTCTGCCTTCCACCCTTCCACCCGCCACACCACCTACAATCTTCAATATTTACTCTATGGAGTCATAGTCATAGTGATACAGTATGGAAACAGGCCCTTTGGCTCAACTTGCCCACCTTGCTAGACTTGCCCCACCTACTCGTGTTTGGTCCATATCCCTCCAAACCTATCCATGTACCTGTCTAACTGTTTCTTAAACAATGGGATAGTCGCAGCCTCAAGCACTTCATCTGGCAGCTTGATCCATACACCCACCACCTTTTGTGTGAAAATGTTACCCCCCAGATTCCTATTAAATATTTTCCCTTCGCCTTAAACCTATGTCCTCAGGTCCTCAATCAGCTACTCTGGGCAAGAGATTCTGTGCATCTACCTGATCTATTTCTCTCATGATTTTATACACCTCTATACCTCATCCTCCTACACTCCAAGGAATAGAGTCCTGGCCTAATCAACCTCACCCTATAGCTCATACCCTCTAGTCCTGGCAATGTCCTCATAAACCTTCTTTGTATCCTTTCCAGCTTGACAATATCTTTCCTATAAAATGGTCCCCAGAACTGAACACAATACTCTAAATGCAGCCTCACCAATGTCCTATACTACGGCAACATGACTTCCCAACTTCTATATTTAATACTCTGTCTGATGAAGGCCAATGTGCCAAAAGCCTTTTGACCACCCTATCAATCTGTGACTCCACCTTCAAGGAATCATGCACCTACACTCCGAGATCTCTCTGCTCTACTACACTCCCCAGAGCCCTGCCGATGTTAGACTTCCCAAAATGCAACACCTCACATTTCTCTGTATTAAATTCCATCATCCATTCTTCAGCCCACCTGGCCAATGTTTAAAATTGTTCTTTGAGTAGTCACCAGGTGGTTCTGGTGAACCATGCCCATCCACTTTACCCAATGGATTTGGATGTGTTTCCCTTACCTCATTATGGCTGGAGTGGAATCTTTTGAAATCCACTCAACCTAACCCGTTAAGTGTGACCTAATCTGACCATTGATACATCTCTGTTAACAGAATAACAGGAACCTCTTGCCTACCTTTCCCCCATCACTCATTTGATTCATCAACACAGACACTCTTAATGGTACCATCCCAGTGATCCTTACAGAGATGGCGAAGCAGCACATTATTCTGCAGCACCGCCTGCTGTTTTTTTTTTCGTGTTGCCATTGAATCATAGAGTTGTAGAGCACAAAATGGGCCCTTTGGCCCATTGTGTCCATGCTGTCCTGGGGCTCATAGCGTGCCTCTGCTTATAAAGAATGATTTGAATTCATAAAGCACTTTTCACAACTTCATGGCAAATCCAGGAACAGCAAACAGCATGTTTGAAGTGTAGACTGATGTAATGTAGGAAACACAACAGGCAATTTTTTGGTCTTCAAGCTTTGAGAGAAAGCAAACACTGATAATTTGATCACTCCTTTGAAAAAGCCTTTGTAAGTAGACTTTACACCGTGGGTCCTGAAGTTCCCAGACTAACAAAATAGCCTTCTGACAGTGACATCAATATATTTAAATAACTATAAAAGTACATAAAATAATATATTTGATCAAAAAATTATTTATCTTCATGTAAAATAACATGAATTAAAGACGTAAAGAAAAAAAATCACAGCTTCACTTACCTTGTTAATGAACGTTAGAGACTCTTCAAATGAATGGGGCTGCAGTGAGTGTGCCAACTTTGGCTGGTGTTAGGCTGAGGAACCGAATACAATGTGCATCTGGCCCTTGGCTCGGTATGTTCAGCAGATGCATCCAGTGTCAAAACCAACAGAAGGAGGTGAGCTCGGATTGCCACCATCTGATTCCTCCATACTGAAACTTTTTTTGCACTGATGGAAAAGTCCAGACATGTTATCCTGCATACATACTGTACAAGAGCTAGCCGGGAGACCCCTACAGAGTGGTAGCTAAAAATTAGCAGGATCTGACCAAATATATTGTGATGATTTCTTTTTACTGGACTTTATTTTGCACTAAACATAATTCCCTTTATCCTGTATGTGTACAACGTGGACAGCTTGATTGTAATAAGCTAGTTCGGTATTACAACTGCGCATGCCCAGGTCATGGGTCACTCGGGATAAACATTCTCGCCAGCTGAGCTACTTTGTGTGTACGGACCTGCGTATTCATTTCATTGAGAATTATAAATACATTTATCTGTCAAAAATGTCCACAGTAGGCCACAGAGTACTGCAGGCTGCACAAATCCACAATTGTATCTATTTAAATTATTGACTCAATACAGTATCATTCTTGAAAACGCAAGAATGCCTGGAACGAACCTGTCAATTATCAGATATCACAGATGCCTGGATTAGAGGGCGGTACAGTGGCGCAGCAGTAGAGTTGCTGCCTTATGGTGCCAGAGACCCAGGTTCGATCCTGACTGCAGGTGCTGTATGTACAAAATTTGTACATTCTCCTTGTGACCAAGTGGGTTCTCTCCAGGTGCTCCAGTTTCCTCGCACATTCCAAAGACGTGCAGGTCTGTAGGTTAATTGGCCGGTAAAGTTGTGGGTTACCCCTTGTGTGTGGGATAGTGCTGGTGTGCGGGGTGGTCACTGGTCGATGTGGACTCGGTGGGCCACGGAGCCTGTTCCCACACTGCATCTCTAAAGTCTATAGTCCTGTGATTATTTCGCACCTGCTGTTTGCTTTCCATCCATTGCCCCTTGGACCTTTGCTAATCAGATCTATTTCTCAAATGAACTTGATCTCTCGATGGGATTTTACCATGAGAGCACTCCTTCAATAACTATTCAGAAAAAGCTTGAGGTAAAAACTGGTTTGACTCTATAAATGTGCAATGCCAGAAATTATAAATTGTACTGTAATTGTGAAAATATTACCCAAACAGATGCATTTTACTCAATGGTGCTGTACTAAGAGCTAATTATTGAAATGACCCTGAGGCTAAGGGGGAAGTTAACAAAATCTTATAATGCTAAAACAGTTCTTCCAATATTTGCTAGTGCTGTAGCCTGTAGTGAACATAACTCAAATGGAGTATGTTGGCAATAATAGCTATGGCAACAAAATTGCTGGAGCAAAGAAATATATGTATTACCTGGCAATAGAGAGGCTAAGAAATTGGAAACAGGTGCAGTGAGATTTCAAGCTGTGAAGTAGTCACTATTTCAAGTAGTAATATTATAGCATTCACATTTAATTGTTCTCCCACTTTATTAAAAATTAGTCCATCATAAAATATTTTTATCCATTGATTTTGTTACAATTGTAAATGTTATGGTGCTGCCATGACCAGAAAGCTGCAGTTGGATCATGCTCCAGCAAACTCAAGTAATATCATCCTTTCATTTAAACAAACATTCACTGGGACAATGCAACCAAATTTATAGACAGGAAAATGCAGATACATTTGGATTTTAAAAGATAGTTTGATATTTAGCATTTTTGTTGTATTTCCTGTATACATTTCAACTAGCCTTCAATAACACCAATGGTGTTTTTACATTTAATTTATTGGAAGACAGACGATTGCAATTACAACATGCCGCTAACATTCTATTCGCGTATATAAATTTCATTTTGTCAAAACATGCCAGGTAGAAAAGGAATAGTTGTGTAGAAATTGAAGCAGTTAGATTGTGAAGCAGCAAATGAAGTTGTTACCGTGGAGATGGTGGTTTTGGCAGAATACGAATGAGGCACCACTTTGTTGCTGCCATTAGCAGAATGTGGGTCCCTCAAGGCAAAGGACTGAATTGTGTGTGACACAAAGGAAGCAATCATGGTTTCAATTGATTTAGGATCAGAAAATAAGTAAAAAATCCTATTTATTGAAATAGAATTTCAATATCCAATTGTTTGAAAACTTTGAATTTCACCTTCTTGCACATTGGTTTCTATTTTTTATTTAAATTTAGTCTAACGGAACACATGCTAATAGCACAGCTATGTTGCCTTAAACTCCAGCAAACTGGGCTCAATCCTGACCTCCAAAACTGTGTGGAGGTTGCGCATTCTTCTTGTGGCTTTTCCATGTTTTTTTTGGTTTCTCCACACATCCCAAAAGATGTATAATTTGGTAGTTTAATTGATCACTATAAACTTCCTTTGTAGGAAGGTGAGTGATAGTACCTGTGAGGGTAGATGGTAATGGGAGAGGGAGAGAGGTCACTGGGGAGAGGGATTGCTCTGTGAGCTGGCACAGATATGACAGATTGAAATTTCCTCCTTAAGGAAATATGGAAAAGTTTCTACCTATATAGAAATATTAATACTTAGATTTTTAAGTGTGTAAAATTATCTGTTCATTAGAAATGCAAAACTGCTACATTGTTAATTCCAATATGATACCATGGTATTTTGAGTAATGTGGAAGCTATGCGTCACTCCAAAATATAATTTTCATTCTAATGTGGACAGTTGCAAAGATTGCTATCAATTATTAGTTAATGTTACTTAAACACATTGTTGGCCGAACAGTATTTAGTTTTTAGGTTTAGTTTTAATTTAGTTTGTTACTGTCACATGTACTGAGATATGGTGAAAGATTTTTACTTTGTTATTTTATTTTGTTGCATGCTATCCAGTCAGCGGAAAACATGATTACAATCAAGCCGTCCACAGTGTACAGATGCAGGATAAAGGGAATAACATTTCGTGCAAAGTCTGATTAATGATAGACCGACAGTCTCCAATGAGATAGATGGTAGGTCAGGACCTCTCTCTAATTGGAAGGTTCAGTTGCCTCATAACAGCTGGGAAGAAATTGTCCCTGAACTGGTGTATGCGTTTTCACACTTCTGTACCTCTTGCCTGATGGAAGATGTGAGAAGATGGTGTGACCAGGGTGAGACTCGTCCTTGATGATGCTGGTGGCCTTGCCGAGGCAGCGTGAAGTGTAGATGGCATCAATGGAAGGGATGTTGGTGTGTGTGATGGTCTGGGCTGCGTACCCAATTTGATTACAATTTCTTGTGGTTTTGGATGTAGCTGTTCCCAAACCATCCTGTGATGCATCCCGATAAAATGCTTTCTACGGAGCATCTGCAGCGGTTCGTGAGCATTGTTGGAACATGCCAAACTTCCTAAGCCTTCTAAGGAAGTAGAGGTGTTGGTGTGTTTTCTTGGCCATTGCTTCGATATGGACAAGGACAGGTTGCTGGTGATATTTACTCCTAGGAACATCTCAACTTCTGTGCCGTCAATTTATGTGCTTCCTGAAGTTGATCACAATCTGCTTTGCCTTGCTGACATTAAGGGATAGGTTGTTGTCATGGCACCAGGGCCCTTGGCCTTTGAAGTCCCATTTCCAGGATGAGACATGTACACAGCAAAAATATTGCATAATGGAAGTGCTGTCCTTAAGATGGTTCAAACAAACAATGGAGATTCTACTGCAGTATTCAAAAAAGATCAGTGAGTTTGTTTGGCCAATATTCATCTCTCAACCAAAATTGTCAAAGGTAGATTAACTTGGTAATCATCTTAATCATTCTTGTTGGACTTCACACATGCTATATTGTCATTCTATTAATTAACTTCACAATTGTCACCACATGTATAACAAATTGTGATTTTTCAGATAAACATGATAAAGAATCTTTTGTGTCTTTTCTTTCCGTGTTTGGAGTTTTGCGTGCAATTCTGGTCTTGGTTCTTGGTTCTGTAATTTGATGCCAAGATACTTGGTCTGTTTGGTTTCCTGGTCCTCCAAAAATATTCCAAATGGAATTTAAACTGGAGGTGGCGGAGGGTGGACTTAAGCAAAAAAGAGTTCTTGGCGAAGAAGAGCGACCTTAAATTTAGTTGCGTCTGATTGGGTAACTATGGTAGGGTGAAGACTATTTCATGCTTTAATTGTGCGGGGGTAGAATGAATTGCTGTACACATCTGTCTTGGTACCTGGTACCTCAAATTGGATCGAATGCCCTTGTCTGCTCCTAATAGGTTTGGGTTTGGTGTAGGTTTGGCAATCTATGCCGAGCTGACCTTTTAACATTTTGTAAAATCAGGTCAAATGGTGAGCGTTACATCTGTCTTGGAGAGGGTTCCACCCCAGTGAATTCAGAAGTTTGGTAACACTCGCTTCTCTCTCATAGGTATTAGTAACAAATCGGGCTGCCTGTCTTTGGACACGTTCGATGGAAGAAATGTTTCTATTTGTGCATGGATCTCATGCTGCAACTGCATAGTCTAAATGTGGTCTAACAAGGGTGAAGTATACCTTCTCCTTGATAGAAGTTGGACAATGATGAAATTTGCGTCTCCGAAAATTTAGGACACCTGTTCCTTTCACCGTTGCATGATGAGTCTGACCATTCCAACGTAGATCGTTCTGTAATTTGTTGCCAAGATACTTGGTCTGTTTGGATTCTTCAAGGGTGGCACCAAGGATATTGTATGATGTTTCGCCTGGTTTCCTCTTCCTGGTGACACGCATAGTTTCACATTTGGAAGGGTTGAACTGCATGCCCCATTGTTGTGACCACTCAACCATAGTATTGAGATCTTCTTGGAGAGCATCTTTATCATCAGCTGACTTAATTGGACGGTACAACAAACAATCATCAGCGA
Organism: Malacoraja senta; assembly: GCA_038087875.1. Classification (NCBI taxonomy): domain Eukaryota; kingdom Metazoa; phylum Chordata; class Chondrichthyes; order Rajiformes; family Rajidae; genus Malacoraja; species Malacoraja senta. The sequence continues at coordinate 59,062,499 of CM075977.1, forward strand.
ATAGTCTGGTCGTGCTTGTGACTTTTTCATGGATGTCATTAATGTAAAGCAAAAACAGATGTGGGCCCAGTACTGTGCCCTGTGGTGTACCACTCAACACTGGATGCCAATCGGAGCTTTTTCCATTCACACACATGCGCTGAAGACGGTTTGTCAGAAAACTGGAAATCCATCAATTTGTGTTGGAACGAACGCCATGGAAGTCACGCAGCTTTGAGACAGATGTCATGAAGCTGAAAGAGTACATAAAAGATTTACCAGGATGTTACCCGGGCTCGAGGACTTAACTTATGAGAAGAGACTGGAAAGGCTGGGACTTTTTTTCCCTCAAGCGTAACAAGCTGAGGGGTGACCTTAGAGAACTATAAAAAAAATCACGAGAGACATAGGTACGGTAGAATAATAATAATAATAATGGATTTTATTTACGGGCGCCTTATACCGAGGTCTCAAGGACACCATACAGAGATTTATAGAAAACATATAATCAGAGTTTTAAAAAAATAGGTTATAAAGACCAATACATAAATCAGGGACAGAATTCCTTCCAAAAACACAAAAAAAGAAAATCAGAAGCACAATTTGAGGAGAGAGCAGCGGCAATTTAACGCCAGAGTCCACTCTCCCCTCCGACCGCCATCTTGAAGACAGACTAACAAATACAATTACAAACAATTACATACAAAAATCATCCCCCCACAATGATTTCCACTGTGGGGGAAGGCACAATGTCCAGTCCCCAGCCCCAGTTCACCCAGAAAAGTCAGGCCAAATGAAGCCCCCGCTATTGCCTCTACGGAGGCCCGGTGATCCTGGCCGTTCTCGCCGGGTGATGTAGCCCCGGCGTCGGGAGAGTCCTCCAGCAGCTGGGCCACATGGAACGGCCGCATCCCTCACCAGAGGCCGTAACTACGGCTGGAACGGCCGATTTCCCGCAGGCGTCCGCAGCACCTGAAGCCGACAAGGCCGCGCCGATTTGGAGCCACGAGGCTCCCGATGTCGGAGAATCGGCGCCGCCGCCCGCGAATGGTCGCTCCAGTCCCGGAGGTGTTGAGCTCGACGGTCCAGCTCACCGGAGCTCCAGCGCGTCGGTCCAGCGCGGCGACCCAGGCAAGGCATCGCCCGCTCCGCTGCACAGTAGCGCTCCAGCGCCGTGCCGCCACCGAAGCTGAGGGTGCTGTGCGGTTCCCGCCAGGAAACGCCGCTCCACGCCCGCTGGTAGGCCGCGAGGACGGGTCGAATGGGCAGCCGGAGAGAAGGCTGCCTCACCGACCAGGTAGGGACCAGGAAGTGGTTTCCCCTTGATCCCCCCCACATTAAAGGCAGAATAAATAAAAACAAAGACTTAAAGAAAAGTAATAAACTTAGTAAAAAAGTACAATTAACGGACGGCTGCTGTTTTGCAGCCGTTCCTCAAGATGGCTCCTCCCACGTATGGTAGAGGAGCCTAGAACTAGAGGGCATAGGTTCAAGGTGAAGGGGAAAGATGCGCTTTGATATTTGTATCCATTTTATTGAAGCCTTTTGTCAAAGAGTAGATTTGCATTTTGTGTGCCATTGGGCCTTACAGCTAGCCTAGAGTAAAGAATATCAGTGCAAATGGGCAAAAGTAGCATGTTTTGGATGCTCGGCAACTGGGTGGAAAATGGAATGAGTTCATATCATCAGGGTCCTGGCATTTCCTCGACAACGAAGGATGATATTCATCCCTTCATAATCTAATTACTATTTTACAGTGTTTATTAATTTGATTCAATCCAACAGCATTCACCTTAATTAACATTTTCATTTAGCACTTCTCAAATAAATATTGCCCTGAAATTGCTGGAGCAGGTTACAACACAGTGAATGCTCAGAACTGGATATTCATCCTCATGATTTTGTGTTTAGTTTGAGATACAGTACCGAAACAAGCCCTTCGGCCCACTGAGTCAGTGCCACCCAGCATTCACTCCGTATAACACTATCCTACACAATAGGGACAATTTATAATTATTTACAGAAGCCAATTGACCTACAAACCTGTACATCTATGGAGTGTGTGAGGAAACCAGAGCACCCGGAGAAAACCCACACGGTCACAGGGAGATCGTACAACCTCCGTACTGACAGCACCCGGAGTCAGAATTGAACAAGGGTCTCTAGCGCTGTAAGGCAGCAACTCTACCACGGTGCCACAGTGCCATTGTACTTTTTTGCACTTTATTGCAAATTAATGATGGCATAGGATGTCATCAAGGCAATTAGTTCTTCAGCATCCTCAGTTCGAATATCTTACCTGCTTATCTAATGAAAATGAAGAATAGTGGGGGGGAAAAAGCATTCAATTGAGAATAAAAAGGGGGGAATTAGTCAGATTAGATATTTAGAGAAAATGCAGTGGGGAGCAAAAGGAGTTGATTAAGAAAGAAAAGCAATACAAAAAAGAGAAGCAAAAAACAAATTCAAAATTTCTCCTCCGGAATGATACACCACAATCTCATTTTTCAGGACCTAATCATTAAATGGCATTAAGACCATAATCCATACAACATAATTACAAGTTCTAAAAGGTTGCAATGAGATCTGTTCATGTTAACAGCTTAAACTCTGCAATTTCATGATCTACAATTACATGGGTCCTGATAAAATTGTGATTTGTTTGGGTTTGACAAGGCTAATGGCCAGCAAAATGTGATAAATCAAACTGGGCCCAAATCATCTGCTTACAAATCGGTAGATCTGCTTGAAACGGACAGTTTTTAGCAAGCTAACTGTGCTGAAACTGCTGAAGTTGAAAGTCTGGCGATAACATTGTGTCACTTTTGAGACAACTATTCTCTGCCTCTCGATCCTATAAAGGGATGCTGTCTGTTTACCAGAACACTGCCAGGATTAGAAGGAGAGGTTGGACAGACTTGGATTGTTTTCTATGGAATGTTGGAGGCTGAAGGGAGATGATATCTGTCTGTCTGTCTGTCTGTCTGTCTGTCTGTCTGTCTGTCTGTCTGTCTGTCTGTCTGTCTCTCTGTCTCTCTGTCTCTCTGTCTCTCTGTCTCTCTGTCTCTCTGTCTCTCTGTCTCTCTGTCTCTCTGTCTCTCTGTCTCTCTGTCTCTCTGTCTCTCTATCTATCTATCTATAAAACTCTGTGTGTGGGTGTGTGTGTGTTTGTGGGTGTCAGATTTGGCCTTTGATTCCTTGGTCTGCCAAAACCACACGCGAAAACTCCGAGATTTTTTTCCATTTCGCTAGACATTACACTTTTACATACCCTAACACACTCCTTATTAGATTTAGACATTATTATGTACACATTTTTAAATAAAATCCCCCCCCCCCCCCACTCACTCATTTTGTCACCTCCTGCTGGCCAGCCACCATAACGGCTGCTGCCGCCCGGCTCTGCTCCAAAAACACCTACGTTTTTATTCTTTTGCTGCCGATTTTCGCTGCTGCCGCCCGGCTCTCCTCCACTACCCCCCCCCCCCCCCCGGCCGGCTCTCTCACGCTGGCTCAAGCCAAACATTGGCTCTTCCCCCTCTGATTTTCGCCGTCCTCTATCCGAGGACGCCGAAAAGCAGCAGCGGAACAACCCATCTTTGCCTTCAGCCAGCGTGACAGAGCCGGCGCGTCCATAGCCTGTCGGCCCGCTGCCCCATTGAGGGCATACGCAGCGTCTCGAGGGCCGTACACAGCGTCTCGACGTCGTACGCAGCGTGTTGACGGCATAGGGTGCCTACGCCGTCAACACACTGCGTACGCCGTCAAGACGCTGCGTACGACGTCAAGACGTTGCGTACGACGTCAAGACGCTGTGCACGGCTGTCCAGACGCTGTCTACACCGTCAAGACGCTGAAGCACGTTCGGGAACCAGACCCCGGGGTCTGAAGCACGTTCGGTAACCAGACCCCGGGGTCTGAAGCACGTTCGGGGACCAGACCCAACGGGTCTGCACTTGGTCTAGTAAATATATAAAATCATGATTGGGTAGATAGTCAGCACCTTTTTCCAAGGGTGGACATGTCAAACACGAGACGGCATAGCTTAAGATGAAAGGGGCAATGTTTAAAGATGTTAGGGGCAAGTTGTTTACACAGAGGGTGATGGGTACCTGCAATGTGCTGCCAAAGGTGGTGATGAAGGCAGATACGATATGGCATTTAAGTGGATTTTAGATAGGCACATGAATATGCAGGGAATTGAGGGATATGGATTATGTGCAGATAGATGAGATCAGTTTAATTTAGCATCATGTTCACAACAGACATTGTGGGTTGAAGAGCCCGCTTCTGTGCTGTACGGTTCTATGATCTACGTTCTGTCTTGGTTTGTTGATTTAGCCATTTATGAGATATCTGCTCCCTCATACAGCCCAGTGAGCCCTTTCACTTTATGCAAAGAGAACTACCTGTGGATAAAAACTTAAGTACATGACTGCATAGTAATTTTCTTTAAAAAATTAATTTAAACTACATTTACCATATTATTTAATTATTATGAGAAGTTTTTTAGAATTAAAAATTTTACATTTTATATCTCTTCAGTAATTTTAAAAACTAGATAAATAGCTTTAATTTTTAGTTACTTTTTAATGGACAAAATTAGGTGACTGACAGTCAATGGTCAATAGTTGTGCCTCAGCTCTTCTTGGACTTCCATCCATCTTCAGCCACATGAAGAAATCATGATGGATGTGGGTTTCAGTACATGTGTCCTCCTGCTCTGCTCCTGTCATCCTTGATGTCAGCTGCAGAAGACTGAAATGTTGTAGGAAAGAACTGCAGATGCTGGTTTACACCGAAGATAGACACAAAATGCTGGAGTAACTCAGTGGACAGGCAGCATCTACATAACGGAGAGATGGAATGGGTGATGTTTCAGGTCGAGAGCCTTCTTTAGACCCTATCTTCACTGAAATGCCATGGAGCTTTAGGCCAGGTCTAGTTGGTGCAAAACATGTAAACAAAGCCTTTGAATCTAGCAAGTGGTCAAATGCCAAGAATATGATCTATGGAGAAAGATATACTTAAATTTGCATCATCTCATGGGATGACTTTTAGGTGTTGAGGGTTGACTCCATCAGCTGTCCTTTTCCAGTGAAGGTGGGTTCAGCTGTGAGCATGGCTTGCCAGTTAGGTACCCTTCCTCTTCTAGTGTTGGAGGGAACTCAAGCGGCTTGTGGGCCAGTTAATGTTCAAGTGTGGAAGAAATTCATTTAGAGGGAAATTAAAGGGAAAAGAAAAGTGGAGGCTTTGCAGGTTTGCTTCCTGCATGATATCATGGAGATGGCAGCAGTTAACTGCTCACTTCTGACTTTCTGACGTTTTCTGACTTCACAGCAGAATCAGCCGACAGTTATACTGTGCAGCAAACAACTTCTGTTTTTTGTTAAATACAACTATACGAAAATATACTATCTACTGCATGGGTACCAATTATTTCATTAGTCATAACATACTTTTGGTTTATGTCAATCTTATTAAAAAACAGATGGTTAATACAAGTCAAACACAATACAAGGGCATCTTGACATTATTCTATCTCAACTTTTAGGCGGACCGTGCCACCATCTCCTCTCTGAGTCAATCATAAGCCCCCCATTTACTGCAACGTATCCACGCTAATAGCAGTAGAGGCCACGGGTGGTCTACTGTAACACACTGTTGAGAGAAACAAGCTTCCTTATCTCCGTCTACTATTTCATGTTTACATTTACCATCCACCAACACATTTCTAGACAAGAGGTAATACGTCTAATCTTATTTTGCCGATTCCCACGAACCTCTTCAACACCTGGTCAACAAGAGATGCCAATTGTCACATCCAAACACCCTTTTGTTACCTCGTTGGTCAGCAATTCGTGTTGTCACTGTTTTCCCCGTTTTTCAAAGTGTCTATTTTGTATCATCTTCCCAAAAGATGAATTTGAACAGAGTGGCATTTTTGTATGTTTTGACAGGTGGTTTAAATATTCCTCTCCATAAGAACATTAAGCACTGGTTGCAAAGAGGAACAAAATTACTCCAAAGGTTTGCAAGATTATCAGAATAGCCCTTAAGCAGTTGGGGGAAGGGAAAAGATAGGGGTTTAAATGCCAAAAATAGATAATCTGCTATTATGCGGGATTGTTATTTTATTGTCCAGACTCCACTGGATTTTCATTATTCCCCAAATATTAATTTCATATTTGTGCCTTTTTTTTACATTTTAGTTAGAGAATGTTATTGTCTTTCATTCTATTGAAATTATACCAACATTATATATCCCATTCCTACCGACTAATAACAATTCACAAGAGTCATTGAAATACACGAGTGTGGTATTTGCAGCAAGGGTACCTGATTCTAATTATTTTGTAATGTAGGACATTGTTTAAACATCTTGCTGGAAAGGAGTTTGGGAAGAAGGTAAATGTTAATTTTTAGATCTTGTCTCACATTAAGGCGAGCTGTCAAATTTTATTCAACAGTATTCAATTAAATAATTATCCTTGATACTCTTTAAGTTGAATGTGTGACACTGAATTTGTTTTATTAAAAACAAGGGATGTCAGCAGGATAATAGCTAGCTGGAATAAAAGATTGATAAATGGATGAATTAGAGTTAAAAATAGAAAAATAGAAAATATCAGATAATGAGCATTTATAGAACAAAGGGAATGCATATATTTTGGTAAATAGTAAAATGACTAAATATTCATATTAATTTCCTGTCTGCAATATTTTAACAATTAATTTTACTAATTTGAGTTAATAACTGCTTTAAAATAGCACTCATGAAACTGCCCACAAAAAGCATTAACAGTGCATTAAAAATCTCATGCACAGGAAATTAAATCCTATAGCTCTCAGAGAAATTTCATCCAAGCATGGAAGCATGTTTATTATAAATATAACTAATAACAACGTTGCTGGAGCAATATCAGCATTAATAAAAGTAGTCACTGTTTAAATGTAGATAAACTTTGTATCCAATTTGTGCCCAGAAAGAACCCACAATTAAGGTAAATGGCTTATTTTGCTGCAGTTGATATAGAGATAAATCTTGGTCAACAAAACTTGGCCAAACTTGGAATGTTTTCTCTGCAGCATCGAAGACTGAGCAGAGATCTGATAGAAGTTTATACATTTATGAGGGATAGGAAGACAGTCAGAACCTGTTTTCCAAGGGTGGAAGTATAAACAAAGGGCATATCTTTAAAGTGAAGGGGGAAAGTTTAAAGGAAATGTGCAGACCAAGTTTTTATTTGTTTAGAGAGTTAAGGGCCTGTCCCACTTAGGTGATGTTTAGGTGACTGCCGGTGACAGTCACAGTTGTAGCGGGACACCGAAAAACCGGCTTCTCTGGACCCACCCTACGACAATGTCTACGACAAGCTATCACCTAGTCGGCGTCAAACTATGACAAGCTACGTCAACCGGCGACACAATTCCTCGCGACTTGGGATGTCCACCTACAACCACACCTACGACAACCTACGACAACCTTCGACCACACGGGCGACAACCTACGACAACCGAAGTCAACTTACATCCACCCGTGACAAGTTACGACAAGCTACGTCCTTGTCGGCGACAACTGAAGACAATTGAAGACAATTCAGTCACCGCTACCTGTCACCGGTTGACGTGGGTTGACGTAGGTAGTCGCCAATGGAATTCACCGAAGTCAGCACCCGGCGACAACCAACGTCGCCTGCCGTCATCCTGGCGATAATCTGTGACAACCTATGACAGCACCTACAACAGGAGAAGACAGGCAACGTCAAGCCCACTGTCGCCGCAAGATTTTGAACATTTCAAAATCCAGCAGCGACAAGAAATAAGTTACGACACTTGAGGAAACACCTCACGACAATACAGGCGTCACCCTGCGTCACCGCGCAACCATGCGGCGCCAGCCTATTTTCCGGCTGTCGCCGAAAAAATTGCCTAAGTGCGACAGGCCCTGTATAAGAGAGGCCTGGAATGTGTTGTCAGGGTGGGATGGAAGCAACATGATAATGGTGTTTAAGAAGCTTTTAGACGGGAACACAGATATGCAGGGAATGGAGGGAAATGGATCATGTGCATAAAAGGAATCAGTTTAATTTGACGTTATGTTCGACACAGACACACATGTTCTTTTGTTGTACTGTTATATCTGCTATGAAAGCCGAACAGCTTCTCTGGTTTCTTCATCTAATACCGTGAGATATTTTATGTCCTCTTTAGAATGACTGTAGATTATGTTGCTAAATTCTGGGGCAGTATTGGGGTTAGGGTGATAGAATGAGACTGAGGATGTGGATCAAGAGTACGGGTTCTGGAACAAGGCTGGAGTGGTGGATCAAGAGCTGGTTCGTGGATGGAGGGTTGGAGTGTTTGATCGAGTTTTGGGAGTTTTGGATTGAGGGTCAGGGGTAACGAACCAAGGGTTGGGGTAATAGATCGAAGGTTGAGGTGGTGGATCGAGGGTTGGGGTGCAAATTGAGGGTTGTGGATAATGGAGCAAGGGTTGGGGGTCATAGATCAAGATCGGGGGTCATGAATCAACAATTGGGATGGTCGGTCAAAGGTTGGGATGGTGGTTCAAGGGTTGAGTTAGTGGATCAAGGGTTTAATGTGGTGTATCAACTGTTGGAATGGTAGATCAAGAGTTGGGGTGGTGAATCGAGAGTTGAGGTGTTGGCTCAAGGGTTTAGGTGGTGGGTCTAAGGTTGGGGTGGTGGATCAAGGGTTGGGGTGGTGGATTGAAGGTTCAGGTTTTGGATCCAGGGTTGAGAAGGTGGATCAAGGATTAGGATGACTGATCAAGGGTTAGTCCAGGGTGGATCCAGGGTTGAGGTGATAGATCTGAGATTGAGGCGATGGATCCAGGGTTAAGGGCCTGTCCCACTGCGGGACCTAATTTGCGAGTTTAGAAGAGTTTGCGCTCGACTCATGGTCGACACATGGTCCTAGGAGGTCTATGTAACTCTCCTTCATGCTCGAGAGAAGTTGCCTCATACTCGAGGCCTCAGTTTGGTCGAGGATTATTTTGTAGCATGCTGAACATTGTCCGCGAGTAAAAATTGGTCGGCATGGAAAAAAATCGTAAGTTTAGTCGAAGTAGGTTGTAGTAGGTCGGCATGTTATTCGTAGGTAATCAAAGGCAATCAAAGGTAATCGAAGGTAGTCAAAGGTAATTAAAGGTAGTCAAAGGTAATTAAAGGTAGTCGAAGGTAGTCGTAGATAGTGTTAGTATAGTCGAAGGTAGTTGAAGGTGGTCGTCTTCACTCTCCACTATTCGGTGTCCAATTTTCCCGAAGCTAGTCGAAGCTAGTCTTCAACATAATCAAAGGAGGTCGAAGGAGATCGAAGGAGGTCTTCTACATAGTCGAAGGAGGTCTTCTACATATTCGTGGGAGGTTCTCTACATAATTGAAGGAGGTCGTAGGAGGTGTTCTACTTCGGCAATACAACAAGACCATGACACATTTATAAACTCTCCTAAACTCTTCTATACTCGCAAATTAGGTCCCCTCAGTGGGACAGGCCTTTTAGGGTAATGGATCAATGGTTGGGATGGTGGATCTAGGGTTAGGGTGGTGGATGGAGGATTGAGGACGTGGATCAAGGGTTTGTGGTGATGGATCAAAGGTTGTGGGTGTGGATCGAGGGGTTGGTGTGGAGGATGGAAGGTTGGGGTGGTGGTGTTTTCCTGTTCACTCCAAAAAAGGGTTATAGAAATTATTGTGTTAATGCTCTACTGTGCAAGGATTCTCACTCCTGGAGGAGACAACTCAATCTACTCCTGTCAAGAATCTTTTTAAGCTGGCACTGAATCCCCTTCTTGTGGATGTGCTCTTAACTGGCATATTTTTCAATGGTGCACTCGAATAGACTCCCACCCCTTCCCCCTGCAGCCTCTCTCCCCTCCATCACAGACAGTGTGTTGCTGCTGCTGTCCAGCTGCCATGTGGAGTGTGCCTTCAAGTACAGACGCCCTTCCCTGCTTGCTGCAAAGCAAGGTGTTGGCAGCCAGGGTGAATCTAGAATGCATCAGGAATCACACAGGTTGTGTTTCAGCCTTTCTCTGTAGGTAAAGCATCCAAAGGCTGTTGCACACTTGCTCTTGAATGATTTCGCCATTTTTTAAAAAGGAAACTCATTTGCATAGTGTTAAACACAACCACATTTCAGAGCATGAATGAAAAGTGCATTTGATTAAACAGAAAACAGAAGGGCAGAATCAAAATTTTTTTTTTCCAAAACAGGAATGTTGAAGAAGGGAGTTATCATTATAAAGTTAGTGCAAGAAGATCGGGAGGTAAATCAGGAAGGGTGTTTGATGGTATGCACAAAAAGGGGCCAAAGGGCCTCTTCAGGCTTTTAGACTTCTACGAGATTTTTCAAACAAAGGGCAATAAAATCTGAATTTTTCTGCCCTTAAGAAACAGTGGATGCTGGGTGCACTGCAATTTTAAAGTCTGTAATTGATAGATGTGCATTAAGCTAGAAATATACTCTTGGTTTGCTGAAGGCAACAATTACTCTGGACTTTTATGTTTGATATGATTCCAAAATTAAATGAATGGCGAAAAGAATAAGGCATTCACAGACGTTTCAATGAGTCAATTTAAAATTTGGTCCAAGCATCTGCTCACAAAGTGAATAAAAGAATCTACAAGATACTGCAGCTCATTTCATCTCGTCATTTCACAGGCAAGTTGTAAAGAAATATATATGGAACTCATGTTCTCTTCAACATTCTTCATCAATTTGCCAAGCTTTGAGGGGATCGGGATTTTTAACATAAACAATGTAGTGCAGAAGCGACAAAAAGTGGTTCTTCTTCATTTTGTTTCCTTTTCAGTATATAATACAAGGACATACTGCAAGCTACTGATAATTAATATATTTTGCAATGGCTGGAACAGTCACAGTCTGGTTGCCAAGCAATAGAAATATGCACTGATAAGGTGGTGGGGGAGGGAAGAGGTTGAAAATTAGATACAGTACAACAATTCCAGTTCCAATTTATTGTTTTCTACAACATTTTTGTCCTTTTATGTATCAAGAGAATTCCCCATTGGTTTAAAAGTCTGTGCTCAAATGATCAACAATTTTACATTTATGCATTGTTTCCATCTGCACTGATGAAGTTGATAGCAGATTCATTTTGATTTTCAACAATGGTGAGAGTTTGGATTAAGCAGTGCAATAACTGAGTTTCTTAATTCATCCATTTTACAGATAAGTACTGCAGAACTAATGTTACATGTGTGCCCCCTTTAAGAATTGTCCTTAAGTCTTGATGTAAATGTCTCTGTGTAGGACTAGGCAGAACCAGTTTAACTATACTGTGGTAACCACACTGCAGAGAAATGCTGCTTGCCTCTGTAGATTCTTTTGTTTAATAGACCATTTGGTTAGTTTAAATTACGTTATTGTTCAATAGCTTTTACATAAGATATATATATATATATATATATATATATATATATATATATATATATATATATATATATATATATATATATATATATATATATATATATATATATATACATATATATATATATATATACACACACACATATATATATATATATATATATAATATAATATAATATCTGTTTGGCAGAAATTATATATATATATATATATATATATTGCTACCATTAGCCTGATACAAATGCCTGAAGTCCCACAATCCCACTCCACAATGTTTAGAAGCAGCTACTTTCCCACAACTATAAGGTCTTGAACCAACCTGCCCAACATTAATCATATCACAACAACAAGACACTATGGTCCACTACGGTTCATGCATTGCTATGCACTTGTCATGTCTTCTTCCTTTTAGAAATGACATGTGTAATTATGTAACATTTGTTTTTATGTTTTACTAGGTGCCTGTGATGCTGCTGCGAGCAAGATTTTTCATTATACCTGTACCTCACGTTACTTGTGCATATGACAATAAACTTGACTCAAAACTTGGGTTGAATGAGCATGTTCTCCTCCAAGCCAGCAGATGTCATAGTGCTTGAATGGGCTCATTTTGTATCCACTGTTTTGGTCTTTAACAGATGCCATTTTGGTTGAGGAAGGAACTGCAGATGCTGGTTTAAACCGAAAATAGACACAAAATGCTGGAGTAACTCAACGGGACAGGCAGCATCTATGGAGGGAAGGAATGGGTGACGTTTCGGGTCGAGACCCTTCTTCTTTTGGTTGATCTCTGTAAGTGATGTGTTTGGATTAGGGTCAACATAGCAACAAGAAAAGTTGTTCCCAAAGTCAGATAGGACTGAAAAGAAACTCAGAAAGAACAGGAAAGACAAAGTAAGTCTGACACCTGCATTAAAAAAAATGAAGGCAAAGGACACAAGAATAGTCACAATCAGTTTATCTGACTTTCAGACCTCAACACGCGAAGAATATTGTGAATATTATAGATTTCTGGGCTGCAGACAATAACAATGATGAAAGTAATTTCAGGTCTATCCTAATTACGTAGTGTGACAAATGCCCCCACATAAACTTTAATGAAGGAAATGCTCAGCTCAGAAAAATCTGATACTAATAAATCTGATACTAATAAAGTTAAGTAGTTGGTGGGTTTGTTAAAGAATCCCTTTGACCCAAAGCCAAGAAAGTTCATGTAAAGCTTTAATCTGATTCACGAATGCAAAAACACAACAAAACAATGGCTTAGTATGTAACTGAACCGAGGAAGTTATCATCTAACTGTAATTATGACAACATGCTGTCCCTAATGCTAAGAGAAAGTCTTGTGTGTGGAATAACTGATGACCTATTCAGAGGCAGATGTTATCAACAGTATATCCAGCCTTTGAGAACATATATAAAATTGCCCCAAAATGGAACTGGGATTAAACACACACAGGACATGCAAGGGTGACCAGCTGTTCCATGTCACAACGTGCATGCAGGACAAAGCACACCAAACATTTTAAATTGTTAATTGAAGGTAGTTTCTACTGAGTAGGGAAACATATATAATTTGAGTGCTGTTTATGGCAAGAAAAGTGTTGCATGTGCACTTTAGAAGGCTACATAACCAGAGTAGGAGTAAATATTTAGTGAAGTTGAGAAAACATTATAAAAGTAAGACATTAAAGGAAAGATTTTTTTGAAGAGAAAAGGGCTGACATAACAAAGGAAGGATTGCTGATTGTTGACTGAAAGGATTGAGGAACATTTGTTATGTTAAGATGTGTGAGGCTGGAACAGTACAAGAGGAACCAGGAAGACACAAAAAGGTTTTCAAAGATGAACAGAGCACAGTGAAGGAAACCAAGAAAAAATTAATGTTGACTCAAGGTCCAAAACAGTTCTTCAAGGCAAGACCAATGCTTAATGTAGACTGGCTTAATGTATAATGGATTCTGTAGACGGGGCAATGTTCAGGGACTCGGCAATGGACCTGAATGAATATGCCACAGTCGTTACAGACTTCATAAAGAAATGTGTAGAGGACTGCATCCCAACAAAAACCTTCCAAGTGTTTCCCAGTCAGAAGCCTTGGATGAACTATGAGATCCGCACTCTTCTGAAGTCCAGACACCGGGCATTCATGTCTGAAGATACCGAGGACTACAAGAAGTCCAGATCCGACCTTAGTAAGGCCAACATAAAGGCCAATTGGAACTTCTGCTCCAAGCTGGAGGATAAGACGGATGTTTGGCAGCTGCGGTGGGGCCTGAATGCTATCACCTCCTACAAGGCAAAATCAGGAGGCAGCACACATGTCAGCGAAACATCACTCCCTGATGAGCTCAATGCGTTTTACTCACACTTTGATAGGGAGATCACTGATGTGCCTTCTCGAGCCCCCATTTGCTGTGATGGTATTTCAGTCACGGTCACAGAGGTCGACGTCAGAAAATCCTTCAGAGGGGTGAACCCTCGGAAAGCGCCTGGACCTGATGGCATACCCGGTCGTGTTCTAAAAACCTGTGCGGACCAACTGGCTGGAGTTTTTACGGACATTTTCAACCTCTCACTTCTGAGGTCTGAGGTTCCCACCTGCTTTAAAAGGACATCAATTATACCGGTGCCCAAGAAGAGCAAGGTGACGTGCCTCAATGACTATCGACCAGTGGCACTAACGTCGGTGGTGATGAAGTGCTTTGAGAGGTTGATCATGGTGCAAATCAACTCATACCTCAACAAAAACCTGGACCCACTGCAGTTCGCTTACTGCCACAACAGATCAACGGTGGATGCGATCTCGCTGGCTCTCCACTCTGCTCTGGACCACTTGGACAACAAAAACTCATATGTCAGGCTGTTATTCATTGATTACAGCTCGGCATTTAATACAATCATCCCCTCCAAGCTGGTTATCAAACTCTCAGAACTGGGTCTCTGCGCATCCCTCTGCAATTGGATCCTCGACTTCCTCATTCACAGACCACAGTCTGTCCGTATTGGTGGAAATGTGTCAGCCTCGATAACAATCAGCACGGGAGCACCTCAAGGCTGCATGCTCAGCCCCCTGCTGTACTCACTCTATACTCATGACTGCGTAGCCGGTCATAGTGCGAACTCCATCATCAAGTTCGCTGACGACACCACTGTTGTAGGACGTATCACTGATGGAGATGAGTCAGAGTATAGAAGTGAAATCGACCGTTTGACCAAATGGTGCCAGCACAATAACCTGGCTCTCAACACCAGCAAAACCAAGGAATTGATTGTGGACTTTGGAAGGGGTAGGATGGGGACCCATAGTCCTGTTTATATCAACGGGTTGATGGTGGAGAGGGTCAAGAGCTTCAAATTCCTGGGCGTGCATATCTCTGATTATCTCTCCTGGTCTGAGAACACTGATGCAATTATAAAGAAAGCACATCAGCGCCTCTATTTCCTGAGAAGATTGCGGAGAGTCGGTATGACAAGGAGGACTCTCTCTGACAGTAGAGAGCATGCTGACCGGTTGCATCTTGGCTTGCATCGGCAACTTGAGCGCCCAGGAGCAGAAAAGACTGCAAAAGGTTGTAAACACTACCCAGTCCATCATCGGCTCTGACCTCCCTACCATCGAGGGGATCTATCGCAGTCGCTGCCTCAAAAAGGCTACCAGCATCATCAAGGATCCACACCATCCTGGCCACTCACTCATCTCCCCGCTGCCTTCAGGTAGAAGGTACAGGAGCCTGAAATCTGCAACATCCAGGTTCAGGAATAGCTACTTCCCCACAGCCATCAGGCTACTAAACTCAACTCAATCAAAACTCTGAACATTAATTATCCCATTGCACTTTATCTGATTATTTATGTGTGTATATATATATATAATCAATAGTTTATGGTCACACTGATCTGTTCTGTATCTATTTATGCCTACTATATTCTGTTGTGCTGAAGCAAAGTAAGAATTTAATTGCCTATCTGGGACACATGACAATAAACTCTCTTGAATCTTGAATCTTGAATCTTGAATCTTATTGCAAAAAGCCAAAATTGGAGGTAGAAATCAAACTGGCCTCTTAGAAAGAAAATAATTGAACCTTTGAAATTCTTTGAATGGGAAGTACTTGTTGTGCCAATGGTAAAACATGATGGATCGATCAAGTTGTGAATATTACAAATTGACTTTTAATCTAGTCTCACCCCTGGATCAGTACAATCAGGTTCCTCAAATAGAAGACTTGTTGCAGTTTTGCCTAGAATGCAGTATTTTACTGCATTGGATATGAGTTGTGTATGTCAACAGAAAGTATTATAGAAGGTACACAAAAATGCTGGAGAAACTCAGCGGGTGCAGCAGCATCTATGGAGCGAAGGAAATAGGTAACGTTTCGGGCCGAAACCCTTCTTCAGACTGATAGGGGGTGGGGAGAAGAAAGGAAAAAAGGAAAAGGCGGAGGAGGAGCCCGAGGGCTGGGGGAGGGGAGGAGACAACCAGATGGCTGATGAAGGGGAGGGGACAGCCAGGGCTAGCAGAATTGGGAGAATTCAATGTTCAGGCCACCAGGATGTAGACTGCCCAAGCGGAATATGAGGTGCATTTCCTCCAATTTACGGTGTTGCTCGCTGTGGCCATGGAGGAGACCCAGGACAGAGAGGTCAGATACGGAATGGGAGGGGGAGTTGAAGTGCTGAGCCACCGGGAGTTCAGGTTGGTTATTGCGGACCGACCGGAGGTGTTCGGCGAAACGATCGCCAAGCCTCCGCTTGGTCTCACCGATGTAGATCAGCTGGCATCTAGAGCAGCGAATGCAATAGATGAGGTTGGAGGAGATGCAGGTGAACCTCTGTCGCACCTGGAACGACTGCTTGGGTCCTTGAATGGAGTGGAGGGGGGAGGTGAAGGGACAAGTGTTGCATCTCTTGCGGTTGCAAGGGAAAGTACCAGGGGAGGAGGTGGTATGGGAGGGAAGGGAAGAATTGACAAGGGAGTTACGGAGGGAGCGGTCTTTGCGGAAGGCAGACATAGGGGGAGATGGGAAGATGTGGCGAGTGGTGGGGTCACGTTGGAGGTGGCGAAACTGACGAGGTGGCGAAAAGTATTATAGAATCGTCCTGACATTATTGATTGTCAACACATTCAAGGGCTTCTTCATGTACAATGGATTATCCTTTGCAGTCTTGTTTTTTCACCTGCTTCCAGAGAACCACAGAAGCGTTATTGCAGGGCATTTCCACTGTGGCAGTGCACAGACAATATTCTAGTTACTAGAGCCTGATGACACAAACACTTGTAGAATCTTGAGGAAGATGTTGAGCAGATCAGAAAAGGCAAGATGATAGTGAGTGAATCATAAACATGGGATGCTATCTGAATGTTAATGGACCACACTTGATTCAAGGAAAGTTAAAAGCCATTTTCAATACACCTACTCCAATAATGTAACTGAGCTGAGATGGGATTGTTGAATTTTTATAATAAATTCTTCGCAAATCCAGCAATCTTTTCAGCCCGACTACGCAAATTGCTACAAAAGGTTGTGATGTGGGAGTGTCCGAAGATCAATAAAAGGATTAGGTACATGTCAAAGAATTGCTCCAGTTGGCTGAAGGATAAGTCCATACTCAGTAGACAGAGAGTTAATCTTGCCTCATGATGCATCACCAGTAGGATTGGTGCTATGTTGTCCCAACAAATGGAAGATGGTTCTGAAAAAACAGTAAGGTTTATGTCCAGTAAGCTGTCTGCAGTGGAGAAACAATCCTCTCAGCTGGGTACGGAAAACTTAGTTGCAATGTTTGGATCATGTTTCCACAAGTAAAGTCATGGATTTCACCATTTACACATCTCACAGGCCCTTGATTTCCAGTATCGGAGATCAGAGCTGATGAAGGAATGTGCGTTCAATTACTTTCTTGTGTGGTTCTCATCATAAATTTGAGGAGTGCATTAGAGCAGCTAGAAACTACACCAGTACCCAGGAATTATCGGTTTTAAGCTTCCTGTGCACATTTAAAATTTGGGCCACTGCTTGTCCCATATAAAGCTGGCTTCAGAAGGTATGCCTTCAGCTAGAACTATCCCTTGGACCAGCACTGGGATCTAATGCAGATGTGATTGAGCTTTTGTCAAGTTAACTTGGGTGTAACCCCTTATATTCACTGAGAGCAAGGTCAGCCCAAGGCCATGCTGGAAAGCTGGAAATATGGGAACCATATTTAATTTTTCTTCAATGCATTGTGCTTACAGAAGGGTTGAGGAGCTACTTACAAACATTCTGGGACAATTGCAAGATTGTGGTGAAATGTGAATTGTGAGGTGTTGGACACACACTGCTGGAGTTATTCAGCAGGTCAGGCTGTATCTCTGGAGAACGATTTGGGTCGAGACCCTACTTCAGATTGATTGTTGAGGAGGAGAAGATATATATGGAAAAGGGGGAGAGGCAGGACAAAACGTGGCAGGTACTAGGTTCACACAGGAGGTGGTGTTTTTTTGATAGGCAGATGTTGGAACAAAGGCCAGAAATAAGGATGGAAGGTATGAGATGGGTTTGAGAAGTTGTGGATTGTGATGCCAGAGAGAGAAAAGTAGCAGGGGTTAGTGGGAGGACAGGGGTGGAGGGAAGAAACAGGTTGTTAGTCCAGGTGGGGCACAGGGGTGGGGAGGGGGTGGGGGTGGGGGGAGCAGGTTGGGTTGGGTTAGTTAGAGGTTACCTGAAATTGGAGAATTCAATGTCCATATCGTTGACCATTGGGTTGGATCGTAACATTGAATCTCTTTGTTTCTATGAATGGATTCCTTGAATATTTTCCATTTGCTACAGAGATCCTTTTGAAACGCAAGAGGAATCCGGGTCAAAATGGAATCTTAGATGTAAACTAGTTTGGATTTGGAGTCTGATCAGAAAGAAATTGGGCAGTTTGTCATTTAGACTCAATCCATGGATTTTAGACTCAATCATGATGAATGGATTCCTGAGTGGGGTGGAAGATTGCAACCTTCACGTGGTCCGCCCTGTTTCGACTAATGCAATCAACTCGACGTGCACAAACGGAAGATCAAATAGAACAAGTTGTCCAACAACTTTAGGCTGTGCACGCCACACGAAAGAAGAAGAAGAAGAAGATTCCTGAGTCAGATGATGAGAGCAATGGCTGAGAGATGGAGGCAATGGTGGAGAGATGGGAAGCAACGGTTATCACCCTGAGAGTATACTTAAGCATAAGCCTGAAGAGGAGGAGGATGTTTCCCCGGCTCAAAAAAAAGGGAAGGTGGATGAAATCAGTTTAAAAGTTGAATGGAAAAGCAGTCACAAGTCTTTTCCTATCAGCTTATTAAAAATGTACTGTCATTCAAGTAACCTGTGATGAACATTTTGACTGACGGTTTAACATTTCTCGGTGTCAAATAAAATTGTTGGTGCAGTTACATGTAGAAGATGACAGACACACATGACGAAAGGAACAAGTGTAGTTCAAACCTGAAATGAGAAGTGAAACAAAGCAATCCCCAGTCTAGACTAAATCAAATTGCCTGCATATGTATATTTTGACCTTTCTGTTTTTGCTCCTGTTAGGGAGTGCTGATCAGTAAGTACATTACAAAATGAACAATGGCAAGCTGCATAATGAGATGCCGTTGTGCTCATTTGTATTAGTGTAAAATAAAGGAAACATCTGTTGAATGTGATTAAATGATTTTATTTTCAACAACAAAGGTAAACATAATTCTGATGATAATTGACTCTTTCTTGTATTTTTCTTCAAGAATTAAGCCTCTTTTAGCTGATCAAGGCAGGCAGTATGGCGTGAGGACAATATAAAATACAATGAAGTGCCTCCTTATCAAATTTAGCACCATGTTCCTGATTTATTCAAAATATTTTAGAATCACAAGAAATCTTCTATCGACAATTATAAGCTTAATTTTCTGTTACTTTTTTCGGGATGTAATGTCTGTTGGATTTTGATAAGGATGTTATGTCTAAGTTAGTTTTAACCTACTAGGAATTAATAGTGAGCTGATAAGACAGTATGGGTGCATAAATGTAGGATATGCCACTCAAATATGGGGATTATACTGGTTACCTCACATTATAGAGAGTGTTTAGTTCTTGTATAACCACACTGCATTGTAGTATCTTACTACACTCGTGTCTAGTTTGGTGAGACTATACCTGGAGTATCAGGCACAATCTTGGTCTGCTCTCCGAGGGATGGAGGCAAATTTCACCAGATTCAGGTCCTTTATAAGAAATACCACCAGGGGCGCCGGGGAGATGCTGGTGGCAGTCTGTTCGTATTTTCTTTCTTTTTGTTATTTTGTAGTTTGTTAAAAGTTTGATTTAATGTTCTTCTGTTTGTTTTATGTGGGGGGAGGGGGGAGGGGATCAGGGGAAACTTTTTTTCAGGTTCTTACCTGATTTCGGATCACATTCTCCGGGCTCTGCGGCCTACCATCGATGGAGCTGGAGGCTTCCTCGGACTGTCATGAGCCCCGCCGCGGGGCGCGGACTTAACATCGGAGCGGATCCCTTGCCTGGGATCGCTCCCACCGCGACCACCGCGGAATCACCATCAAGGGCTCGCAGTCTCGGGTGAGACTAGTCGGGAGCTCCAATGCCGCAGAAGGTTCACCAGCCCCGACGCGAGGTTCGATCGTCCAGCGCGGGGTAGCTGACATCCCCTCGATGCAGGAGCAGATCACCTCGACCTGGAGGGCCCGAACGTCGCCGGCTATGTCCTGTCAACGGGGGCTCGAGGCCCACGACCGAGGAAGAACTAAGAGAAGAGACTTGAACTTTATTTCGCCTTCCGTCACAGTGAGGAATGTGTAGGAGTCACTGTGGTGGATGTTCATGTTAAAATGTGTTTTTGAGTGATCTGTTGCTTTAAAATTGTATGACGGACCTGACCAATGAAATTCCTCGTATGTTGCATAACATACTTGGCGAATAAAGTGTGATTCTGATTTTGATTCTGGGGGTTTACAATAAAGGACACAAAATGCTGGAGTAAATCAACGGGTCAGGCAGCATCTCCGGAGAACATTGATAGGTGATATTTCAGGTGGGGACTCTTCTTTAGACCGATTGTGGTGTAAGGGGGGGAGGGGGGGGGGGAGAATCTGGAAGACAGGACAAAACCTGGTGAGTGGTAGGCGGTTACAGGTAAGAGGTTTTATGATAAGTAGATATAAGTAGGTGGTTGGGCAGAGATGAAAAGACTAAAATGTGAGATAAGGATAGAAAGGATGTAAATTGTGAAGCCAGAGAAAGTAATATAGGTGGAAGGGAACAGGAGTAATGGGAGGGGGTGCAATGGTTGTGAATCTAGATGGGGCACAGGGAATTGCTGAGTATGTTTTAGAAGCAGACAGATTTTAGATACAACATATATCAAGTGATATAGGGAGAGGGTGGTATTGAGGAAGAAGTTTAGCCATGATTGCATTGAATGGTGGAGCAGGTTCAAGTAGTACGATGGTCCACTGCTTGACCTGTTTTCTATGTTGCCATGTTTCCACATGGAATGGGAGAGTGCAAAAGTGAGAGCACAGGACTATTAGGTGCACCGTTTCACTTTTAAAGCTGTCCTACGTGAAATTTGGCTGGAATGAGTCACTGAGATTTCAGAAATTCATGTTCAATAAAACTATTTGATAGAAACAGTGCAATGACCTTGACACAAGGTGTAAAGGAAAATTCTGGATCAAGAAAATCTGCCGAGATCAATTTTTCAGATGGTTATTTCATGACATTTTAACTGTCACTTTGGCATGTTTTTCAAAGGTTATGGGAGCAGAATTAGGTCATTTGGCCCATCAGCTCTACTCTGCCATTCGATCATAGCTGCTCTATCTTTCCCTCTCAACCCCATTCTTCTGCCCTCTCCCCATAACTCTTGACACCCTTACTGATCAAGAATCTGGCAATCTCTGCCTTAAGAATATCCATTGATGGCCTTCATAGCCATCTGTGAAACAGAATTGATTAAATATGGTAATTAACTCTTGGCTAGCAACAAGAGGAATGATATCGGGTCATGGGAAGAAAGGTTGCTGGGAATAGAGATGATCACAGGAAAGGATGATTACAGATTAACAGGTACCATTGGGAAGCTTGTGGTATTGGGATAAGCACTGTTCCTGCTAGCATTTATCTTTTGTTAGTATGAGTCATATAATGGGATTAGTTCGGTCAGCGTGGATGAGTTGAGCTGAAGGGCCTGTTCCGCTGCTGAATGACTATGACTCTTGAGGACTCGAAGGCTTCAGCTCCTGTGCTATATTTTCTGCACACTTATTGCAGATGAATTTAAGGGGCCACAAACTAGTCTTACCCAGTACATGCTACTTTTAAAATGGTCCAACCCACCCTCAGATCGGTGGTTTTTCAGACATCTTAAGTACAGTTTAATAATTGGATTTGTCGTGCAACTTTCACACTCATCAAATAATATTTTTGCTCCAGTGTTTTATAATGTTTGGAACATCACCCAATGCATAGCAGCACCACAGATGTCAAACAGTACTTTATCGATCTACTTTATTGATCAGCTGTTTCCATTCAATAATTAGTGCATTTTCATAAGGAGCATTGTTGCAGTCTGTGATGCTGATTTACACTGCTCCAGTAATACAATTCCTATTATTTTGTATTGGGAAAGACCACCTTTTGTCCTTATACACATGGTCAAACCCGAACAGATATTGGGTGCAATTATCTTTGCATGCGCCATCTGTAATGAATCATTGCACAAAACCTATTGAAAGAATAAATTAGGTTGCTGATTTATATGTTTACAGGAGACTTGATTTTACTGCCCAGTATATTTTACCCTCCAAACCACCCTTGCAGAATTCTAATGTTGAATTCCTGGGTTAAGCTACATAATTACTGAAATGGGAATTCCGCTGTGATAAAATAAAGGTTGAGTCAAAACTTGATCATGTGAAAAATGAATCTGTTTATTTCAGACTATATTTTATCCATGGGTCAAACAGGGCAATGGTTTACTGCAGGAGAATGAATTTAAGGGAAACAACCCAGAAATTGCTGCTGTCAATATCAGTAAATGAAAACTTAATGTAATTGTGTAATATTCATCTCTCTGATATTTTAATGGAGATATTAACCTATTAGAATAAATGAGTTAATTCCACAGTTAAAATACTGAGCACATGCCTACCAGAGAAGATCTTAACGTTTACGACACTGATTTCCAAGCAAATACTTGCTATTAGTTGATTCAAGGACTGAAATTAATGTACTTAATGTACAGCCATAATGTAATTATGCACAGACATAATGTAATTATGCGAAATAATAGGAACCAATATTTTGCTTTCCGCTCAGGGTGCTGTACCTTTGATTCAGTGTTCTTCTTGTCATCATTTCTGCATTTAAAATTCATATTTCTGTGTTTTTAAAATAATGGAAGAATAACATGGCAGTGCATTGAAACACAATACACTGGAGCATCGCTGCTTTGCATCCACCTTTTCAATTGATCCCAATTTTATGCTACCTCCCTATCTTTCCTGCTAAATAGCAGTGTGAAATTGCTGTGGGTTTGAAAAGTCATGCGCTGTGAAATGCAGAAAATAGTTTTATGCAGCCCAACTGTCTCTGCTCATTTGCAATTATTCTGGTGTTAAATTGTCGCATCTTGCCAATATGTAGTTTTATGGCGTAACTGATTATCAAATATGCAGGGCTCTGCACTCAGAATAGTAATAAGACCAGCACAATGGCAATAGTGTGCTTTTAATTGCATGGAGTTTACATTATCAGATGAATGTTTAATGCAGTGTCATTGATTTTCAATTCAGTTTAACCAATTTTGGGTACGACTACTGTTTAACGATTATCTATAATTTCTGATAAACATAAATTTTTTATCAACTATGCCAATAAGAAATTTAATTCATCAAGATACTTAGCAATGGAGGGAAAAGCTTAATTTCCAAAAGGGAAGGAAGGGTAGCAGATAATTTGGGGCAGGATTCAGTTTCACAGACATGATGTCTCATTCACCTCGTTCTTGCAAATCTCTGATCTGAGGCTTGGGCAGATCCTGCAAATGCCCTTGTGACAGGGTATGTTGACTCGGGGGTTCCAAGCAACTCCTTTGAAGCAATCTTCAATACTGTGGAGGAAGTGAGAGTCTGCTATATTGTCAGGATGAAAAGCTTTTTCCTTGGAAACCAAAGAGGGTCAGGTTAAATACGTCCTTTGACATATCAAGAGGAAAATCAGGGCTAGGTCAGGAGAGTGAGATTGATGTGTCTTAGAGGTGCTAATAACTGACAACTAGACTGACTGAATGTTCCTGTAGTGTTGGCTGGCTAGGATTGTTGAAGACAATGTTTAAGCAGCAGATTCCCAAGTAGGTTATTGGCAAGGACAAGGTGAATAAGACATCTTCTGTGTGAAACTGTGTCCTGCTCCAAATTATCTACTACTGTCCTCTTTTGGATTATCAAGGAATCCAGGCTTTAAAAAGAACATTTCTAATTCATTCATTCACATGATGTGACATCACTGACATCCTTAACTGTCTTGAACTGTTGGTTTAGTTGAGAGATACTGTACAGTGTGGAAACAGGCCCTTTGGCCCACCATGTCTGCACTGACCAACGATCACCTGTACATTAGTTCTACATTATCCCAGTTTTGAATCCTACATACCACATAAGGGTAACCTACAAACCTGCATGACTTTGGAATGTGGGAGGAAACCGGAGCACCTAGAGAAAACCCACACAGTCACAGCAAGAATGTACAAACTCCGTACAGACAGCACCTGTAGTCAGAATTGAACCCGGGTCTCTCTCTCGCTGTAAGGCAACAGCTCTAATGCTGCTCCACTGTGCCAACATAGTCAAAAGTCAAGAACATTGGTGAATCTGGAATTACAAAGCCATTCCAAGGAAAGCTGTTAGGTTTCTGTCCCGGAAGGACAATCATGAAACAGACAGATATTTTAAAACAATTTCATATTTTCATGGTTAGTAATGTTGACGTTAGTTTCATTTTCTGGGTTCGCTTAATTGCATGAAGTTGGATTTTCCAATTGCTTAAGTGGAAAACAAATTTGTGCCCAAACTTGGAACAATGGTTCAATTTCAGAACACTGGCCCAGTAATGACGACCACACCACCTTACCTGTACATTGCTCCATTCTATAACACCATAAATAGATGCCGAAACAAACTTGTAGTACTCAGAGCAATGATTACATTCTACTATTTTTCTAAATAAAAGGGTTTTTAACAATGTTGCCTCGCTGTAGCTGCAAATAAATTAGGGCATTTCTGAAGAAGCTACATTGTTTTATTGCATTCCCTTTCTGAGATCAATTCAAAGTTTCGTGCTTTTTGGCACATTCTCAGCTCAATTAGAAGTGGGAAGAATCTAGGAAATATCTCTTTCTGTTTTGAATACTATTTAAAATTGAGGAAATAAAACCAGTTACTATGACACAAAAAAATGTGACTACGCATATCAAAACGTTAAGAATGCATAATATAAAATATTCAGGGCTGGAATATTTTCAGAATGTAAAACATAACATTGGAGATATTCTAGAATACTTAACTGCAGAAATAATGGAAAGCAAGTTCATTGGTAAGATTTCAAAGGGTAATGGAAATTAAGTGTAATATTTACATATTAATGAAATTAATTAGCAGCACATTGATGGAATGAGTCAATGAGTATTGGAATGATTATTGTGAAAAGATATTGATGGGTTTAAATAATTCTTAATTTAAT
Organism: Malacoraja senta; assembly: GCA_038087875.1. Classification (NCBI taxonomy): domain Eukaryota; kingdom Metazoa; phylum Chordata; class Chondrichthyes; order Rajiformes; family Rajidae; genus Malacoraja; species Malacoraja senta. The sequence goes on from CM075977.1 coordinate 59,087,665, forward strand.
CAGCCTCGGAGTGAAAGTGTTATCAATCATAGGTACACGAAAATGCTGGAGAAACTCAGCGGGTGCAGCAGCATCTATGGAGCGAAGGAAATAGGTAACGTTTCGGGCCGAAACCCTTCTTCAGACTGATAGGGGGTGGGGAGAAGAAAGGAAAAAAGGAAAAGGCGGAGGAGGAGCCCGAGGGCTGGGGGAGGGGAGGAGACAACCAGATGGCTGATGAAGGGGAGGGGACAGCCAGGGCTAGCAGAATTGGGAGAATTCAACGTTCAGGCCACCAGGATGTAGACTGCCCAAGCGGAATATGAGGTGCATTTCCTCCAATTTACGGTGTTGCTCGCTGTGGCCATGGAGGAGACCCAGGCCAGAGAGGTCAGATACGGAATGGGAGGGGGAGTTGAAGTGCTGAGCCACCGGGAGTTCAGGTTGGTTATTGCGGACCGACCGGAGGTGTTCGGCGAAACGATCGCCAAGCCTCCGCTTGGTCTCACCGATGTAGATCAGCTGGCATCTAGAGCAGCGAATGCAATAGATGAGGTTGGAGGAGATGCAGGTGAACCTCTGTCGCACCTGGAACGACTGCTTGGGTCCTTGAATGGAGTGGAGGGGGGAAGTGAAGGGACAAGTGTTGCATCTCTTGCGGTTGCAAGGGAAAGTACCAGGGGAGGGGGTGGTATGGGAGGGAAGGGAAGAATTGACAAGGGAGTTACGGAGGGAGCGGTCTTTGCAGAAGGCAGACATAGGGGGAGATGGGAAGATGTGGCGAGTGGTGGGGTCACGTTGGAGGTGGCGAAACTGACGGAGGATCACTTGTTGTATGTGACGGCTGGTGGGGTGAAAGGTGAGGACTAGGGGGACTCTGCCTTTGTTGTGAGTGGGGGGATGGGGAGAGAGAGCAGTGTTGCGGGGTATGGCAGAGACCCTGGTGCGAGCCTCATCTATGGTGGAGGAGGGGAACCCCCGTTCCCTGAAGAATGAGGACATTTCAGATGCCCTGGTGTGGAACGCCTCATCCTGGGAGCAGATGCGGCGTAGACGGAGGAATTGGGAGTGGGGGATGGAGTCCTTACAGGAAGCAGGGTGGGAAGAAGTGTAGTCCAGATAGCCATGGGAGTCGGTAGGTTTGTAGTGGATGTCGGTAAGGAGTCTATCACCTGCGATGGAGATAGTGAGGTCAAGGAATGGTAGGGAAGTGTCGGAAATGGTCCAGGTGTATTTGAGTACTTGTTGTATGTGACGGCTGGTGGGGTGAAAGGTGAGGACTAGGGGGACTCTGCCTTTGTTGTGAGTGGGGGGATGGGGAGAGAGAGCAGTGTTGCGGGGTATGGCAGAGACCCTGGTGCGAGCCTCATCTATGGTGGTGGAGGGGAACCCCCGTTCCCTGAAGAATGAGGACATTTCAGATGCCCTGGTGTGGAACGCCTCATCCTGGGAGCAGTTGCGGCGTAGACGGAGGAATTGGGAGTGGGGGATGGAGTCCTTACAGGAAGCAGGGTGGGAAGAAGTGTAGTCCAGATAGCCATGGGAGTCGGTAGGTTTGTAGTGGATGTCCACTACAAACCTACCGACTCCCATGGCTATCTGGACTACACTTCTTCCCACCCTGCTTCCTGTAAGGACTCCATCCCCCACTCCCAATTCCTCCGTCTACGCCGCATCTGCTCCCAGGATGAGGCGTTCCACACCAGGGCATCTGAAATGTCCTCATTCTTCAGGGAACGGGGGTTCCCCTCCTCCACCATAGATGAGGCTCGCACCAGGGTCTCTGCCATACCCCGCAACACTGCTCTCTCTCCCCATCCCCCCACTCACAACAAAGGCAGAGTCCCCCTAGTCCTCACCTTTCACCCCACCAGCCGTCACATACAACAAGTGATCCTCCGTCAGTTTCGCCACCTCCAACGTGACCCCACCACTCGCCACATCTTCCCATCTCCCCCTATGTTTGCCTTCCGCAAAGACCGCTCCCTCCGTAACTCCCTTGTCAATTCTTCCCTTCCCTCCCATACCACCCCCTCCCCTGGTACTTTCCCTTGCAACCGCAAGAGATGCAACACTTGTCCCTTCACTTCCCCCCTCCACTCCATTCAAGGACCCAAGCAGTCGTTCCAGGTGCGACAGAGGTTCACCTGCATCTCCTCCAACCTCATCTATTGCATTCGCTGCTCTAGATGCCAGCTGATCTACATCGGTGAGACCAAGCGGAGGCTTGGCGATCGTTTCGCCGAACACCTCCGGTCGGTCCGCAATAACCAACCTGAACTCCCGGTGGCTCAGCACTTCAACTCCCCCTCCCATTCCGTATCTGACCTCTCTGGCCTGGGTCTCCTCCATGGCCACAGCGAGCAACACCGTAAATTGGAGGAAATGCACCTCATATTCCGCTTGGGCAGTCTACATCCTGGTGGCCTGAACGTTGAATTCTCCCAATTCTGCTAGCCCTGGCTGTCCCCTCCCCTTCATCAGCCATCTGGTTGTCTCCTCCCCTCCCCCAGCCCTCGGGCTCCTCCTCCGCCTTTTCCTTTTTTCCTTTCTTCTCCCCACCCCCTATCAGTCTGAAGAAGGGTTTCGGCCCGAAACTTTACCTATTTCCTTCGCTCCATAGATGCTGCTGCACCCGCTGAGTTTCTCCAGCATTTTCGTGTACCTTCGATTTTCCAGCATCTGCAGTTCCTTCTTTAACACGTGTTATCAATCATAGTACCTTGATGCGATCTTTCCAACTGCTCCGAACTGCTGGGTATTGGAGGGATTCACAGCAGAACACGACATTTGTCCCACTTTTATCATTTGGTTAAAAGAAAAACACAAATTTGCGGTTTTATTTATGCCATTAGTGTCCCCAAATGCTTCCTATTGACAATATTTTCCTGACTATGTGTCTGTCTGTACAGAGTTTGTACATTCTCCCTGTGACCGTGTGGGTTTCCTCTGGGTACTCTGGTTTCCTCCCACACCCCAAAGACATACAGGTTTGTAGGTTAATTGACTTTGGTAAAAATTGTAAATTGTCCCTAGTGTATAGAATAGTGCTAGTGTATGGGGGGTGATCACTGTTTAATTGTAATCTTGTATCTCTAAAATCTAAAGTACACAAATCCTATTTGCCTGCTTACATAAATCCCATCTTGCCTATATGTTTCCATGCCTTGCCTACTGAAGTGCTTGTCTAAATGCCTCTTAAACATAATTATGGTATATGATTCTCCCCTCCTCCTCCAGCAACGAGTTCCAAACATCACCCATTCTATGTCAAGAACGTTCTCCTCAATCCCCTTTATAACTCCTTCTTTCCACCTTAAACATTTATCGTTTCATTTTTGATACCTTAGAATGGAGAAATATTTTGAATATCCACACTATCCATGCATCTTCTAATTTTATGTACCTATGTCAAGTCATCCCTCAGTCTACTTTACTCTCAGAAAAACTAGCACACATATCCAATCTCTCCCCAAAATCTAGTCCTTCAATCCAGGCATTATCCTGATGAATCCCCTCTGTATTCTCACCAGCACAACAATACTTTCCCTATAGTGTGGAGACCAGAACTGGATACATTGCAGTTTAACCAGTTTTTTGCAACATTGCAACATAACAGCCCAACTCTTATATTCTATGCTCTGACCTATGAAGGAAAGCATACTGTATGCCTTCCTTGCCTTTCTATCTACCATTTTCGGGAAACTATGGACTTGAACCTCAAGGTCCTCTATTCATCAGTGTTTCTTGACACCCTGCCACTTACTGCAGGTGGCCTACCACCATTTGACTACTCAAAAATACATCACCTCACAATTGTTAGGATTAAATTCCTTCTGGCTATGCTCCACCCAACATTCTATCATATCAATGTCCAGTTGAATCTTCAAACAATTTTCCTTGCTCTTCACAATGCCACTAATTTGTAAATTTACTCATCATTCCTCTTGCATTCACATCTGCTGTAAGTTGTTAACATATATCACAACCCCTCCGAGTTCCTCTGGCATTTTATGTTTTGCTCACATAACAGATTCTCTAATTCCTGCTGACTATTGGGAGTCCTGTAATAGAACCCCAGCAAAATTAGCCCTTTATTATTCCTTTATTCCAAGATTAGCCCTTTATTATTCCAAAATTCTATCCTTACGACCATATTGGCCAATTACCTCCAGATATCCTCACTAGGTACTGCCATTATGACCTCCCTAATCAGTCGTCTGACTCTCCCACCATGGCAGTGCTGTCCCCTTGTCATTAATGTGATTATAACAACATAAAAACTAAGTAATAGCACGAGTGGAGCATATGAGTCCTCAAGACTGTTTCACCACTGAATAAGATCTCGGCTGACCTCATCTTGTCATTAACTCCACTTTCCAGCTTGATCCCTGTAACCTTTCACTTAATTTCACTTCACTCTCCCTCTCTCTCTGTTACAGATACATTTATAACTCAGTACTGATAACTCTCGGAAGCACAGTTAGTCTTATCCCTCTCAGAGAGATATCAGTCTTAAGTGGAAGTCCACTTATCCATAAGCTATGCCTCTTACTCTCTCCCAACAGCACCTCACCTACTTAAATGTAATTTAGTATTTTTCAATAAACCTATATCTCATTTTTTAACATTCTATTGTGTATATCCAATCATTTAATCTCTCTTTGTAATCCAACTCTTTCATTCTAGGAATTAATCTAGCAAAATTTCTGTAAATTGCCTCCAGGGCAACTAGATTAATCTTTTATTGAGGTCCCTATCCCTGTGCTGTACTCCAGATGTGGTCTCGCCAAAATACAGGACAGATTGTAATATGAATTCCTTATTGTTGTACTCCATCTCCCTTATTGCAATGTCTCCCAATTATTTATTGGTTCTGCATGTTGACCAAATATGATGACACCCGTAGTTTACACTGCCACCTCTGCCCCAGTCTTCCATTCACTGTCAATGTTGCTAGGTTCTCCTATCATTGATCTAATCTCACCTGTACCATCATCCACCATCATGTCAAACCCTGTCTTGGATGCCGAATGAATAACCAACCCCTGTTTAAAAGCAAACTAATTGCCTGTCTGGCTAACTAGCCCTACACACCTCAACGCTTAACTACTTCCAACCCATTGAACCCTTCTCCTCGTGGTGGTCGTTCTCTGATACTGCTCCTTCTCTATGATGTCCCCTATCCCAACTATGGGCATTCCTCCATTCTTTCCCCACCTGGTTGCCTCAACTCTTTTCCTCCTCCATAATCCATGGCCCACCTGATTTGCACAATGGCAGATTCCCTGGTTCTCATGCACGCTTGCTGGCTGGGGGCCACTTTATGGGAATTGAAGAAATATTGGGTGATTTAGTAGATACAAGGAACTGCAGGTGCTGGTTTACAAAAAAAGACACAAAGCGCTGGGGTAACTCAGCAGGTCAAGTAACATCTCTGTTGAACATGGATAACCTGATGGATGTCTTCAAAATTACAGAGGATTTGTTAGGGTCGCTATAGAGTAAAGATTTCCACTTGCAGGTGCAGTGAGTTCTTGAGGCCATAATTATACAAAAAACATTAATGGCCACAACAAGGAATCAATGAGCTGATGGTACTGGTGAATCTGATTTTCTCACTGTTCAGAGGTAATCAATGAACAAGCCAAAAGTAGGAATGGTTAAATAACTATTTATTTACTTGAAACTGTAAAAGCCACCATTAGTGCGAGTGCATATTGATTATTATGTTCTTGCCTGCTGAGATTAACACATTTTTGAGTCTTGTACTTTATCAAAATCATTCCAGTTACTGCTAATGATTTGATAAGAATCTGGATTGGTTTAGTTATTTGTTAAGGAACAAAATGTAGCCACAGGGAAGTGAAAGACTCTTCATTGATTAATGCTTTATAAAAAAGAACAAATGTTTCAACAAAGCTATAGATATGAGTGTAGGTGAAGACCATGTTGTATTGAAAATTAGTTATTGGTTGCATCATGGACTGGTACAGCAATTCCAGCACACAGGAATGCAAGACGCTACAGATAGAACTGGACATACGATGGTTCATCACAGGCACAGCCTTTCCATCATCAAAAGCATCTACATGAGGAGCTGCCTCAAGAAGGAAGCATCTATCTTCAAGGATATCCACCATCTGGATCGAGCCATCATTCAGCTACTCTGGTCGGGCAGAAAGTAAATAAGACCATAAGACATAGGAGCAGAATTAGGCCATTCGGCCCATCAAGTCTACTCTGCCATTCAACCATGGCTGATTCCACTGCCTTCTCCCTGTAACCTTTGACACCCTATCCAATCAAGAATCTAGCAATCTCCACCTTTAAACTACCCAATGTCGTGGCCTCCACAGCCATCTGTAGCAATGAATTCCACAGTTTCATCACCCTCTGGCTAAATAAATTCCTCCTCATCTCCTTTCTGAAGAAATGTCCTTTTATTCTGAGGCTATCCCTTCTGATTCTAGACTCTTCCATTACTGAAAACATTCTTTCCACGTCATCTCTATCTCGGCCTTTCATTATCTGGTAGGAGATTCCTCCACAATGAAATTCATCTGCATCCTTTTAAACTCCAGCAAGTACAGGCTCAGAGTCTTCAAACGCTCCTCAGATATTTACTCAATCATACCTGGAATCATTCTTGTAAACCTTCCCCGGACCCTCTCAAAGCCAGCACAACCTTCCTCAAATATGGGGCTCAAAACTGCTCACTATAAATCTGGCCTCACAAGATCTCGCTAAGCCTCAGCATGACATCCTTGCTTTCATATTCTAGTCCCTTCCAAATGAAGGTTTGCATTGCATTTGCCTTCCTTACCACTGACTCAACCTGTAAATTAACCTTTTTGGATCCTGCACCAGCACACCCAATCCCTTTGCATCTTTGATTTCTGAATCCTCTCCCCATTTAGAAAATGCTCTTCTCTTTCATTCCTTCTACCAAAGTGCATGACCATGAATTTTGCTATGCTGTTTTACATTTGGATTTCTTTGCCCACTCTCCCAACCTGACCAAATCCTTCTGTAGCCTCCCTGTTCCCTCAACACTAACTGCCGTTTCACCTATCTTTGTATCATCCACAAACATGGCCACAAAGCCATCAATTTAACCATCCAGATAATTAACATATAACATGAAGGGTAGCGGACCCAACACCAACCCCTGCAGAGCACCACTAGTCACCAGCACCCAACCTGAAAATGTCCCCTTTATTTACACACTTTGCCTCTTCGAGTCATCCAATCTTCTATCCGTGTTAGTACCTTGCCTCAAATACCATGGGCTCCAATCTTGTTTAGCAGCCTCATGTGGGGCACCTTATCAAAAGCTTACTGAAAATTCAAGTAAGCAACATCAAATAACCCTTCTTAGTCTATCCTGCTTGTTAAGGGGCTGTCCCACTGGAGCGACCTAATCCGCGAGTTCAGAAGAGTGTCTTCGACCTTCAAGCTCGACGGCACTCGCCTGAAAAATCTCAAGCTGGATCGACCGTCAGCGATGAAACCGCGAGCCGGATCGGCCGACCGCACACACACACACACACACACACACATCGTAAAGGTGGGGGCCAGGGAAAGCGGGGGAGCGCTGTCTGAAATTCACACCCACGATGAAGAGGAAGGTAAAAGACGGCTGCACAATGTACGATAAAAGGGCTATGCCACTGCAGTGACCTAATCTGTGAGTTTAGAAGAGTTTGCGCTCGACTCAAACTCACAGCATGGTTGACACGTGGTCCTAGGAGGTCCTATGAGGTCACTGGAACTCTCCTTCATGCTCGAGGGAAGTTCCCGCATACTCGCGGCCTCAGCTAGGTCGCGGAAAATTTTTCAGTATGTTGAAGAATTTTCCGCAAGTAAAAATTGGTCGGCATGGTTCTTTTGAACTCGTAGTGCAGTGGAGTGGGGTCGCTATGTAGCTACAGGCAGTCGAGGGCAGCAGTAGGCAATCTCCTTCGCTGACCGGGCATTTTAATTGGCTCATTGGATTTTTCAGGACCAAGGAAAGTAAAATGCCCGCTAAACTTTATTAAACGTTGTCGGACTTCTTAAAAGTGTCTCCACTCCTTCTTCCCCCCTTCTCTCCCTTTCTCTCCCTTTCTCTCCCCTTCTCTCCCCTTTACTCTCCCCTTCTCTCTCCTTCTCTCCCCCTGCTCCCCTTCTCCCCATCTCTCCCCGTCTCTCCCTCCCCCCCCGCCCCCGCGCTCTCTAAAGGACTTACCGTTACTGTGCAGCCATCTTTTACCTTCCTGTTCATCGCAGGTGTGAATTTCAGACAGCGCTCCCCCGCCTTTGCGATGTGTTTGTGTGTGTGTGTGTGTGTGCGGTCGGTCGATCCAGCTCGTGGTTTCATCGCTGATGGTTGATCCAGCTCGAGGTTTTTCAGGCGAGTGCCCTCGAGCTTGAAGGTCGAAGACACTCTTCTTAACTCGCGGATTAGGTCGCCGCAGTGGGACAGCCCCTTTAGTCCTTTAGAGAGTGCGGAGGGGGGGGGGAAGAGAAGGAGCGAGAAGGGGAGAGAAGGGGAGAGAAGGGGAGAGAAGGGGAGAGAAGGGGAGAGAAGGGGAGAGAAGGGGGGGGAGAAGGGGGCGAAGAAGGAGTGGAGACACTTTTAAGAAGTCAGACAACGTTTAATAAAGTTTAGCGGGCATTTTACCTACCAGTCGGTTTTCCTTGGTCCTGAAAACTCCAATGACCCAATTAAAATGCCTGGTCAGCGAAGGAGATCGCCTACGGCTGCTCTCGACTGCCTTTAACTAAATAGCGACCCCACTCCAATGCACTACGAGTTAAAAAGAACCATGCCGACCAAATTTTACTAGCGGAAATTTTTTCAACATGCTGAAACATTTTCCGCGACCTAGCTGAGGCCTCGAGAATGCGGGGACTTCCCTCGAGCATGAAGGAGAGTTCCAGTGACCTCATAGGGCCTCCTAGGACCACGTGTCGACCATGCTGCGAGTTTTAAGTCGAGGGAAAACTCTTCTAAAATTGCAAATTAGGTTGCCGCAGTGGGACAGCCCCTTTACCTTCTCATTTTACTTCGGAGTCACGTGAGTGACTACGTTAGAATAGAAGGCCGTCAGCCCACATGCGCGTCATTATGTCTAATGCATGGCGCACAACTAGCTGGCAGGCGCGCTGCTCCTTCTAGCGGTAAGTTCAGAACCTGAAGGTAAGGAACGGAGTCACATCAGCACGGGTCTCGGGGCCCGTGGCAGCACCTGGTGCAGGGCTGCATTATATCTCCCTCTCTGAGGAAGGGAGCGTAGGGAAGAGATCTCCCTCTCTGAGGAGAGGAGCGTAGGCAGTCAGTGTGTGACTGACTTCAAACTCGGAAGTATGTCCGTGAAACATACTGGAGTGCATGCGTGAGGTTCATGAATTCTGTCATGGCATTAAGGGTTGCGATATTCACACAAACGGAGAAGCCACTGCAAGGAAGATTTGGCTTCCAGCCTATGGCAGAGAACCAGGGGCCAGAGTTCCCCTCACATTACAAGCTTGGTAAGCATCAATGACCTCACGTCACACCATTACACGGAAACAAACTATCATTAGGGGCCTTTGGGCTTACCACAAGACCACCGGTAACCATGGAGGTAGGTGGGTTTGTTCTTTCAGAAACACATGGTGTGTGGACTAGTTACGAGTTGGTAATAGATTACACTTGTTTTTTGCACGAATGTCGACGGATAAATTCAGATCCGTTCATAACTGAATAGATAACATCAGTCAGTTTATACTGCACAGTATACAAGGATTCCAAATTAATTTTCCTTTAACTGATTGCCATCCATACAATATACAACAGATTGGACATCTATTCAGTCCAAACTAAAAGGTTTGGGTATATAGGCAGATATCCAAACAAGCGAAAGATGGATGATGTTGGATCACCCTTGATGAACTCACATTCACATGTGCAGTATAGACTTTTTAGAATGGGAAACTTGTTACTGTTTAACAACTGATTTCCACAGGATACTTTATGGCATACATCGATCTCAAGATGCATACTATTCAGTTCCCATTCACAGGGTTCACCAGAGATATTTGGAATTTAGCTGGATGGTCAACGATAGCAGTTAAAATGTTGCAATATGGGCTAACTACAGCTCCCAGGTTATTTACCACATTACCAAGCCAGTGTTTGGGCTGCTCAAAGCTGAAAAAAAACATATTTATGGCTTTCTGGATGATATTTTAAAAACGCTGAATCTTGCTAAATTAGCTGGTTCAGCCGCAAAACTAACATTTAAGGAATTGTGGTTTCTCATCCATCCAGTTAAATCTAAGTTGGTACCAACTAGAGTTACAGATTGCGATTTACCTTTAACTCTATTAATTGTCTGTGACTCCGCCCTGGGGCAAGAGATTAGAATTAATGGAAGTTTGTAACAATCTTGTTGCTTATTCATCACGTGGCCAGTGTAATTGGAAATTTAGTGGCTGTTTTCAGCTGTGTAATTGGGGCCTTTGCATTATCAGAACTTACATCGTGCAAAGGAGCAAGCTTTCAAGTACCATGAAGGTCATTGTTAACAGCTATGCTATTACCAGCTGAAGCTATAAAGTCACAATGATGGACAAACAGTATTCAGCATTGCTCCAGTATTTTTGGTCATTAACCTTCAGTTATATTTCAAACTGATGCTAGTGCTCAGAGATGGGAAATTACTATCCCATCTCTAGACCCAGAGGCGGATGGGATGTGCATGAGTTACCAATCCCTCAGTTAAATGGTATCAACTATCTAAAGTCACTAGGTGCATTTTATGGGTTAAAGGCTTATTGTGCGAATATGCATATCCGCATGCTCAACTACAAGTTGACACACTACGGTGGTGGCATATATTAATCACATGGGTGCAATCAAGTCAATATCCTGTGATAGTTTACCTAACCTCATTTGGCGTTGGTGTATCATCACGTTAATCTATGACAACACAGAATGGATATTGGATCACAAAGTATTTAATAACATTGTGGCTCGATGGAACACCAAATATCGCTTTGTTTGCATCTAGTCAATCACCAGTGGCAAAAATATCTGTCATGGCGGCCATTCTCAGGGGCAGTGGCGATGGATGCATTCTCGCTACACTAGGGAGGAATGTTTCTTTATGTCCTTCCTCCATTTTGTCTCATCAGTCGGTGCTTGCTTTAAGTTCAGAAAACTCCGCCTCAGGCTTTTGATAGTGCCTGACTGGCCTACACAGCCATGGGTCTACTCATACTAGGGGATATAACAGAGCCTTTTATGGCTGTTCCCAAATGCAGAAATCTGCTGGTTTACCACGGGACTGGGGAGAACCATCCAGTGCATGAGTGAATCAAATTGTTGGTTTACAGACTATGAGAAGATTTTTCCTGGGGTACGGACTGTCAGGTTGTACGGTGGATGTAATCACTGCGGCCTGAAGAGATAGTACCATGAAACAGTACATCTCCTATATCAAGGAATTGGAATTGTTCTGGTTACAGTCCAATATATCGCATGACACGGTGCGTATAACAGATGTCTTGGAATTCCTCTCAAAGCTATATTTCATGAGAGATGGAGTTATAGTGCTATTAATTGTGCCAGAAGTGCCTTGTCATCATACTTCCTCTGATATCCAGATTTATGAAGGGTATCCTCGTCTCAAATTCCCCAGGCCCAGGAGACCGGGAGCGTCAGGTCTCAAACTAGTTTCATGGCATAACGCATGGACCTTTGGTTGTGTGTGTAGTCACACATCTACAACAGTCATTATGTCACCTAGAGCCTTAGATTCTCTGAACTAGCAATGTTTGTTAGTTACAATAAACCTCATACGTAGGTATCAGTATAGACCATCCCCAGGTGATTAAAACAGGTTCTGGCTTGTGCAGGAGTAAACACTGATGTTTCTAATCTCACCCCACCAGAGCTGCAACTACATCAGCAGCGAGGGTTATGGATGTTTCGCTGGATCACATCCTAGCAGCTGCAGGAGGGTCAAACAAGCGAATTTTCCAATGTATTATAACAAACCCGGGGGTATTTGCCAACTCTATTTTTTAGGTTCTGTTTTTTATTCCTCCTGGATGAGTGGGATTACTATGATTATCATTTCATCATTAAAAAGCATCAGCATGTTTTCATTTATGTCATGCTTTATTAAATTTCACTCATTCCTGGTCAATTGATGCAGTGTGTGACGCATGGACTCGTGTCCACGGCATGAAATCACAGAGCTTCAAAATCTTCATGTAGTCACTCACGTGACTCCGAAGTAAAATAGTAAAATTAAACGAGAACTTACCAGTTTGAAGTTTGATCTTTATTTTATGAGGAGTTACGTTGAGCGATTACGTGCCCTCCGCTCCCAACCCTCTCTCATAAAGATCAGCTGGTAGTTTTAGTTTCTCGAATCTTACTATATTCAGTTCATCAACTGTTATCTGTGATTTCACACCGCTGCTTTGAACATTGACGCGCATGCGGGCTGACAGCCTTCTATTCTCACGTAATCGCTCAACGTAACTCCTCATAAAATAAAGATCAAACTTCAAACTGGTAAGTTTTCGTTTAATCTTACTAATAAACTCCAAGAGATTTGTCAAGCAAGATCTCTTCTTAACAAAACCATGCTGTCTTCAGCCTATTTTATTTTGTGCTTCCAAGTACCCTAAAACTTCCTTAATAATGGACTCTAAACTTTTACCAACAACAGAAGTCAGACTATCATTCCCTTTCTTTTGCTTTGCTCCCTTCTTAACCAGTAGTTATATTTGAGATTTTCAAATTTCTGGAACCATTCCTGACTCCAGTGATTCTAAGGTCAATACTAATGCCTTCACAATCTTAACAGCTACCTCTTTCAGAACCCTGGGTATTGTCCATCTGGTCCAAGTGACTTATCCACCTTCAGACCTTTTAGCTTCCCAAGCACCTTCTTCTCAGTAATAGCAACTGCATTCATTTCTGCCCTCCTGACTCGCTTGAAATTCTGGCACCTATTTGGTATCTTCCACTGATGCAAAAAAAACTATTGAGTTGATCCGTCATTTCTTTGTTCCCAATTACTACTTCTCCAGCATCATTTTCCAGTGGTCCAATGTCTACTGTTGCCTTACTTTTACTCTTAATCTGTACACATATTTGGTACATTCATTTATTTTATTGGCAAGCCGACCTTGATATTTCATCTTTTCTTCCCATTGTTTTTTTAGTTGCCTTCTGTGGTTTTTTCAATGCTTCTTAATCCTATAGCCTCCCACTGAGCTTTGCCATGTTATATGCCTTCTTTTTTTTACTATCTTCGACTTCTTTTGTCTGCCACAATGGTCTCATTCTCCCCTAACGGTTTGCCTGAAGTCGCAAACCATCAGGTTCAGTAAGAGCTATTTTGCTACAACTATCAGATTCTTGAATAGTCCTACTCAACCCTAATTTTATCTCGTGCCGCTGGAATAAAATCGCCGGGTACTTTGAGCGGGGAGCAATAAACCAACTCAGCGGACGACGTGGCCAAATCTTCCTTAGTGGCCATGCGGATCCCCATCCAAACCCACGGCAATTCGTCCAACCAATCGGGGCCCGTGAGCCGCGCCTTCAAGGAGGACTTCAAGTGTCGGTGGAAACCCTCTACCAGGCCGTTAGCCTGAGGATGATACGCCGTAGTGTGGTACAGCTGAGCGCCGAGCAGCTGGACCATGGCTGACCACAGCACAGAGGAAAAATTGGGCACCCTGGTCCAAGGAGATGTCGGCAGGAACACCAAAACGAGCCACCCAGCAGCTAGTGAGTGCTCGAGCACAAGTCGCGGCAGAGGTGTCATGGAGCGAAACGGCCTCAGGCCACCGCATGAAACAGTCCACAATGGTGAGCAGGTGGGTGACACCTCGGGGCAGCGATAGGGAACCCACGAGGTCGACGTGGATGTGGTCGAAACTGTGCAGAGGGACGACAAGTTGTTAAGGCGGCGGTAGTCCCTGCACGGTCTCCACCTGCCGGACGACTTGGGGACCATATGGAGTGGGGAGGCCCATGGAGGGACTTGGAATGAACGAGACGTTGGCCCTTCACATTGACCAGCAGGGAGTAGGTGCCTTACAATGGTTGGGAGATGGTGAACGGTCATGTGAGATGGCGGGAGCTAAAAACAAGGGGAACAGTACGAATCGCATAAGTCCGGATGAGGCTGCCGTTGACAGCGGTCAGGGTGGGGCCTCGCTTACTGGAACGGGTGTCGACCCCGGACGGGGGCAGTATGCTGATCTCTGCCCCCATGTCGACGAGGAATCGGAGCCCGGAACGACGGTCCCAGATGTAGAGGCGATGTTTCTGGCCGACTGAGATAGCCTCTACTGGTGATCGGCCAAAGCATTTCCCGGATGCGAGCTGGGACAACGGCATAGGCGGGCCTCCGCACCTCAGCATTGGTGGTAGTAACACCACAGGTGCTTACTGGAATCTGCAGTGGCCGGTTGTGTCATAGTGTTGTTGGTAGGGCCGTCGAGGCCGTCGCGGAGCTGTAGACACCCGGCTGATGGAAGTGCCGTCATGTTGCTTGGCAAGCCACGGCTCGTCCGCTCGCTCGGTAAGATGCAGGGGGTCGGTGAAGTCGCTACCGGCAAGGAGCAGGCGGATGTCGTCTGGCATCTGCTCGAGGAACGCCTGCTCAAAGAGAAGACAAGGCTGGTGACTGTCCATCAGCGAGAGTATTTCACTCATCAGTACAGACGGCTTGCGGTCACCGAGGTCGTCCATGTGCAGGATCCTGGAGGCTCGATCGCGGCGGCTGAGCCCGAAAGCTGAGCCTTGAGGTCCTCATACTTATGGTCGGCAGGCGGATGTTGAAGGTAAGGAAGCAATTGGGCGGCGGTTTCTTGGTTCAGCGTGCCAACCACGTAGAAATATGTAGTCGAATCAGCGACAATTTGCCGAATCTGAAATTGGGCCTCAATGTGCTGGAACCACACATGAGGTTGTACCGCCCAGAAAATGGGCAGTTTTAGCGAAACTGCATTTTGCTGGGCCGGGTTGGCGTCGAGGTGTTCATAATAACGGATCCGAAAAACGTTCGGATCGACGGGGTCACCAATGTAGTGAGACCAGGCAGGTAGAGCAAAATGTTCTTTATTTGCTAAACAACACTCGAACTACACGTGTACTTGGTCAGGAATATACGATCTAAGCTTCTGTCATCATGAGGAGCACTAGCTACTGAACATACTGAAAAGCCCGCGAACTAACCCCCAGTCACGTGACACTCCCGACGAATGACGAGGGTCCTGAATACACAGCTTCACCACTAGGTGCAGCTACAAATGTACAGATTCATGATAAGGGAATAACATTTAGTGCAAGGTAATGCCAGCAAAGTCCGATCAGGATAGTCCCAAGGCTCACCAATGAGGTAGATAGTAGTTTAGCTCTCTGCTCTCTGGTTGTGGTAGGATGATTCACTTGCTAGATAACAGCTGGGAAGAAACTGTCCCTGAATCTGAAGGAAATGATGAACCATTATTCTCACTGAAAAATTGATTCTAATAGTGATTCTAACTATTGGATCCAAAATTGCAACTATTCGTGATTTTCATTATGGACTTTGGGAAGATCCCTTCTAAGCATATGTGACTGTCAGAAAGTATCTTGGACAACAATTAATGGTACCAGTCTGGGAGTGTTATCCCACCCCCCCCCCCTCCCCCTTTGCTACTTATGACTATGGTTTTTGCCCAGGGCCAGTTAGGAAATTCATAATAGACATTTAGCAGGAATTTTATGATGACAGCTTGGTGATTTGTAAAATGTGATGTTTCTTCAATATTTACTCCTGCTATTTCACATTTCTGCAACTCCTGCCAGATGTTTGCATCAAGAATAATTGGTAAACAATTTGCTGTAGACTGAGTAACATACACACTGTAATTTTTGCAACTAATGCTATTTGACAAATTAATCAGCACAAAATATTTATGTGTTTTTTTAATTACTGGATTATAGACCCTAATTAAATTTTTCAGTACTGCGGTATTAGTTGGAGGTTTATTTTAACTATCCATGAGCTGAAATAGCTAAAATATTTTAGCTAAAATAGCCTGATGGACACCAAAGAATAAAGATCTTTTTGAACAAGGGCTGGCCCAATTTGGTTGACAAAGGACAAAAACTGCAAAGTTGATGGAATCAAAAACAGTTCTGCAGGTGAAAAGTTAGGTCTGTCAGTATTTGAAGCGCAAGATGAGCTCAGCCAAAGATAATTTTTATGATTTAACCTTATTTTTGGGTAATCTTCTTGAGATGATGCAAATTTTCATGGGATATTATCCCAGAATAGCACCAAACTTGAGCGGGTCGATGTGTCCGGATCGACTTGTCAGCGGAGTGGGCCATTGAGTTGCTGCAGCAGCCTAGGGCTCAATTAGATCGGGCACTAATCTAAGAGGCTAATTGCGCAGATTAGACACGGCCGTTAAAACTAACATTTTTAACAACTCTGAACTTGAAGGGTACAAGATGACACTGGAAACATGACGACTCTAGTAAACTGCCTCAGTGTAATTTACTACCTTACACTTTTGTACTTGAGTATGATTGTGCCTAATGTATGGTAAGATCTTACCATACATTAGGCACAATCATACTCAAGTACAAAGCTGTAAGGTAGTAAATTACACTGACAGGCAGCTTTATAGAGTCGTCATGTTTCCAGTGTCATCTTGTCTTTTTCTACTAACAAATTTGCTGTGCATATACAACCGTTTTTAGTTTCAGATTTTCAGCATTTGCATTTTTTAAATCTAGACCTAATGTAGAACTGAACCTAATTACAGTGCTGAATAAAAATATTTTACCATATTATTAAAAACCCTGTTAAGGTGAGTAATATTTGTACATGTATGTGGCCTGGCTCCTGACTAATCCAAAATAGTGAATGTATCCTTGTTTTATAATGCAACTTTTTTTTCTGTACAGATGGACCTTGAAATTCAGCAGAGGTGGTGACCATATGACAAAAGACATAGAAGCAGAATTAGGCCATTGGGTCCATCGAGTCTGCTCCGCCATTCAAACATGGCTGATCTATTTTTCCCTCTCAATCCCATTCTCCTGCCTTCTTCCCACAACCTTTGATATCTTTACTAATCAAGAACCTTTCAATCTCCACTTTAAAAATACTCAATGACTTGGCCTTCACAGCCATCTGTGGCAATGAATTCCACCTCTGGCTAAAGAAATGTCTCCTCATCTCCATTCTAAATGTATGTTCTTTTATTCTGAGGTTACATAGAAACATAGAAAATAGGTGCAGGAGGAGGCCATTCGGCCCTTTGAGCCATTCGTTGTGATCATGGCTGATCGTCCCCAATCAATAACCCGTGCTTTATTCTAAGACTGTGGCCCCTGGTTCTGGACTCGCCCAATACTGGGAACATTTTTTCCTGCATCTAGCTTGTCCAGTCCTTTTATAATGTTATATGTTTCTATAAGACACCCCCTCATCCTTCTAAACTCCAGTGAATACAAGCCTAGTCTTTTCAATCTTTCCTCATATCACAGTCTGGCCAACCCAGGGATCAATCTCGTGATTGTCTTATTCTGAGGTTATTCTGAGGTTGTCCCATTACACACACTGGAAACATAGAAACATAGAAAATAGGTGCAGGAGGAGGCCATTCGGCCCTTCGAGCCAGCACCGCCATTCATTGTGATCATAGCTGATCGTCCCCTATCAATAACCCGTGCCTGCCTTCTCCCCATATCCCTCGACTCCACTAGCCCCTAGAGCTCTATCTAACTCTCTCTTAAATCCATCCAGTGATTTGGCCTCCACTGCCCTCTGTGGCAGGGAATTCCATAAATTCACAACTCTCTGGGTGAGAAAGTTTTTTCTCACCTCAGTCTTAAATGACCTCCCCTTTATTCTAAGACTGTGGCCCCTGGTTCTGGACTCGCCCAACATTGGGAATTTTTTTCCTGCATCTAGCTTGTCCAGTCCTTTTATAATGTTATATGTTTCTATAAGATCCCCCTCATCCTTCTAAACTCCAGTGAATACAAGCCTAGTCTTTTCAATCTTTCCTCATATGACAGTTCCGCCATCCCAGGGATCAATCTCTTGAACCTACGCTGCACTGCCTCAATCACAAGGATGTCCTTCCTCAAATTAGGAGACCAAAACTGTACACAATACTCCAGATGTGGTCTCACCAGAGCCCTATACAACTGCAGAAGAACCTCTTTACTCCTATACTGAAATCCTCTTGTTATGAAGGCCAACATTCCATTAGCTTTCTTCACTGCCTGCTGTACCTGCACGCCAACTCTCAGTGACCGGTGGACAATTTAGATTTATACTAAGCTAATTAACCAACAAACCTGTAAATTTTTGGAGTGTATCTGCTTCATATTATTTTTTAATCTGCTTCGTATAAATTTTGAAGTAAACATACCAAAGAGAAAGTTATAACTAATTCACAGGGATCAGATTAGTCACACTTGAACTTATATTTTATTCGTTTTACTTAAGTGAGGTTAATGTTGCACTGTATTTTTCTAAGGTAGACACAAAATGCTGGAGTAATTCAGCAGGACCAGCAGCATCTCTGGGGAGAAGGAATGGGTGACGTTTCGGGTCAAGACCCTTCTTCTGTATTTTTCTACCTCTATGCACTGCCTTTGACTATTTACAATGAAAGTAATATATCAGTCATCTCTCCCAGATGTTCAACTGCTAAGAACTTACCTCCTGGAAACCTCATTAATTAGTTACTCGACTATCTATATTACTAAAAGTAAGATCTTGACCACTTCCATGATTTTTGAAAAAACGCTGCCATTTACGGCTGTGATTTTTGGACATCTTACTCAGAGTCCCCCTCCGCTGTGCAGGACAAGAGGATTTTCCCATCGATGAAAAATAAAAGAGTTATTAATGTTTTTAAAATGTTGAGATTCTCTCTGCTGCCCCTGCTGGTGGGAGGGGGAGGGACTATAAAACACAGAAGTGTTGTATCTCAGTCTCTGCAAGATGGAGGAAGCGAGAGGGTCACGTCTCTCTGAGCTGTGAATAACACTGAACACATGTCTACTCGACTGTGAGTGGCCTTATTGTGGTTTGAAAATGAAAATGTGGTTGCTTTGAAATGCTGCACTGCAAATGGTTGTTGGTGGTGGTAACTGCTTTGAAATGCTGCACTGCAAATGGTTGTTGGTGGTGGTAATTGCTTTGATATGCTGCACTGCAAATGGTTGTTGGTGGTGGTAACTGCTTTGAAATGCTGCACTGCAAATGGTTGTTGGTGGTGGTAACTGCTTTGAAATGCTGCACCTGCAAATGGTTGTTGGTGGTGGTAACTGCTTTGAAATGCTGCACTGCAAATGGTTGTTGGTGGTAGTTACTGCTTTGAAATGCTGCACTGCAAATGGTTGTTGGTGGTGGTAACTGCTTTGAAATGCTGCACTGCAAATGGTTGTTGGTGGTGGTAACTGCTTTGAAATGCTGCACTGCAAATGGTTGTTGGTGGTGGTAACTGCACAACTTCCTGTTTGCACTGTATATTGATTTTAGATAAAATGCTACCACTTACGGCTGTGATATTTGGCCATCTTACTCAGTCCCCCTCCGCTCATCAGGTGCAGAGGATTCTTCCCAATCAAAAATAAAAGTGTTATTAGTGTTTTTAAAAATGTTGAGAATTTTGAGGGATTATTAAACCTGGAAGTATAGGTGTGGCTCAGTCTCTGCAAGATGGGGGAGGGAGAGGTCACGACTCTGTTTGAGCTGTGAATCAACTGAACACACTGAATTGTTTAAGAAGGAACTGCAGATGCTGGAAAATCGAAGGTAGACAAAAGTGCTGGAGAAACTCAGCGGGTGCAGCAGCATCTATGGAGTGAAGGAAATAGGCAACGTTTCGGGCCGAAGCCCTTCTTCAGACTCTGAATGTCACACTGAATGTCTACTGAACTGTGAGTGTGGTGTTTATGTGGTGTTTTATGTGGTTTTATGGTGGTTTCCCTGCTTGAAATGGTATGAAACTGCATTTGAATGTGGTGGCCTTGCACCCTGCTTGAAATGGCATTAAACTGCACTAACATTTGGTGGCCTTGCACCCTGCTTGAACTGGCATGAAACTGCGCTTGAATTCAGTGGCCTTGCACCATGCTTGAAGTGGTCGGAAACTGCACCTGAATTTGGTGGTCTTGCACCCTGCTTGAAGTGGTAAGCAACTGCACTTGAATTTGGTGGCCTTGTACCTTGCTTAAAATGGTAGGAAACTGCATTTCAATTTGGTGGCCTTGCACCCTGCTTGAAATGGAATTTCAAGGAATAGCCATGAGCCAACTGCTCGCCCACCAGCCGTGAGTGAGCTGCCACCCCAAGAATCCATTTGGCCCACAATGTCCATACTAGCCCTCTGGAAACCAGTCCCTTCAGCCCACAATACCCATACGAGCACTCCAGAAAGCACCCCCTCCCCCCCACTGGCCACCAATATTGGAATTGGTGGAGAGGTGGAATATTGCGTTGGGGGACCAGCCCTCCCGTGTGAACATGGGACCCAATGGGTCCCACTTAGACTAGTATATTACTAAAACTCTCATTTTGTTTGTTTCTATGTCTGTATGCTTGCGTGTCTGTGATGTCCTGAAATTACTCCAATATGGTACACAACAGCGCTACACCTTACTCACCATTGTCCTGTGGTGTGTTGTATCAAGTTTAGTTCACATTGATGGTATATTTTACAAGTTATTCACATTTTAAATTTTACAAGAACCACTGACAAAAATCTCTTCCATCTGCATTGGCAGTTAATAGCGTATGATGTCACAATGGGATCTAATTTACATAAACTGCCCATCAGCAGTGTTCCACCCACAATGACATCACAATGGAATCTCATTTACATTTTAAAAATCCTTTAAAAAAAAAATGCCCATCAGCAGTGTTCCACCCCACTATGGCATCACAATGGAATCTCATTTACATTTTTTAATATTATTAAAACAAACACAGCAGCTTCCACCTCACAATGATGTCAGGGTGCGTAGGGAAGGGAGAGGGGATATGGATGGAGGGAGGGAGTGATTGAGGGAAGGGGAAAGGAGAGGGAGGGAGAGGGGAGGGAGGGAATGGGGAGGGAAGGTGAGGAGGAGAGTGGAAAGAAGAGGAAGGGTGAAGAGGAGGGGAGGAAGTGCTGGGAATGAGGGGGAATAGAGGAGGATAGGGGTAGGAAGAGGGATGGCGAGGTGCACTTAGGGAGGGTTGCCGTGACTCGCGTCACAACGGGGATCTCTGGCGTCACAATGGGAACCCGTCAGCCACGCCTGCGCAATTGGGGGCTATGGGTGAGTGGTGGAATATTGCGTTCAGGGACCAGCCCTCCCCGTGTGACAGGGACCCAAAGGGCCCCACTTGGTCCAGTTGGCACTTAAAAATGACAAAGGCAGAATGTTTCACTTCACCATCTGTAAAGCTCAAATTAGTAATGTGATCATGTAGCGGCGCCTGCTAGCACACGCAGATATCGAACCCGGCGATATCGAACCCTCCACAGATGCTGCCTGACCTGCTGAGTTACTCCAGTATTTTATATTTTTTGTATTGTGATTGACTTCAGGAACCGAAGCACTGCATACACGCCGGTATAGATTGATGGCACCGAATTAGAGATGGTCGAAAGCTTCAAGTACCCGAGGAATAAATATTGCCAGCCATTTGCCCTGGGGCAAGATCAAGAAAGCACACCAAGGTTTCTACTGCATTAGAAGGCTTGGGAAGTTCAGCATGTCCTCATCAACCCTCACCAGCATCTACAGATGCACTGTAGAAAACATTTTATTGGGATGCACCACAGCCTGATTTGGGAACAGCTCCATCCAGGACTGCAAGAACTTGCAGTGTTACGGGCATAGTCCAGACCATCACGCAAAGCAACCTCCCTTCCATTGACTCCATCTACATCTCACGCTGCCTTGGCAAGGCCACCAACATAATCAAGACCAATCTCACCCCAGACACTTTCTCTTTTCTCCTCTCCCTTCAGGCAAGAGGTGCAGAAGATTGAAAATGCATACTTCTAGTTTCAGGGACAGGTTCTTCCCAGCTGTTATCAGACAAGTGAATGGCACTCTCATCAGCTAGAGTGCAGTCCTGACCTCCCATTTAGCTCATTGGACACCTTTCGACTTATTCAGACTTTATGGGACTTTATCTTGCACTAACTGTTGCGCCTTTTATCTTTTATTTGTGCACTCAAGCCGGCTTGATTGTCATCACGTATGGTCTTTTTTTTACTGGAACGCACGCAAACAAAAGCTTTGCATTGTACCCTGTTACATGTGATAATAATAAATTAAACCAAAAGAAACAGACAATTTGAAAAGAATGAGGAAGTTTGGTGCAGGTATCCCTAGATTAAGATCATTTAGGTCCTTCGGTTCAGATGGCAACGAATATGGAGTAATTGGAAAGCTGAGCACGTATTTTGCAGGTAACCACATCTTTAAGGACTTCAGTGAGCAAAATGGGATAGAAATGGGAAATGTTTGTGAAAGGAAGAACCATATAGTTACAAAATCTTGAGGCCCAACAATGAGAGTGCACCGGCTCTGTTCCACCATTCAATAATATCAAGTCTGAACCCTTGCATTAATGACACCTTCCTTCACATTTCTTGATTTCCCTGAGTGTAAAAATCTCACTTTTGACTTCAACTTGTTGTTGAAAGTCTACTGTCCTCTGGAGAAAATAATTCCAAAGATCCATAATAATCCATGTAAAGATTTTTTTCTATTCAGTTGTGCAGCAAACTACAGGATCTAAGTGAGCTGATGTAACTGAGACATCCAAGTGACTTGGAGAATGATGATCTGTGATCAAAAGGTATTAGGCTAAAGTTAGTTGAAGGACAGAATAGGATCTATGACTCAATTTTGTGTTTTATAAACAAAACATAGAAACAATAAATGAATTGAAGATGCAAATTCAACTTGAAGGTTTTGACATGTTGAGTCATGGTTCCAAAATGGTAAACTCTGGAAGATAAAATCAGATCTATGGGAAAGATAGGAACATTATAGATGGAATGATTAACATTTATGATGAAGGGTGGAATCAATGATTACAGTTTTAAGACTATAATAGGAGTTACACTTTGGTTCCCTGATGGAAGCTGCAAAGCTGTTGCACAATTCCAGTGACTAGGTAGGTCGCTAGCTAAAGCAGAGTCAATTTAATGGGAGTTTTGATTAGTCAAGTTGATTTGCATAAGAAGACTACCTCATGACAAGAAAGCACTATCTTTCCAATGTAGACACAAGGAATGCTGGAATCTTGAGCAAAAAAATAAGCTCAAGCAGGTCAAGCTGCATTTGAGGAGGGAAATGGATAGATGATGTTTAGGATCAGGTACCTTCTTCGGACTGTTCCGCAAGTTTGCATTTGGCCTCACTCTGGCAATGGAGGAGGCCAAGGACAGCATGGTGTAGGAATAGGAAGGGAAAAATGAAAATGGCTTGCAACCGGGAGTTCTAAGTAGCCTCAGTGGAAGTGTGTAGGTGCTCGACATAGCGATTGCCTAGTCTGTGTTTGGTCTCGCCAACATAGAGGAGGCCACATCAGGAGCACCAAATACAATAGGTTCCATGCGAATGCTGGATGAGGTGCAAATGAATCTTTGTCTCACCTGAAAGGGATTTTAAGATCGATGGATGGAGCTGAGGATGGGGATGTAGGAACAGGTATTACAGCTGCCACTCACAAAATGCTGGAGTAACTCAGCGGGACAGGCAGCATCTCTGGAGAGAAGGAATGGGTGACGTTTCGGGTTGAGACCCTTCTTCAGACATTTTACACCTGCTACTGCTGCAGGGTAAAGTGTCTGGGGAGGGAAGGAATTATGGAGAGAGTGGTTCCTGTGGAAAAGAGAAAAGGGTTTGTAAGGAAAGGTATGGTTTGTGGTGGGATCACATTGTAAGTTAGTAAGTGACAAATGAATGCAAAATCAAGTTATAGAGTCATACAGCACAGAAGCAGCCTTTTGGCCTAGCTCATCCATGCCAATCAAGAAGCTCCATCTAAGCTAGTCCCATTAGCCCGAGTTTGTCCCATATTCTTCTAAACCTTTTCTATCCATGTACATCTACAAATGTCTTTTAAATGTTATTATTGCACCTGCCTCAACTACTTCCTCTAGCAGCTCGCTCTACAGTATTTACCCACAACCATCTGTGTGAAAACTTTGACTCTCAAGTTCGTATTAAATCTTCCCCTCTCACCTTAAACATATACTCTCTGGTAAAAAAGACACTGCATTCACACAATTTCTTCCCCTCATGATTTTACATGCCTCTATATGGTTACCCCTCAGTCTCCTGCACTCCAAAGAATAAAGTACTAAAAAAAATCTTATAAAAGATAACAAATTCAATATTAAAAAAAAAAATATTGACAAAGAATGATGTCTGGAGCAGGGCTGGATCGTAGGAAAATGGTAACAATGTTATCATAAATGAAATGAAAGAAATTAGCAGATATGTTGAATAATTACTTGGTAGCTTGACAGACATCCTAAACAACTATGAATAAATCAGAATGAGGACTCACTATAGTTAAGATTAGGAACATAACAGTTATGAAGTAACTAATGGCACTAAACTAGGGCCAAACAATAGATGAGATCCTTACAGATGTCCCAACTGAAACCTTTCAAAGTTCTTTTGATTTGGCTCATTCCTTTAGTTTTCCATTTAGTGCCTTAAGACAAATGAGAGAAGACAGCCAGGGAATTATAGAGCAAGAGGCAGTGAGTGAGGTCCAAATGAATTAGAACATTTAGTTCACATTATTTAAAATTTAGAAGCAGTGGGGGGCAGTTTTGAGCGACTGAGAGACCCAGAGTTTTCAGCAACAGGTTTATCAGAGAACTTATAGACTATTTTGATTCCTTCTTTCACCTCACACCAAAGTCCAAGACTTTCCTCTTTAATGTCACATCATATCACCGCATGCTCAGAATTGTGGTGAAATTTGATTTAATCTGACAAAACAAAACATTTTTGATGTTATGGCCGTATGAGCCTTTCCCACTTACGCAATTCTTTGGGTGACTTGTCGGCACCCGTCATAGTCGCAGCAGGTCGCCGAAAATTTTCAACGTGAAAATCCAGCGGCAACCAGAACAAGGTACGACTCTTTGGGTGACTACTCACGACCATACAGGCTTCACCCCGCGACATGTCACCAGGGTGTTGCCTGTATGGTCATGAGTGGTCTCCTGACTCCAAAGAGTCGTAGCGTCTTTCTGCTCGCCGCTGAATTTTCAACATGTTGAAAATCTTCAGTGACCTGCAACGACCTGTGACGGGTGCCGGCAGTCACCGAAAAAGTTGCGTAAGTGGGACAGGCCCATGAATGATTCAACTGAGGATCATCTTATTCTGATCTATTGTTCCTGAAAGACAGCGCAGAGGATCAGTGTAATTCAGAAAATGAGATGATGTAATGGATCACAGTTCAGCTATGTTATTAAAAATAATAGGTGAAGTGAAATGCCAATCAGTTTTCTGAACACATGATTTTGACCAAACCCGGAATCTATTTGGACATATCATTGTGAGCCACTCATATGAAGGTGGAAGAGGAACAGCACGGGATGGAGATGATTAGCCTACCTGCCTGGCATTATTCTCACCAAGAATTCAGTGTATTCATGATGTGGTCTCCTATGCACCAGAGAAACCAAATGCAGATTGAATAAGTACTCTGCAGCACACCACCCTCCATGGACCCAGCATGTCCAGCCACCTGCAATTTTAATTCTCTCTCCCACTCCCATTGTGACCTCTGCCTTCACCCTCCTATATTGCTCCAACATTCAATGTGCAAGCTAAAAGAATAGTAAGATTAAACGAGAACTTACCAGTTTGAAGTTTGATCTTTATTTTATGAGGAGTTACGTTGGTGATTACGTGAAGAAGAAGACCCGTCAGGGTGCATGCGCGTCAATCTTCAAAGCAGCGGTGTGAAATCACAAAACACCCATAACGAAGTAACATCCTTTACAGTAACATAGTAAAAACGAGTAAATTTTAGAACTTCCAGCTGACCATTATGAAAGAGGGTTGGGCATGGTGGGCACGTAATCACCAACGTAACTCCTCATAAAATAAAGATCAAACTTCAAACTGGTAAGTTCTCATTTAATCTTACTATTTTACTTCGGAGTTACGTGAGTGACTACGTGAAGACTTTAAAGCTTTGTGATTTCATGCCGCAGATTCAAATCCCGGCTTCTCACTGCATTGATTGACTCAGAACGAGAAATAATCAATAATGCATTAATGACATTTATTTGAATAATAGAATTAACAGTATTCCATTTAACCCAGGGGAATTTAAGCAGAACTTAATATAGTATCTGCAAACAGCCCCGTATTGGCAATAGGTCGATGGTAAAAGTGTTGAAACAGCAACTTATTAGATCACCCGGCGGCTGCGAGAATATGGTCGACAGGACGTCCTTCGCCCTGGCTGCCGATGTTGCTGCTAAATCGAATGGGATGTAAAAACATCACTGTTAACACCTGCAGCAACCAAGACTTGTTTTAACCATCTTGAAATAGTCTGAACTGACACGATCTTGTATGGTTTTTCGTGAATGATAAACAATCTTGTTTTCATATTTCATAAGACCTTTGTAGCCTCAATGTATTGCAACAAATATGTCTTAACACATAGACATGGATCCATGGAATATGCTAATAAAACACTCTTGAATCCTGTCACACCTGACCCTACTTCATTTGACTAGGTCATAAATGTACAACATAACATTATCCTGAGGTACTTCCATCCTGTGTATCTGTAACTTTTGTAATGTCTGCACTCTCTGTGCTTGTTACAAGTGCCATAAGCATGACTACCTTCATGCTGAATTTGGCCAAAATGAGAATCGCACCAAGAGTCCATTGATGAAGTAGCTTAAAACCACTCTATATTCCAGATTGCCATACCTAGGTTTGGAAGGTCTGGAATTAAAATTCCTTTCATTAATCTGGAAACGAAAGAACGAGACTCAACAGGATGTCTTTCCGACCCCATCAATAAAAAACAAGGACAATGTACTTCTGGCTGAATAAATCGCACTATAACTCAACTCCTCGAAATAGATTGTTGAGAAAACCTAAGACATTTGAGACATGTGCCGTGCAACATTCAATATTCTTTTGTACACAGAAAATTTTCCCATTCTTTACATAATGGGAAAGCAGCATTTACAGAGTCACAACCTCAGATTTGCAAATGTACTGCTTTTGAGTGCTCTTCCTCCAGACTGCTGTAAGCATGTCCACAGTATGCCCAGACAATCCTCTTTTTAAAACCTGCAAATTAACAGATCTATACAGGCATATAACGGATGTTACTCTCCAATTAGCAGATACACCAGTAAATGCCTTCTTTTGGGAACCTTTATCAGAAACTGTGTCATTAATTCCAATATCAAAGGGAACCATGGCTGCGTAGACCAGTCCGGTACCACCAGTACCCCAGAGGCATCATCCTGCTTCACTTTAAGCAGACACCGGTTTATGAGACAGAATGATAGAAAATGCATATAAAAACATACCACCCTAATGTAGCGAGAAAGCATCAATCGCTACTGTCTCCCGATGTAGTTCCCGTAACACATATCTCTGTAACTGGTGATTGAGTCTGGATGGAAACAAGTCGTATCTGGCTTCCCAAATCTGACTACTATATCATTAAAATCTTAAGATTCAACATCCATTCTTTGTTATCATGGAAATTCCCGTAACCTGGTGTCTGCTACTATATTGAATCTACCTGGTAGATAAATAGCTGAAACCAAATATTTGTCAACACACCTAGTCCAGATTTGATTAGCCAATTTGTCACATGACACCGACTTAATTCCACCCTATACGATTAATACATGCCATTGTTGTAGTATTGTCAATTTGAAGCTGAACATGCAGATTAGTTGTATTAACAACAAGCTTGGAGCTCATAAGCATTCCAACAGCTGTAAAACGTTGATTCTCCATGTCTGCAAAAAATAATGCCTCTTCCATATTCCATCTGTCCACAGATGGATACCATTTCAGTGGCACCAATCCTAGTGCACTGACATCAGTCTGTAAGATCATGGAAGGCTGTTCAATCAGTATCTTGCTCGAACTACTGGAGACATGTTAAATCCACCACTGCAAATCAGAAGCAGCATTTGTTGTTTAACCGCATGGCCTATCAAAATGGCCACCGTGCATCTTAGTGCCTTTTCTTTTTGCTGTCTGTAGCTGCTGGTAGTGCAATGGCCCATATTGTATTGCTGGAAATAAAACTAATTTTTCTAGCAAGCTGGCCACCTGTCTTAATTGAAGATTGTTGCTTTTTCAACAGTTAAATGCAACCATCAATCAGCTCTACCCTTTACCCTGTGTAAAATTACTACCATGTCAATTGAATCAATTGTGAAATTAAAATAATCAATTGTTGTAAGTGGCGTTAACCTTGATTTCTCTGGATGAATTAAACCCAAAACTTTCAAAAGTGGATTGAACAATTGAGAGAGATAACTCACTAATTCTCTTGTTCGTCCTAATTAGGACATCATCCAGTTAAGCCATCAACATCTGTCCTTGGACTCTAATTAGCCCCAAAATTGGTTTTACCAATTTAGTGAAATTCTAGGAACTGAAGTTAACCCATTAGACAGAACTTTGAATTGCCATAATTGTTTCATTCAGATAAATTGCAAATATTTTTATCTTACAAATGAACAGACACTGAGTAATATACATCTTTCAGATCTATAGGTGCCATATAACATCTTTTGAAATAAGTTGTTTGGCAGTCTCAAAGTCTCCATTTTGAAGTGTCTATACTTCACAAAATTTTAAAGACTTGTCAGATCTAAAATACTCCTCATCTTTTTAGGTTGAGAAAATTTAAACACAATTTGGTGGTTTTGATAAACCAACCTTTCAATTACTTGTTTATAGACAAGTTTTCAAATTCAGCTTGAACCTCCATCACTTCTTTTTGTGAAATTGGAGTGTTCTGCTAGGAACATGCTGGATGACAAATCACTATTTGGATCGAATCAATTCGAAACCTTTGAATAATACTCAGAATAATAAATCTGAAGTAATTTGCTTCCAATATTTGCCTGTTTTTGCCTTAATATGTTCCCATGAGAACCAGGTCCACCTACCTCCTTTGTCACCTGAGTGACCTGTGGTCCCTGGCTCCTGGCAGGAAAACCCACGCTTTTTCGTGTTCCCGCTGCAGGACGCGAACTGCGCCCCTGCTTCAATGGTCGACTTGTTCCTGGTGTAGGCCCAGGATTCTGTGTGATGTCTGAAAGGATACCTCCTCTTCACAGACTTGCCGACCACCGATGTTTTGATCAACCTTGCTGTTTTTCCCTCATCATCCGACTCTTTTCCACGTTTCGTGAGGTTTTTCTCCGAAGAGTAAGTTGGGTGACTGCACATTGCTGGGCTTTACAGAGTTGCTGCAACTTGGGGTTGATGGTGGGCCGAATGGCATACTTCCTGAAACAATTCATCTCGAAGTTGGCGCTACATAGCAACCCTAGTGCCTCGTGATGCATCTCCATCCCTGGCCTCCATCCATTGTTCTTGCAAAAATGCAGTTGTTCCTCAACCCAGCAGCTTCAATATTCTCTGCAGTTTTATTTCTTAGGCTCACATGCCCTCGCCCATCTGACCCTTTATATATTGGTTCACTGCTAGTACTTTCAGCAATACGCAGTTCCTTGGGGTCTCATGCTTTTTTGGCATTTTCATCCATCGTAAGCTACTGGAGCTGATGGAAGACACAATAGTTGATCGTAGAGGCCACTTCTTCTCCCAGTGGCTCTCCTGACTCTGACGGGGCAGCGAATCATACTGCCAGGAGTAAAACATCTGGCAGCTGCCGTCTTCGCTTGTATCGGCCTCACCATCAGAGTCAGGGTCAGAACTCTCACAGAGCAGCGAATCGTACTGCCAGAAATAGAACATCTGGCAGCTGCCGTCTTCGCTTGTATTGGAGAACTCTGCTGACCCTGTGCACGCGCCTGATCAATGAGGGTGCTATCAAGCAGCCCTTTACTAGGTGCTGCTGACCTGGCTTCTGCAGCCTGGCTCTGACATCACTCCTCCTGGAGTATGTCTTATTGGAGCAACCCGTGTACAGGTTCTCCATTTGGAATATCCACTCAGAAAGTGGTATCCAGCCTTGGAAGTGAATCCCAAACTGACTCTTGCTCCATGGACCTGACTTGCATGTTGGCTAGCGCCCAACTGCCGCTGGCTCCGTTCTTTTTCTAAATACACAAGTCCACAGTCGCCCCGCTCCCAGCCAGCGACTGTTAGAGGGGTATGAGGCAGCCCTTCACCAACCGCATTCCCGCGGCTCTCTATCGGCTTTGCGGCTCGCCTCTTGCCCTTGCCCGTTTTGTTCATGGTGCCTGTGAAAAAATCGCAACAGACCACCACAGCAACCGGACCTAAAAAACTCCCAAAAAGTGTTTTACTTACCTTGGAGTTGTAAAAACTACATTCCACTAGAGGAGCACGTCCGTGAGCGCCAATGCGTCTGACGTAATGACGCGCATGCTCCCTGACGGGTCTTCTTCTTCACGTAGTCACTCACGTGACTCCGAAGTAAAACAGGACCTCATCTTCCAACTGGGCATGCTACAACCAGTTGAACTTCACACTGAGTTTAACTTTTTTCCCGCTAATGTGACTGTACTTTGTTTCAATTTGACTCTATGATTTTTGTTTATATCCTGGTTTAAATTTAATTGTTACCTTGAAAACTGCAGCCTATTACAGACATACCCGTTGTTCTCTCCACCTCCCCTTCTATGCAACTTAAAACACATTTATCTTCTCATTTTCCTTGTTCTGATGAAAGGATAGTGACCTGAAATGTCATCTAATTTCCTCTCTCTAAATGACGTTGTCTAACCTGTCGAACGCTCCCAGAATTCTCTTTTCTTATTCCCAACCCATAGATCTTTACTTTAAGGACTCCTATAAAACTTCAAACAACCACTTTGGATACATCCCAGTATCCACATTTTGTGTGAGTACCTTCAGAGAGCCCTGCAGATTAATGCCCATTAAATAGAAGCTTTCCTGATGCTTCAATCTTTATTCATCCATGGACGATCCAATGCAAAAGTACATCTCCAGCTCCTACGATCAGTGATCAGATTGAGAAGTCGGCACAACAATAGAGGAAGGATACAATGAAGGAGAATGCAGTCTGGAAGTATGCCCCAGTTTTACGGCAGGGCAGAGGAAACTGTCCTGCGAGATAAGGTGACCATCAATTTTAACGCCTTACAGTCAGAAACACGCAAAGGTTGCAGTACCATAAAATCATCTGTTAAAAAGGACTTGACTAGTGGTCTTAAATGGTGTACCAAATAAAACTAAGTTTAACTAAGCATCTAAAGATGGAAAATATTAGACTGCCAGTGAGAAATGCCACAATTTCATAACTGAAAAATTGACGTAAATTCAAAACATCTGCCTTATTTGTGTTTATGGGATTAAATGTTTGGATGTGACTAGTCCTTGATCACATAATATTACATTGTCTCCATGGGCTGATGAACAATGGATTTATTTTGTTACAATCCTTCATCTCTCGATGATTACCAACGCAACAGCAGAGGTCTCTAAATCTTTCAGTTATAATGGTAGACAAGAATTGAATCATTGACATTTAAACTTTCAGCTGCATTATTGTTGATACATAAAATATATACTATTTTCAACCTGAAGAATAAATGGCGGATTTTATTAACACCCACTTTTATGTTTTTGTTTCTCTGCAAAAGTTATTTTGGACTTTGAGCTCTGTTTTTGAAATGTTTGCTATGGTTACATGTAATCACAGGTTTCAAGGTAACAGATTGGTCTAAATGTGTGTAATTTTCTTCAACGCATATGGGTTCCTGCTGTTGACTATCTAACATCACAGTATTTGCACAAATTGCCACAGGAAATAATACTTGTCTCAAAACCTCAAATAAATTGAATAATTACCTGGTACTTAATTGTTATTTTGCTTCAGTGTCTCAGTGGGTCATGAAGAAACACAAGAAAACAACCATTTGGACTCCTTTTTAACTACTACAGCCTGAGTAATATTTTCCAGGTTCCTGTTGTGTTCCTGAGAATTACAGAACACGTTCACATTGTATTCCTTGCAGGAGCAGTCAGACAGGGAGGTCCAGAAGGTAAAGCCAAAAAGCACTGGGGAAAACACAGCCAAGAAGAGGAGCAAATATTGTGTTAAGAACTGAATCATCATGGTGAAAAGGCATGAATTTTGAAATCGCTGATGGCGAAAACTGCAAAATGGCAATGGTTCCTGAAAACAAAAGTCAGCAGCATAAGCACTGGAAACTGTGGTGGAGAAGACCTTAATACAACAATGCGGGCAACTGTGGTTAATGTGTGACCGGAAGCACAAAAATAATGCCAAAGGCCATGGATAAATAGTGAAGGGGGGTACAGAGGGAAGCCAAGCAACGGGAGATCATTTGTTACTTCTGAAATATGTAAGTGTAAAAATAAATTAATGTGTTCACAGCATAGTCAGGACAATGTAACAGAAATAGTTGTAAAATTGAAGCTGGAACTCAGTGACGTATCACCCTCACCTATAATGCAATAAACGATTGAAGGAGGACGAAGAATTCATTTTGCCAGAGGGTGATAATCTCTGTAATTCATTGCCACAGATGGCTGTGGAGGCCAAGAGATTTACATAGAAACATAGAAAACATAGAAAATAGGTGCAGGAGGAGGCCATTCGTCCCTGCGAGCCAGCACCGCCATTCATTGCGAACAATGGCTGATCATCCCCAATCAATAACCCGTGCCTGCCTTCTCCCCATATCCCTTGATTCCACTAGCCCATAGAGCTCTATCTAACTCGCTCTTAAATCCATCTGCTGATTTAGCCTCCACTGTCCTCTGTGGCAGGGAATTGCACAAATTCACAACTCTCTGGGTGAAAACGTTTTTTTCTCACCTCAGTCTTAAATGGCCTCCCCTTTATTCTAAGACTGTGGCCTCTGGTTCTGGACTCGCCCAACATTGGAAAAAATTTCTTGCATCTAGCTTGTCCAGTCATTTTATAATTTTATATGTTTGTATAAGATACCCCTTCATCCTTCTAAACTCCAGTGAATACAAGCCTAGTCTTTTCAAATCATTCTCATATGACAGTCCCGCCATCCCAGGGATCAATCTTGTGAACCTATGCTGCACTGCCTCAATCACAAGGATGTCCTTCCTCAAATTAGGAGACCAAAACTGTACGCAATACTCCAGATGTGGTCTTACCAGAGCCTATACAACTGCAGAAGAACCTCTCTACTCCTATACTGAAATCCTCTTGTTATGAAGGCCAACATTCCATTAGCTTTCTTCACTGCCTGCTGTACCTGCACGCCAACTTTCAGTGACCTGTGTACAAGGACACCCAGGTCTTGCTGTACCTCCCCCTTACCTAACCTAACCCCATTGAGATAATAATCTGCCCCCTTGTTTTTGCCACCAGTGGATAACCTCACATTTATCTATATTATACTGCATCTGCCACGCATCTGCCCACTCACTCAACCCTGTCCAGGTCACCCCTGCAACCTCCTAACATCCTCTTCACAGTTCACACTGCCACCCAGCTTTGTGTCATCCGCAAACTTGCTAGTGTTGCTCCTAATTCCCTCTTCCAAATCATTAATATATATAATAAACAGTTGCGGCCCCACACCAAGCCTTGCGGCACTCCACTTGCCACTGCCTGCCATTCTGAAAAGGACCCGTTCACTCCTACTTTTTGCTTCCGTCTGCCAACCAATTTTCTATCCACGTCAACACCCTACCCTCAATACCATGTGCTCTAATTTTAGTCACCAGTCTCCCATGCGGGACCTTATCAAAGGCTTTCTGAAAGTCTAGATACACTACATCCACTGGCTCCCCTTCATCCATTTTACTTGTCACATCCTCAAGAAATTCCAGAAGATTAGTCAAGCATGATTTTCCTTTCATAAATCCACGCTGACTTGGACTAATCCTTTTTACTGCTATCCAAATGCCCCATTATTACCTCTTTAATAATTGACTCCTGCATCTTTCCCACTACCGAAGTCAGGCTAACTGGTCTGTAATTCTCCGTTTTCTCTCTCTCTCCTTTCTTGAAAAGTGGGATAACATTAGCTATCCTCCAATCCACAGGAATTGATCCTGAATCTATTGAACATTGGAAAATGAACACCAATGTGTCCACTATTTCTAGAGCCACCTCCCTGAGGACCCTGGGATGCAGAACATCAGGCCCCGGGGATTTATCATCCTTCAGTCCCATTAGCCTACCCAATACTATTTCTCGCCTAATGAAAAATTTCTTTCAGTTCCTCGACCCCCTTAGATCCTCTGTCCTCCAGTACTTCTGGGAGATTGTTTGTGTCTTCCTTAGTGAAGACAGATCCGGAGTACCTGTTCAACTCTTCTGCCATTTCCTTGTTCCCCATAATAATTTCACCCGTGTCTGCCTTCAAGGGACCCACATTTGACTTTGTTATTCTTTTTCCCTTAACATATCTAAAGAAGCTTTTACTGTCCTTCTTTATATTCCTGGCCAGCTTCTCTTCGTACTTCATCTTTTCAGCCCGTATTACCCGTTTTGTTTCCTTCAGTTGTCCTATGAAAGTTTCCCAATCCTCTAGCTTCCGGCTACTCTTTGCTGTGTTATACATCTTTTCTTTTTGTTTTATTCTATCCCTAACTTCTCTTGTCATCCACGGTTGCCTCCTACTCCCTTTAGAATCGTTCTTCCTTTTTGGAATGAAATGATCCTGTGTCTTCCGGATTATGCCCAGAAATTCCTGCTAGTGCCGTTCCACCGTCATTCCTGCTAGTATCCCTTTCCAGTCTACCTTGGCCAGCTCCTCTCTCATGCCTTCATAATCCCCTTTGTTCAGCTGCATCACTGCCATTTCCGGTTTAACCTTCTCCTTCTCAAATTGCAGATTAAAACTAATCATATTATGATCACTACCTCCAAGCGGTTCCTTTACCTCGAGTTCTTTTATCAAATTTGGCTCATTGGACAACACTAAATCCAGAATTGCCTTTTCTCTGGTCGGCTCCATTACAAGCTGCTCTAAGAATCCATCTCGGAGGCACTCTACAAACTCTCTTTCTTGTGGTCCTGAACCAACCTGATTTCCCCAGTCTACCTGCATATTGAAATCCCCCATCACCACAGTGGCATTACCTTTGTTACATGCCAGTTTAACTCCTGCTGCAATTTGCACCTTACATCCGGGCTACTATTTGGGGGTCTGTAGATAACACCAATTAGTGTCTTCTTGCCTTTGCAATTCCTCAACTCAATCTACAGTGACTCTACCTCGTCAGTCCCTATGTCTTCCCTCGCAAGGGACTGAATTCCATTCCTCACCAGAAGAGCAACCCCCCTCCTCTGCCCACCTGCCTGTCCTTTCTATAGGATGTATAACCCTGAATATTAAGTTCCCAGACCCGATCCTCCTGCAGCCACGTCTCGGTTATCCCCACAATGTCATATCTACCAACCTCTAACTGAGCCTCAAGCTCATCTACTTTACTTCTTATACTTCACGTATTCAAATACAATACTTTTAATTCCTTACGCAACTCACCATTCACATCGATCCCTACTACACTTGGCCATACTCTCCTATCCCTTTGTGAGCTTTCTTTTCCCGTTAATTCTGGGGTCATTAACTATCCCTTTACTCCCTTTCCCTTTAACTCCGTCCTTGACTATCCCATTTGACACCCCCCCCCCTCCCTTATTTAGTTTAAAACCAGCTGTGTCGCAGTGGCAAACCTGCCTGCCAGAATGCCGGTCCCCCACTTGATAAGGTGCAATCTGTCCCTTTTGTACAGTTCCCCCTTACTCCAAAACAGATCCCAGTGGTCTAAGAATCTAAATCCCTGCCCCCTGCGGGCAGAGATTGATAGGTTCATGGTTAGGAAGGACGTCAAAGGTTACGGGGAGAATGCAGAAGAATGGGGTTGAGAGGAAAAAAGTAGATCCACCGTGATTGAATGGCAGAGTACAATCAATGGGCTGAATGGCCTTATTCTGCTCCAATATCTTGTGGTCTTATGTTCTAAACCACGGCCCAATTTTACTCACACTGGTCTGCACCTATACATGCTGTCTGCTTTCCCCGTTACCCAGAATTTAAGTTAACCTTATCCTGATGGCTGATTTCACTGGCCCAGACAGTTCTGGAACAAAGTAGCAGGACTTTGAAAGATGAGTTTCAGTCAAGATGAGTTTCAGTCAGTTCAATAGGCCAGACCAAGCTCTCTCCACAAAACCCCTTTGTAAGTCTTTGACAACCAATAGAGCCCTGAACCCAGCTTTCTTAGCTGACAAAGTTGTACGTTATTTTTTTAAAGTCTCTATTCAGAAATATTCAGGAACATTGAAAGCAATTGGAAATAATATAAATATTTATCTTAAAAATTCAAGTAATCGACCAATACTTTTTCCGCTACATTGACGACTGCATCGGGGCTGCCTCCTGCACCCATGCAGAACTCATTAAATGTATTAACGTTAAATTCACCTGGATTATCTTTGACACATCTCTCCCCTTTCTTGATCTCTGTGCATCCATCACATGAAGCAGACTATTGGCTGATGCCTACTACAAGCGTACCAACTCCCACATTTACCTTGACTACACTTCCTCCCACCCTGCATCTCTCAATTCCTCCATCTCCAATACATCTGTTCTTATGATGAGGCTTTACATTTTATGACATCCGAGATGTCCTCATTCTTTAGTGAACATGGCTTCCTCCGGGAGGTCATAGATGGATCCCTCACTCAGATCTCTTCTGCGCTCCAAAGTTTTCCTCTCACACCCCCCCCCCCCTTATCCCCAGATATGACAAGGACAAAGTTCCCCTGGTCCTCACCTTTCACCCCACCAGCCTCTGCATCCAGCACATAATTTCCAATATTTCCGCTACCTCCAACATGATCCCACCACTAATCACACCTTTCCCTCTCCACTTCTTTCTGCAGAGACCATTCCCTCCACAGCGCCTTAGTTCACTCAACTCTTTCCACTCAAACCACCTATCCCCAGGTACTATCCCCTGTAACTGCAGGTGATGTAACACATGCCCTTATACGTTCTCCCTCAACTCCATCCAGGCACCCTAGCAGTCCTTTCAGATGAGACAGAGGTTCACATACACCTCCTCTAACCTCATCTACTGCATCCTTAGTTCCAGAGATGGGCACCTGTACATTGACAAAAACAACCGTAGACTCGCCAACCATTTTGCTAAACGCTTATGCTCACTCCTCCAAGGCCTACCAGATCTCCCAGTTGCTAAGCACTTTAACTCCCCTTCCCAGTCCCATTAATCAGCTGCACAGTTTGCCACTATGTATCCTTCTTGAACTCACATCAGCCTCTTTCCAACAATCGGCATAGAAGGGAACCTCCTAGCCTGAGGTCAGCTGTTGCTGGCCCTGATTTGTCCTGTTTGTTTTTTTGGTTTCTGCTTTATTCCCACTCTCTCTGCTACAATCAATCTGAAGGAGGTCCCAACCTGAAAGATCACGTCCATTTCCTCAGAGATGCTGTCTGACATGCTGAGTTACTCCAGCATTACTACAGCATACTCCTGGTGTAACCCATTATCTGCAGTTCCCTTTTATTGCAAAACACATATCCTACCTCAGCAATGGAACATTATGGACCACCTTTTGCACTAGCCTCATCTAGTGCATCCATTGTTCCAGATGTGTGCCACAGAGTCACACAGCATGGAAACAGGCCCTTTGGCCCACCTTCTCCGTGCTGACTAAGGTGCTCCATCTACACTAATCCCACCTGCCCGTGTTTGGCCCAATAGAGTAATCACCATAGCAACACACACTGCGCTCACCCACCTGGACAAAGGAAATACATATGTGAGAATGCTCTTCATTGACTACAGCTCGGCATTCAACACTATCATTCCCTCTTAACTCGCCCCCAAGCTCCGTAATCTTGGACTGGAGACCTCCATCTGCGGCTGGATATTCGACTTCCTGACGGGCAGGCCCCAGGTGGTGAGAATTGTCATCCACACCTCATCCTCACTGATCCTCAACACAGGCACACCATAGGGCTGTGTGTCAGTCCTCTCCTGTACTCCCTGTTCACACACGACTGTACTGCCAAGCACAGCTCAAACATCATCTAAAGTTTGCTGATGACATGACCATCCTGGGCAGGGCCGGCCTTAAGAGGTGCGGGGTCCAATTGGGAACAATTTTGGTGAGCCCCAGGTTCCCAGCCAAGGTCTGTAGAATCATAGAAATATAAATAAAGTCTATTATAGACTTTATATGTCTATGGTAGAATGGAAAGTAATTAAAATGTGCGCTTAAAAAGTGCCTGCGAGTTAATGGACCAAACAGATCTAAGCTACATTTTAATATAAAATTGCATACATGTAAGCCTACAAATAACAAACAAAATTGTAGATCACATCTGAAAAGTACATAGATACAATACCACTTGTTTTAGTGACTGTGAAATGAAAAACAAAAGTAATTTAATTAACTAGATCCTGGAAAACCAATAACATAGAAACATATAAAATAGGTGCAGGAGGAGGTCATTCGGCCCTTCGAGCAAGCACCGCCATTCAGTGTGATCATGGCTGATTGTCCCCAATCAATAACCCGTGCCTGCCTCTCCCACATCCCTTGATCCCACTAGCCCCTAGAGCTCTATCTAACTCTCTCTTAAATTCATCCAGTGATTTGGCCTCCACTGCCCTCTGTGGCGGGGAATTCCACAAATCCACAACTCTCTGGGTGAAAACGTTTTTTCTCACCTCAGTCTTAAATGGCCCTGGTTCTGAACTCGACCAACATTGGGAACATTTTTCCTGCATCTAGCTTGTCCAGTCCTTTTATAATTTTATATGTTTCTATAAGATCCCTCCTCATCCTTCTAAACTCCAGTAAATACAAGCCTAGTCTTTTCAATCTTTCCTCATATGACAGTCCCGCCATCCCAGGGATCAACCTCGTGAACCTACGCTGCACTGCCTCATTCACAAGGATGTCCTTCCTCAAATTAGGAGACCAAAACTGAACACAATACTCCAGATGTGACTTGGACTAATCCTTTTACTGCTATCCAAATGCCCCATTATTACCTCTTTAATAATTGACTCCAGCATCTTTCCCACTACCGAAGTCAGGCTAACTGGTCTGTAATTCCCCGTTTTCTCTCTCGCTCCTTTCTTGAAAAGTGGATAACATTAGCTTTCCTCCAGTCCACAGAAACTGATCCTAAATCTATTGAACATTGGAAAATTATCATCAATGCGTCCACTATTTCTAGTGCCACCTCCCTGAGGACCCTGGGATGCAGACCATCAGGCCCAGGGGAATTATCATCATTCAGTCCCATTAGCCTACCCAATACTATTTCTCGCCCAATGAAAATATATTTCAGTTCCTCTACCCCCTTAGATCCTCTGTCCTCCAGTACTTCTGGGAGATTGTTTGTGTTTTCCTTAGTGAAGACAGATCCGAAGTACCTGTTCAACTCTTCTGCCATTTCCTTGTTCCCCATAATAATTTCACCCGTGTCCGCCTTCAAGGGACCCACATTTGACTTTGCTGTTCTTTTTCCCTTAACATATTTAAAGAAGCTTTTACTGTCCTTCTTTATATTCCTGGCCAGCTTCCCTTCGTACTTCATCTTTTCAGCCCACATTGCCCGTTTTGTTTCCTTCTGTGGTCCCATGAAAGTTTCCAAATCCTCTGACTTCCGGCTACTCTTTGCTGTGTTATACATCTTTTCTTTTAGTTTTATTTTATCCCTAACTTCTCTTGTCAGCCATAGTTGCCTCCTACTCCCCTTAGAATCTTTCTTCCTTTTTGGAATGAAATGATCCTGCGTCTTCCGGATTATGCCAGAAATTCCTGCCATTGTTGTTCCACCGTCATTCCTGCTAGGATCCCTTTCCAGTCTACCTTGGCCAGCTCCTCCCTCATGCCTTCATAGTCCCCTTTGTTCAACTGCATCACTGACACTTCCGATTTAACCTTCTCCTTCTCAAATTGCAGATTAAAACTAATCATATTATGATCACTACCTCCAAGCGGTTCCTTTACCTCTAGTTCTCTTATCAAATCCAGTTCATTGGACAACACTAAATCCAGAATTGCCTTTTCTCTGGTCGGCTCCATTACATGGTGCTCTAAGAATCCATCTCGGAGGCATTCTACAAACTCTCTTTCTTGGGGTCCTGAACCAACCTGATTTGGTGAAATCCCCCATCACCACAGTGGCATTACCTTGTTACATGCCAGTTATAACTACTGCTGCAACTTACACCCTACATCCGGGCTACTATTTCCCATCAGAACTGCCCCTCCATCGACTCCTTTAAGTCAAGACTAAAAACGTATCTATACTCCCAAGCCTTTCTTGACGTCCTCTGAGCGAGGGCTATATGTATATATGTATGTAGTTTGTCTGTTTGTACTATTCTTATAACAAATGTAAAGCACTTTGGCCAACGAGAGTTGTTTTTTAATTGTGCTATATAAATAAATGTGACTTGACTTGACTTGACTAGACTAATTGGGGGTTTGTAGATAACACCAATTAGTGTCTTCTTGCCTTTGCAATTCCTCAACTCAATCCACAGTGACTCTACCTCATCAGTCCCTATATCTTCCCTCGCAAGGGTCTGAATTCCATCCCTCACCTGCAGAGCTACCCCCCCCTCCTCTGCCCACCTGCCTGTCCTTTCTATAGGATGTATAGCCTGATTATTAAGTTCCCAGGCCCGATCCTCCTGCAGCCACGTCTCAGTAATCCCCACAATGTCATATCTACCAACCTCTAACTGAGTCTCAATCTCATCTACTTTACTTCTTATACTTCGCGCATTCATATACAATACTTTTAATTCCTTACGCATCTCACCATTCACATCGATCCCTACTACACTTGGCCATACTCTCCTATCCCTTTGGGAGCTTTCTTTCCCGTTAATTCTGGAGTCATTAACTATCCCTTTACTCCCTTTCCCTTTAACTCTCTCCTTGACTATCCCATTTGACACCCCCCCCCCCCCCCCCCCTTATTTATTTTTCACCATTGGTGAAAAACCAGTCCTGGCATTAAATTTTGGTCTTCAGCCCCATCCTTCCTTATGCACTTCTACCCCATCCTAACTTCGTTGTGTGTGTGTGTTAGTTGTGAGTGTGTTGGTTGTCTGTGCGTGATGTGTGTGTGTTAGTTATCTGTGCGTGATGTGTGTGGAGGGAAGGAGAGAAGGGAGGGAGGGAGAGAAGGGAGGAAGTAGAGAAGGGAGGGAGGGAAGTAGAGAAGAAGGGAGGGAGGGAAGGAGAGAAAGAAGGGAGGAAGGAAAGAAAGAAGGGAGGGAGGGAAGGAGAGAAGGAAAAGAGAGAGAGGAAGGAGAGAAGGGAGGGAGGGAAGAAGGGAATGGAGGGAGGGAAGGGAAGGAGAGAAGGGAGGGAGAGAGGGGGCAGGCGGCGGGAGCGGATGCCGGGCAGATGGGTGTGAGCTGAGGCTGAGGTTTGTAAACGTTGCTTCCCCCCCCCAACCCCCGGCCCGGCCCTCTCTGTATTGTTCACCGCTTCTCCCCGGAGAGAGAGAGAGGGGGGAGCCTGGGCTGTGTGAGTGAAGCACGGCGACTGGAGGGAACGACCCACCTCCCCCTCTCCCCCTTCTCCATTCACCCCTCATGCCCCCTCCCCATCTACCCCTTTCTTCCCCCTCCACTCTCTCTCCACCCCTCTCACCCCCCTCCACCCGGGGTAGATCTACCCGAGCCGAGAGTAGATTACTCTAGCCCGGGGCCCCCTTAGGCGCGGAGTCCAATTGGGACCAATTGGTCCAATTGGCTTAAGGCTGGCCCTGATCCTGGGCCTCATCACAGACAATGATGAGATGGCCTACAGAGAGGAGGTAAGGGCACTAAGCAGCTGGTGCCAGGAAAATAACCTCTCTCAATGTCAGCAAAACTAAAGAGATGATCGTGGACGACAGGAGACAGCAGGGGAGTGGACTCCTCCCCATCCACATCGGTGATGCTGAGGTTGAAAGGTCAGCAGCTTCAAGTTCCTCGGTGTGCACATCACTGAGGACCTCTCCTGGACACTGCACACGGACACAGTAACTAAGAAAGCCCGCCAGTGGCTCTTTTTCCTGAGAAGACTGAGGAAGTTTGGCATGAACTCCTGCATCCTCACAAACTTCTACAGATGCACCATTGAGAGCCTGCTGATGGGCTGCATCACAGTCTGGTTTGGGAACTGTTCTGCCACTGCCGCAAATCACTACAGACAGTGGTGCAGGCGGCACAGCACATCACTGGCAATTGTCTCCCGGCCATTCAGGACATTTTCCACCGACGGTGCCTGCGGAAGGTACACAGCATCATCAAGGACCACAGCTACCCAGCACACAGACTGTTCTCCTTGTTACTGTCAGGCAGACGATACAGGAGCATGGCTGCACATACCACCAGACTTAAGAACAGTTTTTACCATCAGGCCATCAGGCTTCTGAACTCATAAACACATTTCACATCATATATGTTGATTATCTTATTATTGTCTTTTTACCTTACCATGTCATTTTTATCTTGTTTTATCCTTGTTATATTATCGCTGAGGTGACCCGTTGTCTTGTCAAACACATTTCATTGTACTGTTGACCCTGTGTTAACCTACATATGCCAAATAAAACGTAATTAATTAATTAATTCATTTTATTTAGAGGCCCAATAGTCATAGAAAATTGACTTATTTATTAATTGTGCATATTTGCACGCACGCCTTCTTTTGTTTGCACAGTCTTTTTCTTTTCACAGTTATATAGAATTTACGTGAAAGTTATGTCCAATTTATGTTTAATTTATGTTTTTCTGTATTGTCTGTCTATGCGTTTATGATGCTGCTGTAAACACGTTTCATTGTACCTATACCTCACTGCACTTGTCAAGTCAAGTCAAGTTTATTGTCACATGCACAGGTACGGTGAGGTACGGGTGCAATGAAAATCTTGCTTGCAGGAGCATCACTGGCACATAACACATAGACTCAGATAACACAGAAAAAACATACATTATACATAACTTAAGCATAAATTCTGCAAGGCTGTAAAAAAGGAAAAGCCTGTGTAAAAAATAAGACATCAGTGTAAATGGCAATTAGAATAAAAAACCATGTCTATAACAGTGCACAGAGGTGATCTGCAGTTCTCCCTTGCCGAGGTAGGATAAGGTTTGTGTGGGTCATATGCTACTTGTGCATATAACAATAGAAACAACTTGACTTGCAAAAACCTTCACCAACTTATCCCACATGCTGCTGACATTAATTGGGACACTCTGAATGCCCAGGAAGACAAGCATTACCAATCTTAATTTCTCACCGACTGTGTCTTCCAATTCACTATGAGCAACCCCTGGAAAATCTGCTTTATGAGGGCATAAACTTGGATTTAATAAGCTAACTGTAATCAGCAGAATTACTTATTCCAGTTTCTCATATCTTTCCTGATTATCACCAAAGACTATTGCACCCACCATCATCCTGAAATATATATATATTTTTTCAGTTATGCGGGCTTGTAATAACATCGTTTGAGATACAATTGTTTAATAACTGAATTATAAACCATAATTTTACCAGTGAAGCATCATTTCAATTGACACATTGGAATGGACAAGTTGCATGTTTTGTTGGGTCCAGTGCTTGCATCATCCTCAAT
The DNA here is from genome assembly GCA_038087875.1 of Malacoraja senta. NCBI lineage: Eukaryota > Metazoa > Chordata > Chondrichthyes > Rajiformes > Rajidae > Malacoraja > Malacoraja senta. Next base: position 59,131,534 of record CM075977.1, read on the forward strand.
GAAAATCATTTTTTTTAGGAGTTGTATTTCATTGGCAGTGAAATATAACCTTTAAAACTGGTTCTTTGCTGAATATTTTGGCACTGTTCTTGCGAAAATATTTTCTTCCAGGTCATTTCAATTGCAACATAACATAATTTGCAGGACATAATAGAAAAAAAACAACCTTAAAAGCTTGTCACTATTGATTTGTTGTTTTCTTTAACTGAATTTTATTTAAATTTGTTTATTGATTAAAGAATGCATTACAAAGTAGAGCAGCAAAAAAAAAGACTTTCAGTGACATTTTAATGAACCGTGAAAGTATTGACATTCTGAAGTCCAGTCCAAATTCTATTCGCTCAATAAGAGTGTTTCTATTCTGCTTAACATGACCATCATTCTTGGTGGGACAGAATTATCTTCTGATTTTACCAAAGGAGAACTGCATATAGTTAATTAACAGACCAGCAAAATAGAGAGGGAATCACATTTGTTCCAACATTTCCTGAATATGATTTAGAATAAGTAACTAATCAGAAAATGTTTCCTGCATTCATTTTGGTCATAGACTTGTTCCCATGCTCCCTCTTGCATATAAAGGAGAGGCAGAAAATTTTAGCCACATCAGATAATTATCCCAACAGAAAAAAATATAAATAGGGCAAACAATATAACCATATAACCATATAACAATGACAGCACGGAAACAGGCCATCTCGGCCCTTCTAGTCCGTGCCGAACACTTATTCTCCCCTAGTCCCATCTACCATATCCAGGTGGAAATGGTGTTCCATCCAAATATCCTCGTCAACTACAACTTTTGTCAGGCGATGCATTACTCTGCAAATGCTTGGGGAGAATGTTTTGCTTGAAGGTGGAGATTCAACTTGATTAGACCGAGCAAAGAGAGAAATAGGAAAGTAAATGCAACATAAGATTGGATAGAAATAGTTTGAAATATGGATGAATTTAAATATTTGAAATATGGATTATTGTAAAAGAAGCAAGTTCATATAGTATAGTTAATAATAAATCACAAATGCAAAGAAAAATTGTGAATGATGCATAAGCCAAGATACTTAGACTTAATTAAAATGAAATAATATAAAGTAATTGAAAAGAAATGTACAAAAGTAACATAATATAGTTTCAATTTAAACTCACAAGTTGAAATAGTTATTAGCTTTCTAATTTTCCTTATAATTTGATTGAATAAAGTACACGATAGAATGTCTCTGCTCTACACATTCTTATATTTATTGGCATTTGTATAAAACTACATTTTAATCTCAGGATACTGTAACAGGCCAACATGAACACGTGAATAAACTATGAGAATCTTTTGAAATGGTCACAAGTTGGAACATTTCTCTTTAACAAAGGAAATTAAATTAAAACTCCCATGTAAAGCAGTAATTAATTTTTGGATAAAATAAAAATTTAATTAGTCATTGTTGCTGCTCTCTTTTTTTTAAAGCACCGTTTTAAAAGTCTGTTCTGTATTCCCACCCATCCGTAGAACTGCATAATTCCTCATAGTTACAAAAACATTAACATTGAACACTTAAGGGAGTATAAATCACACTGATTTCTTTGTCTTGACAACTTACAAACTTGTTTTGAGAGGGGTGGCACATCCTCCCTCTGACTGATGCAAGGACAAAGTCCATCCATTTACCATGAAACAAGAATTGACAGATAGCCAAACGGTGATAAATTTGATTTTAATATGTCTTAAGAGAGTTAATGAAGCAAAGGCAATCTTCATCTCGTGAAATGTTGGACTTTTTGTGTGCTTTTTTTATGCAAATGTGAGGTACAATTCGAGGCCCTTCATTGATTTTCCAATGAACTGTAATAATTCCGCTGGCAGAAAGAGCGTCTGAAAAGTTAATCTATAGTTTAGTTTCCATTTCTTTAGAACATAACAATAAATATTACTAAGGCAAGATACACATGAAGTCCAATATTGTTCTTCAAATGTTATTAGCAGTATTACTAATAATTTAGTAGGTCCTGCTGCATTACAGATTCGAAGTCCAATCCACATAAAATGATGCATCTAAAAGCATTGACATTCTTTTGGCTAGACTTTCAATTTCTTTCAGTAGTGTTTTGATTTTGCTGGAAGCTAAGACATATAAAAGACATTTTTCCAAATAAAATGTGAGCTCCAGTCCAGCTATCCTGACTAAGTGCTATATATTAAATAGATTAATTAGTGGATTCTTAGCTAAGTCCTGAATTAATGCTTTCCTCTTAAATCAAACAATGCAATGCTTTCAATAGTTCACTCCATTCTTTTCTAATAAGCAAATAATTACATCAATAACTGTCTTCCTCTAAATAACCTAACTAAAGCTTAAAGCAGATTGCCACAGGTCTCAAAGCATGATCAGGTTCTTGGATTGTCTTTAGTTAATTGCATCCCATCAAGGAATTATTCTGAAAAAAATGCTACTGTCTGCATTTTCTGAGCTGACTGGGTGGGAGGAGGTTTCTGCTGCTTTAAGGTGAAGACCAGAAGCTCTAGATGAAAGATGAGATCTCCAATGTATTGTTAAGATATTGTTAAATAATGTTGAATTAATTTTGGGGGAGGAGGATATTTCAACGAAAGACAGAAACGTATATAATTTATGTATTAATTTATAATTGAATGTACCCGTATTTCCCGCTATTTTTAAAATATTAAAATAGAAGATGCTATTTTTCACCCAAAAATAAGGCACGAAAATTTACCTGCGTCTTGGAGGCCGAAGGTTAGGTTGTTAGCCAAGAAAGATAGACTTGGCTATCCCTCCGTACAGCACCATCAAGAAAGATGATGCTGTACTGAGGGATAGCCAAGTCTATCCCTCATTACTGACAGCTGATGGGAAGCGGCTGTAAAGTGGGAAGCGGCTGTAAAAGGACAGCGCTGCTGGGGGGAGAGTTCCTTTCACAGCGTGTGGGGAGTCTGCCAGCAACTCACTCACTCACCGCTGCCGCGGCGCTCTGGGTGCGGAGCCACCGCATTGTGGCCTGGGGAGGGGAGTAGCTTGGGTGGCTGCGAGCAGCCGCGGGGACCGGACAGCGGAACTGCCCGCCACCTCAGTGCCTTCTGTCGGCCCACACGCCAGCCAGCCACGGTGTCCTTCGGCACAGGCGCAACCGGTGGAGGTGGTGGTTGGCGGGTATCTACTGGATGGAAGGCTGGCTGCTCCATCCCGGGCTCTCTCTCTCTCTCTCTCTCTCTACTAGTCCCAGGGCAGGCGGCCTGGGCGCTATAGCCAGTCCCAGGGCAGGCGACCTGGAAACTGCAGCTAGTCCCGGGGATGCGAGGGATCTGGGAACTGCAGCCAGTCTCGGGCACGCAGGCGATGTTGCCGACCCTTGGACTAAACCAAACCCTTGATCCTGTCCCGCCTTCCTTTTCTCAAAATTTAGAAACTTAAATTGGGGGTGCGTCTTCAACGCGGGTGCGTCTTCATTGCCGAGAATATAGTTCTTCTCCTCCAAATCAAAAGGGATCATGTGCTTTTAGAGGCTTAATATGTGCCACTGTTTTGATCTTTGGCAGGTGTTATTTTGATCTGTGGGACCCATGTTTCTGATGTGTGCATTCAGCAGGCATGAAGGAAGGAAGTTTACTTCCTAAAACACTAAATTCACTTCCACCTTGTGTACTAAAATATAACATTGGCGTGATAATTGTATTGGTGCTTTACTGATGTACAGCTTAGTTTCTTAGCTAGAAACTGGCAGCAAATTTAACCCTGATTGAATTTTAGTCATACTTCATAGAATAGAAAAGTAAAACAATATATTGGATTCCCATATATTAATATATAAAGAGAAAGGATTTGATTTTAAACTTCTGTAGAATCCAAATCAGCCCTACTCTGCTGCATTGAAAATATGACTGCTTGTTCAATGATTTATTTCAAAATCTAATCAAACTCTTAACAAGGGAAGTGTTTAATCATGCTTTATTTAGAAGACTTAGATAAATTGTTTCCTAAACTAATAAAATACACTGTGAGAAAAAATATAACCTTACGATTTCTCAACATGCAGAATTTAATATGAATTTGCCGAAGATCTTTGTACCTGCTCTACCCACAGGTGAGGTCCCGAAAGACTGGAGAGTAACCAATGTTGTTCTTTTGTTCAAGAAGGAAAGTCGAGATCATCCCGGAAATTATTGACCAATCATGTCAGTGGTAGGGAAGTTATTGGAGAAGATGTGGATACAAGGAACTGTAGATGCTGGTTTACAAAAAAAGACACAAAGTGCTAGAGTAACTCAACAGGTCAGGCATCATCTCTGGAGAACATTCTAGGTTATCTGGAAATGCTGCGTGAGTTACTCCAGCACTCTGTGTCATTTTATTGGATATGATTCTTCGCGATAGGATTTACTTGCTTTTGGAAGAGAATTAGGTTATTCAGGTCAGTTAGCATGGCTTTGTCTGTACAGGTCATGTCTTACGAACATGATTGAATTTTTTGAGGAGGTGACGAAGGTGATCTATGAAGGTAGGGCAGTGCATGTTGTCTATATATATTTTAGTAAGGCATTTGATTAAGTCCCTCATGGTCAGCTGATCCATGAGATTAACATGCATGGGATCTATGGTGATCTAGTTGTTTGGATTCAGAACTGGTTTACTGATAGAAGACAGAGTGTTGTGATGGAAGGATATTATTTCTGGCTGGAGATCTGTGGCCAGTAGAGTTCTGCAAGCATCTGTGCTGGGATATCTGTTGTTTGAGATTCATACCAATGACATAAATGTAGATGTGCTGGTTAGTAAATTTGCAGACAACACCAAAATTGGTGGAGTTACGGACATTGGGAAAGGTTGTCAAAATATACAGCGGGATATAAGGGGAGAAGAAAAGGGGACCTAGCGCAGATACTGTGTAAAAATTGTAACTTTGTCCGTGCCCTTATGTGGCGAGTATTTGCATACCTTGTGTATGCAAGCAAAGAATTTCACTGTGACTTGTCACATGTGACAATAAAGTATTCCATTCATTTGAATGATTCATTCAAATTATTGATAGAAATGGGTGGAGAAATGACAGAGAATTTAATCCAAACAAGTGTGAAGTGTTGCACTTTATGAGGTTGAATATGTGGAAAGTGTACAGCTAATAGAAAGACCCAAAATGGTATTGATGAAAAGCTGGATTTTGGGGCCCAGGTACATAGGTCCCTCAGAGTCACAACACATGTTGACAGAATAGTAAAGAAGGCATGTTGTATGCTTGCCTTTATTGGTCAGAGCATTGATTATAGGAAGTCATGTTGCAGCTTTATAGGACTTGGATTAGGCTGCATTTGGAGTAATGTTTGCAGTTATGGACAGAATATTTTTTCCATAGTACTACCTGGATTAGAGGGTATTATCGGTAAGGAGAGGTTGCACAGACTGTTTTCTCTGGAGCGTGGAGGCTAAGGAAAGACTGAAAAGAAGCATATAAAATTATGTGCACTATAGATAGAGTAGGCGGTCAAAGACTTAGAGGGCATAGCTTTATGGTAAAAGGGGCAAAATTTTAAGATGTGCATGGCAAGTTTTTTACACAGAAAGTAGTGGGTGCCTGGAATGCGCTACCAGTGGAGGATGATGGAGGCAGATTTGATAGTGGTATTTGAGGCTTTTTCAATAGGCACATGGATATGCAGAAAATGAAGGGATATGGATCACATGCAGGCAAGGGAAATAGTTTAAACTCGAATCATGTTCAGCGTGAACATTGTGCGCTAAATAGTCTGTTCCTGTGCTGTATTGTTCTATGTTCTAGGTTCTATAAATTCTAAAGATGCAGTATTTCATCACACCATATTACCCCACGATAACCTCCATGATAATTCTCAACACCCATGAGGCACTATCATGCTTTCTTTTGAGAAGAAAATAACTCTCAGCAATCTCAGGTGAATTCTGAAATGTTTTTGCACCTATTCTATTGACTTCTACTTAATTCCTGTGTACTGCTTGTGCATGCAAGATTGCCTACCTGGCATACACATTCAGAAAGTATTCAGACCCCTTCACCTTTTCCACATTTTGTCACGTTACAGCCTTATTTTAAAATGGATTAAATTCATTTTTTTAATCATCAATCTACACACAATACCCCAGAATGAAGAAGCTAAAACAGGTGTTTAGAAATTTTTGCAAAGTAATTAAAACAAAATAACTGAAATATCACATTTACATAAGTATTCAGACCCTTTGCTATGACACTCAAAATTGAGCTTAGGTTCATCCTGTTTCCATTGATTATCCTTGAGATGTTTCAACAACTTGATTGGTCCACCAGTGGTAAATTAAAGACCATGAGAAACAAGATTCTATGGTCTGATGAAACCAAGATTGAACTCTTTGGTCTGAATGCCAAGTGTCACGTCTGGAGGAAACCAGGCACCGCTCATCACCTGGCCAATACCATACCTACGGTGAAGCATGGTGGTGGCAGTATCATGTTGTTGGGATGTTTTTCAACAGCAGGAACTGGGAAACTAGTCAGGATCGAGGGAAAGATGTACGGAGCAAAATACAGAGAGATCCTTGATGAAAACCTGCTCCAGTGCATTCTGGACCTCAGACTGGGGCGGAGGTTCACCTTCCAACAGGACAACGACCCTAAGCACACAGCCAAGACAACGCAGGAGTGGCTTCGTGACAAGTCTGTGAATGTCCTTGAGTGGCCCAGCCAGAGCCCGGACTTGAACACAATCGAACATCTCTGGAGGGACCTGAAAATAGCTGCGCATCGACGTTCCCCATCCAACCTGACAGATCTTGAGAGGATCTGCCGAGAAGAATTGAAGAAATTACCCAAATACAGGTGTGCCACGCTTGTAGCGTCATACCCAAGAAGACTTGAGGCTGTAATCGCTGCCAAAGGTGCCTCAACAAAGTACTGAATAAAGGGTCTGAATACTTATGTAAATGTGATATTTCAGTTATTTCTTTTTAATTACTTTCTAAACATCTGTATTCACTTTTTTATTATGGGGTATTGTGTAGATTGATGATTAAAAAAATGAATTTAATCCATTTTAGTATAAGGCTGTAACGTAACAAAATGTGGAAAAAGTAAAGGGGTCTGAATACTTTCTGAATGCACTGTATGTAAGGCTGCCTTACTATAGAAATTATTAACGGATTCCTCCACAATATAGAACAGTGCAGCACAGGAACAAGCTCATCGGCCCACATTATGCATGATGACACAATGCTTAACCGTCTTTCCATCTGCCCACCCATTAAATCCCCCACCCCCGTTCATGTCAGAAGGCACCATCTCTATAGAACTAATTGACTGCTAAAATTTGTTATGTAAATTGGTAAAACATAATCACGTGATTTCAGTGTCACGATCATTTTTCTACTTCAAATATAAAAAGCATATAAAAATACAAAGCTACATGCTGTTTAACAAGATACATTGCAAAGTGCAGTTTCTAACTTATCAGCCGATATACTGAAGTAAATTTAGGAAAATAAACATTACAGGAAATGTTTTCATTATAACTATTCTTTTTTTCAACTATTTCTTATACAGACACTAAGCTAGTACATTGTCACGGGGTGGGTAGTGGGTGCTGGGTTAACCTTGTTGCACTGGAAAATGGTGCTGGATCCCAAAACACAATTGTCCATTCCCATTCAACATGGTGAAAGATGCAAACACAACTGGTATTGTCCACTCATTATCATGATTTTTATAACACCCATGACAAAATTAGTACTATCTGTGCTGTTGCAATTGGCAACTAGTAGTTTCAGTTCGCTTGGGCTGATTAAAGCCAGCCTGGAACCTTTATAGATGTATTATAGCTGCAGTATGCAATGCTGTGACTGCTGGAAATAATTTTAGAGCCACCTTACTGGAAAGGTAACGAGAGTGGAAATAGAGCCCCTGATTTTCTAACGCAACACTAAAAGCATTAGTTATCAAGTTGGAGGAGAGTAAAGAGCTTCTGCAGAGAGCTCAACAGGACTTACAGGCATATGATGAAAAGGCCATGTCAGTAAATATAGTGGAGCCCTAATGCTTGAATACAGTGTTACAAGATGATCAATGATCATACAAATGTGTGTAAATAGAACATTGTTTTGTAGCGGCGCCACCTAGCACACGCAGATATCGAACCCGGCGTTCGGAAGCCGCGATCACGTGATCCGGGAGGGACCGTTGTTTTCGCGCGGTTTTCCCTTGGCGTGAGTTAGTTCAGTGCTGACCACCGATGTGGTCAGACGTGTTTGACAAACCTGTATACTGCAACTTACTTTCGAATAAAGTTTTTTGTTGCAACTCCAGTAGTCGTTTCTCAAACTGCTAAATTGGTGACCCCGACCTGTCTAGTCATCGTTAGACAGAAGAATTATGCAGGAAGAAGGTCCTTCTGCAGAATCGTCCAGCACGAGGCAAGGCTCACCGGCTTTCAAACTGCCAGCCTTTTGGACTGATCAACCTCAAATGTGGTTCGCCCATGTGGAAGCGCAATTCCACCTTCATCGTATCGACCACGATGAGAACATGTATTTCCATGTAGTAGGAGCGTTACCGCAGAACTGTGCCTCGAGGCTATTGCCCTTTATCAGAGACCCTCCGTCCAGCGGCAAGTACGAAGTGTTGAAGGCCCTGTTATCTCATGCTTACGGTCTGACCCGTAGAGACAGGGCGGCAAGACTGCTGCATATGGACTGCATCGGCGACCGAAGGCCATCGACGATCATGGCCAAGATGTTGGCCCTGATGGACGGTCATCGACCCTGCTTGCTTTTCGAACAGGCGTTCTTAGAGCAGATGCCCGACGAAGTGCAGCTGATGTTAACAGGAGCTGATTTCAGCGACCTGCAGCGGCTCGCGGAAAGAGCAGACGAGCTCTGAGCGCTCAGACGGTGGGACGTACACGCCGTCGCCCACCCCTTGGTCACGCAAAGGGTGCAGCCACTCCGACAACGAGAGGAAGAGACTCAGCCCAGCGTCGAAGACGAAGCGTCGCAGACATCGATCTACACCCAACGGAGATGGTGCTTCTACCACCAGCGATACGGGCTCGGAGCCCAAAGATGCCGAAGCCCTTGTTCGCCTCCGGGAAATGCCTCCGCCGATCGTCAGTAGAGGCAAATGCGATCGGCCCCAACACACGCCTCTTCGTCCGTGATCGCCATTCCGGCCACCGTTTCCTGGTAGATTCAGGTGCCCATGTCAGTATCCTGCCTCCAAACACCCGGGACCTCCATGCGGGTACAGGTGGAAGTTTATCGTTGCTGACGTCGCCCAACCAATCCTGGGCACCGATTTCTTGCGTGCGTTCTCCCTGTTAGTCGATGTACGGGGTGGTCGAATGATCCCTGCGTCGGGCACACGCCCTGAAACACCGCGCAACCCGTCAACTCCCTCGCAGCAACTATCCGAGGTAGCTGAGATCCAGAAACCTTTCACGACCCTGCTCGCCGATTTTCCAGGGTTGCTCATGCCCCGGTTCGACGGAGCCGCGCCCCGCCATGCCGTGGTCCATCACATTCCCACCGAGGGTCCGCCAGTGCACGCCCGCGCGCGCCGTCTCCCGCCCGATAAACTGCGCATCGCACGAGATGAGTTCCAGCTCATGGAGGACATGGGAATTGTCCGGCGGTCAGATAGCCCCTGGGCTTCCCCGTTACACATGGTACCTAAAGCATCCGGGGGTTGGAGGCCTTGCGGCGACTATCGACATTTAAACGCAATAACCACGGCTGACCGGTATCCGGTCCCAAACATTCAGGATTTCTCGGCCCATTTGGAAGGGGCGACTGTCTTCTCGAAGGTCGACCTCATCCGCGGGAATAACCAAATCCCGGTCCACCCTGACGACATCCATAAGACGGCCACCATTACCCCGTTCGGCCTTTTCGAGTGGCTCAGAATGCCTTTTGGCCTGAAGAACGCAGCTCAGGCGTTCCAAAGGTTAATGGATCAGGTCGGCCGGGGTTTGCCGTTCGTTTTCATCTACCTGGATGACATCCTGGTGGCCAGCCGCTCGGAAGCAGAACATACCAAACACCTCCGCTTACTTTTCGAACGGCTGCACGAACACGGGTTGGTGATCAACTCCGAGAAGTGCCAGTTCGGGCTGCGCTCTATCTCGTTCTTAGGGCATAGTATCACTTCCCAGGGAGCACAACCCCTGCCCGAGAAAGTCGACGCCATTCGGCAATTCCCCAGGCCGTTGTCGATTAAGTGTCTACAGGAGTTTATCGGGATGGTTAACTTCTATCACCATTTCGTCCCGTCGACAGCCGCCATCATGCGGCCGCTATTCCAATGCCTGGCCGGTAAGCCCAAGGACCTAGTTTGGTCTAAGGAGGCACAGAAAGCTTTCGAAAGGGCCAAGACCGCATTGGCCAACGCCACTATGCTAGTACACCCCAGGGCTTCGGCCCAAACGGCACTAACCGTAGACGCCTCCGATGTCGCGGTGGGGGCCGTCCTTGAGCTGCGGGTAGGCAGTCGCTGGGTGCCGCTGGCGTTTTTCAGCAGGCAACTGCGAGCCCCGGAAATTAAATACGGCGCTTTCGACAGGGAGCTCCTTGCGCTTTACCTAGCAATCCGCCATTTTCGCTATTTCCTAGAAGGGCGAGCTTTCACCGCGTTCACCGATCACAAGCCACTAACGTTCGCTTTGACCAAGGTTTCTGACCCATGATCTGCTAGGCAGCAACGGCACCTTGCTACATTTCAGAATTCACGTCTGACATTCGACATGTGGGAGGAAAGCTGAATGTCGTGGCCGACGCATTATCCCGTCCAGCGCTGCCCGAGGTCTCCGTGCTTAGTCTAGGTATCAATTACCAGGAGTTGGCAGCTGCCCAACGGGCAGACACTGGTATGAGGATTTACCACAACAGTGAATGAGGACTGAAGCTGGTTGAAGTGTCTTGCAGCGCCTCCGGCGCATGGGTCCTTTGTAATGTTTCCACCGGTTAAGCCCGACCAATTGTCCCGGTCGCTTGGCGACGCCGGTTCTTCGACACCATCCATAGTTTAGCGCACCCGTCAATTTGCGCTACCTCTGCCCTAGTCGCAGCGAAGTTTGTCTGGCACGGGCTGAGGAAGCAAGTCGCTGCATGGGCTCGTTCCTGTATCCCATGCCAAACCTCCAAAGTGCAGAGACATGTACACCAACCGTTCCAGGATTTCGATGTCCCGGACGGCCGGTTCCTGCACATCCATGTAGACCTGGTAGGTCCCTTACCTTGTTCGCGCGGGGCTACCCAATTGCTGACTATCGTGGACAGGTTTACCAGGTGGGCGGAGGCCATCCCGTTATCGGATACCTCCGCCGAGGCATGCGCGAGGGCCATTGTCTCAAATTGGGTCGCTCGTTTCGGGGTCCCCTCAGATATAACGACGGACCGCGGGGCCCAGTTCACATCTTCCCTATGGGGCGGTATGGCGCAGATGTACGGCGCTAAGTTTCATCAAACTACTGCTTACCACCCCGAGTCTAACGGGTTGGTCGAGCGATTCCACAGACATCTTAAGTCGGCGTTAAAGGCACGACTCATCGGCCCTGATTGGGTCGACCAGTTACCTTGGGTCCTCCTGGGCATCAGGACAACGCCTAAGGAAGATCTCAAAGCCTCCTCGGCCGAGTTGGTCTATGGCTCTGTTTTGCGGGTTCCCGGGGATTTCTTGCCTGCCCCCCGGGATCAGGAGAATTCTACCTCGCAAGTGTTGGACGACCTTCGCGAGCGGGCGCCCGCTTTGGTCCCAGTTCCCACTTCCCGGCACGGTTCGTCTTCAGTTCATGTGCCTTCTGTGTTACGGGATTGTGCTTATGTTTTTCTACGTAGAGACGCTCATCGCTCGTCGTTACAGCGGGTGCATGAGGGTCCGTACAAGGTGATCAATGCGGGGGTTTCAACATTCACTTTGGACATGGGTAGCAGAGAGGAGTTCGTTTCTCTAAGCCACCTCAAGCCTGCAAATGTCGACGAGGATAGCCCAGTGACAGTGGCTGCTCCACGGCGTAGACGTCCACCTGCCGTTTTGACACCCTCTACACCTGTTCTATCCGGTCACGTTTCTCCGGTCCCCTTTGTTACGCCCGTCCCTCGTTTGCGTTTTTCGCGTCCCTCCGGTCCTGCTGTGCCGGTCCCAAATGTTACGCTCGCCCCGCGACCGCGGACTATGCGTTCAGGTCGCACCGTCCGTTTACCCGCGCTTTTCCATACCGCGGATTCTGGGGGGGCCATGTAGCGGCGCCTGCTAGCGTTCGGAAGCCGCGGTCACGTGATCCGGGAGGGGCCGTTGTTTTCACGCGGTTTTCCCTTGGCGCGAGTTAGTTCAGTGCTGACCACCGATGTGGTCAGACGTGTTTGACAAACCTGTGTACTGCAACTTACTTTCGAAAAAAGTTTTTGGTTGAAACTCCAGTAGTCGTTTCTCAAACCGCTAAAGATTTATCCTTTTCTTGGCATAAATTACAGTAAAAAGGATACCATTTTCGTGAAGCAATGTCATTCATAATGTCTAATGCCAAAGAGGCCATTTGCCATGTGGAAGAACAGTAGTCACAAATGAGCATTATGCAAGTCAAAGCAGGTGGCTTGATTGTGAAGTGCGTTAGGATCTGCAACAATGTTGTTAACGGAGTTGAAATACAAATCAGACGTTCTAATTGAATAATGGATATGACTTCAGGGCTGCATATCTTCCCCTCTGCCTATCACCTTATGACAAATGCAGCAAATTTAGTAAACTTACTTTGACATAGCTCACAGCCTTTATACCCTGATATAAATGGGTGGGCGGTGCGACTCACGTCGCAGCGGCCTCTGCAGTCCGTCTGTCTTTTATTTATTTTTTTTGTCTCGTTTGAGTGTAGTTATAGTGTTTTGTTGTTGGTTTTTTTTAACTGGGTAGGTGTGTGGGGGGCAGGGAGTGGGGAAACTTTTAAAATCTTTTCCCTGCACGGGAGACCAGACCTTTCTCAGTCGGGTCTCCGTTGTCGTTGGGGCCTAGCACCGTGGAGAGGCCTCCAACCAGAACGAACTGGGGCTCCAGTCGCGGAGCCTGTGGACTACTCACCATCGTGGAGCTGGCCGAGTTCGGAGCGTGGAGAGCTGCGGTGACGCGCGGCTGCGACCCGACCCCGGAGATACGGAGGCTCCAGCCGCAGGTCTGGTGGACGGAGACATCGGGAGCTCGCGGGTCCCTGGTGGGAGACCGCTTTTCGTGGCTCCCGCAACGGCAACTTCTCCCGCCCGAGTTGCGGGGTTGAAGATGACCTGGAGCTGGGTCTAACATCGCCCGGTGCGGCTTTAATGGCCGTGGGAATTGCTAGCGCCCGCCGAGGGCTCCAACATCCAGACCCGGAGGGCGGCCTTGCATCGCCCGGCGCGGCTTTAATGGCCGCGGGACTTATTTTCCATCGCCCGCCGGGGGCTCTGACTCTGACATCGGGAGGAGAATGGGGAGTGCAGGGGAGAGATAAGACTTTGCCTTCCATCACAGCGAGGAGGAGATTCGCTGTGATGGATGTTTGTGTAAATTGTGTTGTGTCTTGGTTCTTTTTACATGTTTGTATGACTGCAGAAACCAAATTTCGTTTGAACTTCATTTGAGGTTCAAATGACAATAAATGGTATTGTATTGTATTGTGTATAACAGTCAGAAGCTCTAATGTCATGGAAACATCATCATTTGCAGTTAACTTCAAGACACACATTATTATTATTGCTGGGTGAAAATCCAATTGTTTCCTGACAAATACCATTTGGGAGTGCTATTACTGCAAGAGTGGCAGAAGTTATGGAGAAAGCTTACTCCACTCTCCCAATGCAACTAAGAATAACCAGTAATAAACACAAAATGCTGGAGTAACTCAGCAGGTCAGGCAACATCTCTGGAGAAAAGGAATCGGTGATGTTTTGGGTCGAAATCCTTCTTCAGACTAGTAAGTACCAGCTTTCAGTAATGTCCCTTCCTATGAAGAAATAATACAAGTTCATAATAATCTGTTAAAAAAATCATAGATCATAAATCCCCACTCTTCATTTTCAAATTCCATGCTGTTTTTCTTCTGAATTTTGCACCAAACTATAATAAAAAAATATTGCTACTCAAAATAAATAAATTCAATAAACTCTACAACAAGGGGCAGCACAGTGGCGCAGCAGTATAGTTTTTGTCTTACAGCGCCTTTCGATCCTGACTACGGGTGCTGTCTGCATGGAGTTTGCTGCTTCTCCCCGTGTTTTCTCCGGGTGCTCTGGTTTCCTCCCACACTCCAAAGATGTCCAGGTTTGTGGGTTAATTGGCTTTGGAAAAATGTAAATTGTCCCTAGTAAGCAGGATAGTGGTAGTATATGGGGTGATCGTGGTCGATGCAGACTCGGTGGGCCGAAGGGCCAATTTCCGTTCTGTATATCTAAAATCTAAAGTGATTCACAATAATTCTCACTGGGAAATAGCCTTTTATCATTTATAAAACATTTTAAATGAATGTTGTTACATTCTTATGATATTGTTATAAGGTTAATGTATTGTTGCCTTGATGCAATAGCATTTCTCACAAAAGCGAATGCCCTTTCTCCAAAATTGAAGCTTTTATATCACAATGGCCTTTGTTGTCAGAAAATATTAAACAAACTGTTCTCCAATCAACCACATATACTGATCATATCATTCCAAAGGGGTTTAAATGTCATCAGTGGCCTTCTCCAATTAAACAAAAATAAATGTCATGAGGCTAGAAATTACAGCTTGTGATATTTGCACTTGTTCAATACAATACACAGAAAGCAGTATTTTGTTGGTAATTTGTTTGAGTGGAGCTGAATTTATGTTCAGCAATATACGATGGGTAGAAAAGGCTTCTGAGTGCAATTTTATTCTCACGATGAACCATGTGTTCTGAATGGTGCACAATCATATCGGCTAAAGGAATACCTCAAACTTGAGTAATTTGTTAAACAAAGTAAAATATAAGTGAATTGTCAGCACTGCTCATGCAATCGATAGGCTGTTCACATCATTCACGAGTCGGGTCATCAATTTTATTTCTATATGACTTTAAAGCAATCTGCACCTGGGAGGGGGGGTTGTGTTTCTGTGATGTTTGGTGGACTGCGTGGGGTAGGAGGACCCCGTTGCTCCTCCCGTGCAGCATGTGGCGCTGCACAGGACAAAGGGAGGTGTCTTGTATATAGTTTATCCTGTCAGCAGACAGTATGCGGGCAGCCATTGTGACTAGTCTTGCTGCCTGCATTGAGTGAAACATTAAAGACTTCTGTTGAAAACTGGAGACTCTCAAATTTTTGTGCAGACCTAGAAAATGATCACGAAAGTGGTGTCAGAAGTGGGATTCTTCGGATTGTGTCCAAATACCCAGATAAGAGCCTATTTTTTGTTTTTAAACAAACAGAACTCAAACTAACATGTCTCGGCAATTCGATCGTTTCGATCCTGAGTGCGAAACGTGGTCGTCGTATGCGCGCTGAGTTTTATTTTGAAAGTATGGCGATTACGACTGACCAGAGGAAGAAGGCTCTCTTGTGTTCATCAATGTCTCCAGAAACTTTTGCACTGCTTCAAAATTTACTTACAGAAGAATTAACTGAAGCCTCACATGCTGAAATCACAACGGCTTTACAGCTTTGCTTTCTACCAGACGGTGCAACAGGAAGGGCAATCGATTACCGAATTTCTTGCCGAACTTCGCACCAAGGCAAAGGCATGTGATTTTAAAACTCAATGCTGCGAAAAGTGCCAAGACAATGCATTGCGGGATTGACTGGTCATGGGCTGCAGGCACACATTCATCCAGCAGGCGATTCTCAATGAATCAGACGCATCATTGAAGAATGTGCTGCAGTGTGCTAAGATGACCGAGCTGCTGAGTAATGAACTGCACAAAATGGCCGGTGAAACAGCGTCGAAGCTCCCTCAGGTGGTGCATACAGTTCGTCAGACTCGTCCGCAAAGCGACCCAGAGCAAATCCGGAGAAGGTGGGACAGTTTCAGAAGAGCGTCCCCCTGTGCACACCGCAACTATGGGTGTGGCCCAATCTGAATGGTCCACATTGGTGATAATTCCCATTTCTTCAAGACAGCAGAGTTCCTTGTCGACGGCATCCATCCAACTGAACGGAACTTCGCACCCTGCTGCCGGTGCGGCTCGACTACTCATCATCCCCGTGAGTGCCCGTATATCAAGTCCGTTTGTTATGCCTGTTACCGAAAAGGTCATCTCCAGGCAGTGTGTCAATCCGTAGGAAAGCTGCAAAAGGGCAAGAAAGCGCAAAACACAGTTGACCAAATCGCGGAGACCATTTCTATTGAAGTGTTCGGTGTGTCCACGATCACCGACAAGCCGAGAATTTCGCTGCGGGTCTCGAACATCGATCTACAGTTCCAGGTGGACACTGGTGCGGCTGTGTCGCTAGTGGGTCAGGACATCTGGGAGAGGATCGGATCGCCGAAATTGGAACCGGCCAACATCCGCCTTTTCGGATACGGACGACAGCCCATTCCCACGAAAGGCAAATGCACTGTCGCTGTTTCCTGTAATGGTATGACACAGATGTTGCCGCTGATCGTCGTTGGTAAAGAAGGTACATCCCTGTGCGCCATCGACTGGATCCATGCTTTCAAGCTTGACATGATCGCCTTTATCTACGATGGATCAACTATGGCATTGTCATCTACCCCAGATTGCAACATGTTCAACAAGTGCGAGAACAACCTGCAGAAGGTTCTTGACCAGTTTCCAGCCATTTTCGCAGCTGGACTCGAACATTGCACAAAGATGAAGGCACGGCTCATACTCAAAGACGATGTCGTCCCTAACTTCTTCAAACCAAGACCAGTTCCATTCAGTCGGATGGACGCCGTCGACAAGGAACTCTGCCATCTTGAAGAAATGGGAATTATCACTCATGTGGACCATTCAGACTGCGCCACACCGATAGTTGTCGTTCAGAAGCCTTGCGGCAAGGTGCGCATCTGTGGCGACTACAAAGTGACCGTAAACCCCCAATTGCACATTGATCAACACCCCATACCAAGAGTGGACGAGCTGTTTGTCAAGCTGCAAGGAGGACAGCACTTCTCGAAATTGGACATGTCCAACATGTATCTCCAAGTGGAACTGGACGACGAGACAAAAAACCTGCTCGTGATCAACACGCACAAGGGACTGTTCAGATACAATCGATTTTTGTTTGAACCGGCACCGGCGCCGGCCATCTTCCAGAAACTGGTCGACAATCTGGTTGCCGGGATTCCGTACATAGCCGCCTACCTGGATGACATAATTGTCACCGGCCGAACAGAGGAAGAACACCTGCAGAACCTAAAACAGGTCCTCACAGCACTGAACAACTACAGCATGAAGTTGCACATGGACAAGTGCACATTTTTCCGACAACAGGTCACATATCTCGTTCATGTGATCTCGGCAAGTGGTCTGAAGCCATCGGAAGAAAGAGTGGACCCCATTGTGAAATTGCCGACTCCCGAAAACGTGAAGCAGCTTGAAAGCTTCATGGGCAAGGTTAACTACTATGGCAAGTTCATACCAGCACTTTCGACCTTGTGCGCACCATTGAACAACCTGTGAAAACAGGACGTTGAATGGCACTGGTCCAAAGAGTGTGACCATGCATTCACCAGGTTGAAGGAGATGCTTACCCAGAAGACGCATTTGGTCCACTATGACCCATTGGAGCCGATCTCGCTGGCCGCCGATGCATCGCCGTATGGTCTTGGAGCTGTGATCTCACAAACGGCGCCGAACGGCAAGGAAGAACCAATCATGATCGCATCCAAAACGCTGACGAACGCCGAGAAAAACTACAGCCGAGTGGAGAAAGAAGCACTGGCGATCGTGTTTGGTGTCCGGAAGTTCCACCAATATTTGAGTGGCCGACATTTCCTGCTCATCACCGACCACAAGCCGCTGCTGACTATTTTCAATCCGGAGAAAAGTTTGCCTGTCATGACATTGCAGCGTCTACAACGTTGGGCCCTGATCATGATGGGATATGATTACCACATCATTTACTGACAGTCTGCTGAGCATGCCAATGCCGATGCACTGTCTAGTCTACCGATTGGACCCGACCTGAAATTCAATAAAGAGGAAGAAATTATGGAAATTGAGATGGATGTGAACGTGCTAAACACGTGGGTCATCGCCGATTTCCCTCTCTCCGCAAGGACGGTCGCCAACTATACGAGCATAGACCCCATTTTGTCGAAGGTACGACATTTTGTCACTCAGGGGTGGCCAAACAGTCCTAAGCTGGACAAGGAATTCCGCTCATTTCTGAATGCGCAAACGGAAATCTCCTCAAAGGATTGGTCGAGTGATCATTCCGACGGAACTGCGATCGCCAATTCTGAAAATGTTGCACAAGACACACATTGGAATTGTGCGAATGAAGGCGCTCGCCTGCATGCATGTGTGATGGCCGAATATGGAGACCTATACAGCCAACCACTGCAAGCACTGCACACCACGTGCTGAAACAGCGCCGGATCCGCCAGAAGAGACCTCCGCATGGCCCGTCCTCGACCAACCATGGCAGCGAATCCACATAGATTTTGCCGGACCGTTCCTGGAGGACATGTGGCTGGTCGTCATGGACGCCCATTCTAAATGGCCACATGTTATCCAAATGAATAAGTATCCGACCACCGAAACAACCACTTCTGCGCTTGATGATTTGTTCGCAATTTGGGGATTGCCCTTAACAATCGTAAGCGACAATGGACTCCAATTTGCCTCGCAAATGTTCGGTGACTGGTGCAAACACTCAATCGTGCATCCGCCCTCAAATGGTGAGGCAGAGTGGCTTGTCGGCGTTTTCAAGCAGGCCATGAAACGTGCTGTAGGAATCGAAAAGAAATCGAAACGATTGGCATTGCGCGATTTCTTCCAGCAATATCGAACCGTTGCAAACTGCACTACCGAACATCAAATGCGCTCACCCCTATCAGTTTTGAACCCGACCCGTAACTCTTATACAGCGCGCACTCAGCCAACGAAGTCGAACAAGTCCAAATTCGACATTGGCGACTACGTATATTACCGCAATTATACGGCCAAGGAAAGCAACTTGTGCGCTGGCAGGATCATGGCTCGCATTGGAACCAAAATGTACACCGTCCAAGGACAAGCCGGATAATGCAAATGGCAGGAAGACCAATTAAGAAGCCACGTTCCTCCAGCGAAGACTGCGCAGAACCTGACCAAAACCAAGCAGTCGGACACCCTGGTGAATGGTGTGGATACTGGAGTGCCTGACTTGCCCCTCCCCAGGCCTGACGAAGTTCCGCCAGATGAACTCCCCGCCGATCTGCCTGTGGTCCTTCGTCGATCGACACGTTGCAATCGTGGTATTCCCCCAAGGCGACTCATTCAGGAATAGAGACGTTCAAACTGGAAAGGGGGAGTGTGATGTTTGGTGGACTGTGTTGGGTGGGAGGACCCGTTGCTCCTCCCGTGCAGCAGGTGGCGCTACACAGGACAAAGGGAGATGTCTTGTATATAGTTTATCCTTTCGGCGGACAGTATGCGGGCAGCCATTGTGACTTGTGTTGCTGCCAACATTGAGTGAAACATTAAAGACTTCTGTTGTAAACTAGAGACTCTCAAGTTTTGTGCAGACCTAGAAAACAAACACAAAAGTTTCTACTGCAACCAACCTAATGTGGGCATCAGGGAGTGCAGGAGAAATGCGAAGGATACCCCAGCTTTAAAGCATTTGAAGCTTTTACCATTAGGAAACAGGAAGATTTCAAAGCAACAAAGCAATGGTGTCAGGAGAATTACTGGAAGAAAATGGCTGTAACCTATGATCTAAAGCCTATGACATAATGAGGATTGTTAAACAACTTCTAATGCAAATCTACTATAAGGATTAGCCTTGGTCTGATTGTTATCCTGGCATTCAGTATTTTTACTGTGTTGTACTAAAAGGAGCCTCTGGATAGATACAGAGCAAACCATTGGGAAGACATTGGTTTGTTCCTGCAAGGCTCTCATTATATGAGAATGTGTGGTCCGTACCTAAATTATCAGCTAATATTTGCCAAGAAGTCATTTTGCCCTGTAGGAACAAGGAATTGCAGAGGCTAGCTTTTACAAAAAAAGACACTAAGTGCTAGAGTAACTCAGCAGTCAGGCAGAATATCTGGAGAACATGGACGTTCCGGGTGGGACCATTCTTAGAGTCATAGAGTCATAGAGTGATACAGTATGGAAACAGGCCTTTTGGCCCAACTTGCCCACACTGGCCAACATGTCCCAGCTACAATAGTCCCACCTGCCTGTGCTTGGTCCATATCTCTCCAAACCTATCCATGTACCTGTCCAATTGTTTCTTAAACGTTGGGATAGTACAGCCTCAGGGAGAGTGAGGAGGTCATAGAAAGGAGTTATAGGGAGGTGGCCACGCCAAGACCACGGGAGGCAGACAAGTGGGTCACGGTTAGGAAGGGCAAGGGGCAGAGGCAGGGACTAGTGAGTACCCCAGTGGCTGTACACCTTGAAAATAAGTACACCTGTTTGAGTACTGCTGGGGGGGACAGCCTTCCTGGGGTTAGCGACAGTGGCCGGGCCTCCGGCACAGAGACCGGCCCTATTGCTCAGAAGGGTAGGGAAAATAAGAGGAGGGCAATAGTAATAGGGGACTCTATAGTTAGGGGGTAGGATAGGCGATTCTGTGGACGCAGTCAAGAGACCCGGATGGTAGTTTGCCTCCCTGGTGCCAAGGTTAGGGATGTGTCTGAACACGTCCAAGATATCCTGAAATCGGAGGGAGAGGAGCCTGAGGTTGTGGTACATATAGGTACCAATGACATAGGCAGAAAAAGAGAAGAGGTCCTGAAAGGAGAATTTAGGGAGTTGGGAGGAGAGTTAAGGAGAAGGACCGCAAAGGTAACAATCTCAGGATTACTACCTGTGCCACGCGACAGTGAGAGTAGGAATGGAATGAGGTGGAGAATAAATGCGTGGCTGAGGAACTGGTGCAGCGGGCAGTGATTCAAATTTCTGGATCATTGGGACCTCTTTTGGGGAAGGTGTGACCTGTACAGAAAGGACGGGTTGCACTTGAACCCGAGGGGGACCAATATCCTGGCGGGGAGATTTGCAAAGGCTACTGGGGAGACTTTAAACTAGAACGGTTGGGGGGAGGGACTCAAATAGAGAAAGCTAGTAGAAAATTTGGGAGGCAGGAGGCAGAGAAGGGAAGCACTTGGACCCAAAATGTAGGGGAGAAAGAAGAAAAAGAAAATAAACAGAGAATAAGTGGTGGTGGGTTTCTTAAATGTGTATATTTTAATGCTAGGAGCATTGTAAGAAAGGTGGATGAGCTTAGAGCCTGGATTGACACCTGGAAGTATGATGTTGTGGCGATCAGTGAAACATGGTTGCAGGAGGGCTGTGATTGGAAACTAAATATTCCAGGATTTCGTTGCTTCAGGGGTGATAGAATTGGAGGGGCAAGAGGTGGGGGTGTTGCATTGCTTGTCAAGGAAGATATTACAGCAGTGCTTTGGCAGGATAGATTAGAGGGCTCGTCCAGGGAGGCTATTTGGGTGGAACTGAGAAATGGGAAAGGTGTAGCAACACTTATAGGGGTGTATTATAGACCGCCAAATGGGGAGCGAGAATTGGAAGAGCAAATATGTAAGGAGATAGCAGATATTAGTAGTAAGCACAAGGTAGTGATTGTGGGAGATTTCAATTTTCCACACATAGACTGGGAAACACATTCTGTAAAAGGGCTGAATGGTTTGGAGTTTGTAAAATGTGTGCAGGATAGTTTTTTGCAGCAATACATAGAGGTACCTACTAGAGAAGGGGCAGTGCTGGACCTCCTGTTAGGAAATGAGACAGGGCAGGTGGCGGAGGTATGCGTTGGGGAGCACTTCGGGTCCAGTGATCACAATACCATTAGTTTCAATATAATTATGGAGAGGGTCAGAACTGGACCTAGGGTTGAGATTTTTGATTGGAGAAAGGCTAACTTTGAGGAGATGCGAAAGGATTTAAAAGGAGTGAATTGGGACATGTTGTTTTATGGGAAGGATGTAGAAGAGAAATGGAGGACATTTAAAGGTCAAATTTTAAGAGTACAGGATCTTTATGTCCCTGTTCGGTTGAAAGGAAATAGTAAAAATTGGAAAGAGCCATGGTTTTCACGGGAAATTGGACACATGGTTCAGAAAAAGAGAGAGATCTACAATAATTATAGGCAGAATGGAGTAAATGAGGTGCTTGAGGAGTATAAAGAATGTAAAAAGAATATTAAGAAAGAAATTAGAAAAGCTAAAAGAAGATATGAGGTTGCTTTGGCAAGTAAGGGGAAAGTAAATCCAAAGGGTTTCTACAGCTATATTAATAGCAAAAGGATAACAAGGAATAAAATTGGTCCATTAGAGAGTCAGCGTGGACAGCAATCTGCAGAGCCAAAAGAGATGGGGGAGATATTGAACAATTTCTTTTCTTCGGTATTCACCAAGGAGAAGGATATGGAATTATGTGAGGTAAGGGAAACAAGCAGAGTAGCGATGGAAACTATGAGATTCAAAGAAGAGGAGGTGCGGACACTTTTGAAAAATATGAAAACGGATAAGTCTCCAGGTCCTGACAGGATATTCCCTAGGACATTGAGGGATGTTAGTGTAGAAATAGCAGGGGCTATGACAGAAATATTTCAAATGTCATTAGAAACGGGAATAGTGCTGGAGGATTGGCGTACTGCGCATGTTGTTCCGTTGTTTAAAAAGGGTTCTCAGAGTAAACCTAACAATTATAGACCCGTTAGTTTGACGTCAGTGGTGGGTAAATTAATGGAAAGGATACTTAGAGATAATATATATAAGCATCTGGATAAGCAGGGTCTGATTAGGAACAGTCAACATGGATTTGTGCCTGGAAGGTCATGTTTGACTAATCTTCTTGAATTTTTCGAAGAGGTTACTAGGGAAATTGATGAAGGTAAAGCAGTGGATGTTGTCTATATGGACTTCAGTAAGGCCTTTGACAAGGTTCCTCATGGAAGGTTGGTTAAGAAGATTCAATTGTTGGGTATTAATGGTGGAGTAGCAAGATGGATTCAACAGTGGCTGAATGGGAGATGCCAGAGAGTAATCGTGGATGGCTGTTTGTCAGGTAGGAGGCCGGTGACTAGTGGGGTGCCACAGGGGTCTGTGTTGTGTCCACTGTTGTTTGTCATGTACATCAATGATCTGGATGATGGTGTGGAAAATTGGATTAGTAAGTATGCAGATGATACTAAGATAGGTGGTGTTGTGGATAATGAAGTAGATTTTCAAAGTCTACAGAGAGATTTAGGCCATTTGGAAGAGTGGGCTGAAAGATGGCAGATGGAGTTTAATGCTGATAAATGTGAGGTGCTACATCTCGGCAGGACAAATCAAAATAGGACGTACATGGTAAATGGTAGCGAATTGAGGAATGCAGTTGAACAGAGGGATCTAGGAATAACTGTGCATAGTTCCCTGAAGGTGGAATCTCATGTAGATAGGGTGGTAAAGAAAGCTTTTGGTGTGCTGGCCTTTATAAATCAGAGCATTGAATATAGAAGTTGGGATGTAATGTTAAAATTGTACAAGGCATTGGTGAGGCCAATTCTGGAGTATGGAATACAATTTTGGTCACCTAATTATAGGAAGGATGTCAACAAAATAGAGAGAGTACAGAGGAGATTTACTAGAATGTTGCCTGGGTTTCAGCAACTAAGTTACAGAGAAAGGTTGAACAAGTTAGGTCTTTATTCTTTGGAGCGCAGAAGGTTAAGAGGGGACTTGATAGTGGTCTTTAAAATGATGAGCGGGTTAGACAGAGTTGACATGGATAAGCTTTTCCCATTGAGAGTAGGGAAGATTCAAACAAAGGGACATGACTTGAGAATTAAGGGACAGAAATTTAGGGGTAACATTAGGGGGAACTTCTTTACTCAGAGAGTGGTAGCTGTGTGGAATGAGCTTCCAGTGGAAGTGGTGGAGGCAGGTTCGATTTTATCCTTTAAAAATAGATTGGATGGGTATATGGACGGGAAAGGAATGGAGGCTTATGGTCTGAGTGCAGGTAGATGGAACTAGGGGGAAGTAATTTAAAAATAAAATAAAAAAGTGTTCGCCACGGACTTGAAGGGCCGAGATGGCCTGTTTCCGTGCTGTAATGGTTATATGGTTATATGGTTAAGTACAGTTTCCTACCATTTCAAGCAGGGTGCAAGGACACCAAATTCAAGGGCAGTTTCCTACCACTTCAAGCAGGGTGCAAGTGCACCAAATTCAAGTGCAGTTTCATGCCATTTCAAGCAGGGTGCAAGGCCACCAAATTCAAGTGCAGTTTCATGCCATTTCAAGCAGGGTGCAAGGCCACCAAATTCAAGTGCAGTTTCATACCATTTCAAGCAGGGTGCACGGCCACAAATTCAAATGCAGTTTCATACCATTTCAAGCAGGGTGAAACCACCACAAAACCACATAAAACACGATAAAACACCACATAAAAAACACATAAAAACCACACTCACACTTCAGTAGACATTCAGTGTGTTCAGTTGGTTCACAGCTCAGACTGAGTCGTGACCTCTCTCTCCCCCCCATCTTGCAGAGACTGAGCCACGCCCACACTTCCAGGTTTTATAGTCCCTCCCCTCCCACCGGAAGGGGCGTGGCCTTCATGGCGTGATTGACAGGAGAGAGAATCTCAACATTTTTAAAACACTAATAATTATTTTATTTTTCATCATTGGGAAAAATCCTCTGCACCTGATGAGCGGAGGGGGACTCTGAGTAAGATGGCCAAAAATCACAGCCGTAAGTGGTAGCTTTTTTTCTAAAATCAATATACAGTGCAAACAGGAAGTGGTAAGTTTAGACTTTTAATTATAAGCTTTTTCAAACCAACCAACCACCACCACATTTGCTTTGCTTTTTCAAACCAACCAACCACCACCACATTTGCTTTGCGTTTTCAAACCAACCAACCACCAACACATTTGCTTTTTGAAACCACATTAAGGGCACTCACAGGTCAGTATAACCACTCACAGTTTAGTAGGCATGTGTTCAGTGTTATTCACAGCTCAGACTGAGAGTCGTGAACTCTCGCTCCCCCATCTTGCACAGACTGAGGCAGTCCACACTTCCGGGCTTTATAGTCCCTCCCCCCTCCCACCGGAAGAGGCGTGGCCTTCATGGCATGATTGACAGGAAAGAGAATCTCAACTTTTTTAAAACATTACTAACTCTTTTATTTTTCATCGATGGGAAAAATCCTCTTGTCCTGCGCAGTGGAGTGGGACTTTAAGACGGCCAAAAATCACAGCCGTAAGTGGTAGCGTTTTTTTTCTAAAATCAATCTGCAGTGCAAACAGGAAGTGGTCAAGATTTGAGTTTAATTATATAGATATATAAATGATTTAGATGAAAATGTAGATGGATTGATGAGTAAGTTTGCAGATTACTGACTGCAAAAAATGGTAAAGTTGTGGATAGTGAAGAATGTTGTCAAAGGATACAGATCACCTAGAGATATGGTTATAACAAACTCATCAGGAAGGCTGGCTCCGTCCTGGGGGCAGAGTTGGATTCTTGGGAGGTGTTCTTGGAGGGGAGGATGCTACTCAAACTGCGGAGAATTCTGGACAATACAGCTCACCCACTTCATGACACACTGGTCAACCTGAGGAGTACCTTCAGCAACAGACTGGTTCCACCAAGATGCAGGACAGAACACCACAGGAGATCCTTCCTCCCTGTGGCTATTAAACTGTACAACCCCTTCCCCTTCTGTTGTGGGGTAGACTGTGACTAAGAACGACCCACTTCCTCAATCTTTGCACATCCCCAAACCTTAACCACTTATTACTTTATTTTCATATTTCATGTTTCATGTATTTTGTGTTTTTCATGACTGTTGGCAAATTAATTTCCTTCCTGGGATAAATAAAGTATTATCGTATCATATCGTATAGTTAGGAAATGGCAGAAAGAGTTTAATCCGGGCTAGAGTGCAACGTTCCACACTGACAGGTCAAACGTAAAGGTAAAATATACAATAAATGACAGGACAGATAGAAACATTGATGTACAGAGGAATCTTAGGGTGCGTGTCCATAGCTCTCTAGAAGTGGCAACACAAGGGATAGGGTGTTAAAGAAGGCATCATCTTCAGTCAGGGTATTTAACACACTGTAAAATATAAAGAGTCATGCTGCAGCGCTATAAAACTTCAGTTAGGCCACATTTGTAGTATTGGGTTTATTTTTAGTTATTGCATTAGAGCAGGGGTCGGCAACCTTGTTCTGCATAGGGGCCAGGAAGCATGTCTGTGAGTGGATGGCGGGCCACATCTATCACATGTACACATGTGATAGATGTGGCCCGCCCCCATCCCGCCCCGGATGGCAGACATCAAATTACGTGTTCACATACATCCCGCCCCTTCGAGAATGCCACCCGGAGCACTGGCCCCTAGTTACGGGCGTTCACGAACATGGCGCACCTATGGACCATTGCCTTGAAGGCGGTGGCTCAAATACTCATACTCACTAGTCCACGGCCTATTAACAACCCCGATCCCTACAGTGAAGCCCAGACACAGAAGGTGCGCGGCCGTGCCGGCGGCTTTGCGCAAGATGCGGTACAGCCAGAACTCGGCGATCGGCCGCTCTCGGCAGCTCCGCTATTGCAGCCGCCAGCGCAGGCCTCCTTGCGTCCTTGCGTCACCGCACCTGGGTGCCGCGGCCTCCATCCCAGGAGGTACCGGAGATGAAGGAAGTCTGCGGGCCGGACGATTACGAAAAAAAAAATGCCTGCGGGCCGGATGATATCGGGTTAAGGGGCGCATTCAGCCCGGGGGCCGTAGGTTGGCAACCCCTGCATTAGAGGAAGAATGTGGAGGTTATGGAGAGGATGTAGAAAAGGTTCACCAGGATGTTGCCTAAATTAGAGAGTATTCACAATATGGTGAGATTGGACAAACTTGTATAATTTCTCTCGAGTGCCAGAGATTGAGGGATAACTTGATAGAAGTTTATAAAATTATGAAAGGCATAAACAATTAGATAGTCTTTTTCCAAGGATGTAAATTTTAAATACAGCAGGAAGTAGCTTTCAGGTGAGGTGGAAATTTTAAAGCAAACGTGTATGGCAAGGGTTTTTGTGGAAGAAAATATTAATATCCTTCCTTACTTAATTTTGATTGGAATTGAACAAGTTAACGAAAGGGTGTATGGATGTGACAATTGGCATCTCTCGTTGACCAGGTGTAGAAGAGGTTCGTGGGAATTGGCAAAATAAGATTAGACGTGTTACCTCTTGTCTAGGAATGTGTTGAAGGGTGGATGGTAAATGTAAACATGAAATAGTAGACGGAGATAAGGAAGCTTGTTTCTCTCAGCAGTGTGTTACAGTAGACTACCGGTAGTAGCGTAGATACGTTGCAGTAAATGGGGGGATAATGATTGGCTCAGAGAGGGGATGGTGGCGCTGTCTGCCTAAAAGGTGAGATAGAATAATGTCAACATGCCCTTGTATTGTGTTTGACTTGTATTAACCATCTGTTGTTGAATAAGATTGACATAAACAAAAAGTATGTTATGGCGAATGAAATAATTGGTACCCATGCAGTAGAT
Organism: Malacoraja senta; assembly: GCA_038087875.1. Taxonomy (NCBI): domain Eukaryota; kingdom Metazoa; phylum Chordata; class Chondrichthyes; order Rajiformes; family Rajidae; genus Malacoraja; species Malacoraja senta. The sequence continues at coordinate 59,159,202 of CM075977.1, forward strand.
AATATATTTTCGTATAGTTGTATCAAACATAAAACAAGTATAACTGTCGGCTAATTCTGTTGTGAAGTCAGAAAACTGGTGAGCAGTTAACTGCCGCCATCTCTCCATGATATCATGCAGGCACGGAAATCGCCGTCAAAACATGGGGGGGGGCACAATTTCTTGGCAGCCGCGCGCGCACATGCGCACACACACGAGGTTTCGGTCGTGCGGCCCTATGGCCGGTAAAACATCGGCAACTGACCTGGTTGGTGTCCGACTCCGAACTCTGGCAACAGCAGCTTCATCCGCACAGGATCGTGGGGCTTCAATCGGCCCGTTCGCCGGGGCTTCAACATCGGGAGCCTCGATCGTCTCGACGCAGCAATTTGACCGTGGGGCGGCTGCGCATGGCCGGGCGATGAAAAGCCCTCGTGAACGGGCTGATTCAAGCTCCGCTCTGATCTTTGCTCCACCAGGACGTCTCCCTCCTCCAATCACCACGTTCTATCCTCAGTCCCACCCCCCTACTTCCACCACTGGCCAACATCTCCTTCCTCTAATCATCGCACTGAATCATCATGCCCCCCCCCACTTCCTGCTCACCGACGTCTCTCTTGTCCAATCGGCGGCCTCATGCATTTTTTTTCACAAAGTTTTAAAATCCGGATTACGAAAAATGGGGGGGATCATCCCCCACATCTCAAAACAGGGGGGGACGTATCCCCCGTCCCCCCCGGGATTTCCGCCCCCCGATATCATGCAATAAAGTCTCTTGAAGCAAACCTGCAAAGTCTCCGCTTTTCATTTTCCTCTAATTTCCCCCTAAATTAATTTCTTCCACAGTTTTACAAATAGTGGTTAGTGCCTAGAACATGCTGCCAGGGGTTGCTGGAAGCAGATATGATGGTGACGTGTGAGTGATATTTGTACAGGTACATAACAAAAAAATCCCCAGAAACTCTTCAGTGGGACAACTGCCTTAAATGTGCAATAAAATGTTTGTTGAACATGAAGCACAAGCTGTATACTCCCCCTGTACATCTTGCTTATTTAATGTCCTTAAAAACCTTTTTTCCGCTTGCTCCAGCAATATTGATACAGCATAAATTTCTGGTACATTATGGGTGGCATAGTGGCACAGCAGGTAGAGCTGCTGCCTCACAGCGCCAGAGACACAGGTTTGATTAGATGCTGCCTGTGTGGAGCATGAATGTTTTCCCTCATGGATTTCCTTTGGGTGCTCCGGTTTCCTCCCACATCCCAAAAACGTGTAGGTTTGTAAGTTATTTGGGCCTCTGTAAATTGTTTCTCATGTGTAAGGAATGCAAAAGTGGGATAACATAGAACAAGTGAGATTGGATGGTCAATGGTCGGCATAGACTCAATGGGCCAAAGGACCTAGTTCGGTGCTGAATCTTTTAATCAACCAATTATGGTTGAGTAGTGGATAGATGGAGGTGATTGAGATGTTTGAGAGTGAGAGAGACTTAATGTAGCTGTTGTAAGGGTAAGAGGTTGGGGATCTCAAGAGTTGGGCATGCATGAGGTACATTGCTATTTTCGGTAGGTGGGTGTTTGACTGCTATTATATGGAGTTATATATTGAGGATGAGAAATGTTGGTGGGAGAAGTGGGCTTGAGATTGTGTGTGGGGTTACAGAGGCGCTGAGGAAGATCCACAGCAGTGGGTACTTTAACTTAAAGAGTACCCATCATCAGTAAGTAGACACAAAATGCTGGAGTAACTCAGCGGGACAAGCAGCATCTCTGGAGAGAAGGAATGGGTGATGTTTCGGGTCGAGACCCTTCTTCAGACTGATGTCAGGGGAGAGGGAGATACATAGATAAAGAAGGGTAAGGTGTGAAAATAGGACAAAGAGAATGGAGATCAAGGAAAATGTAGAATAGATCATTGTTAGTTGGGAGAAGATTACAACAACAAAGCAAACAGCTGAAATGTAGTCGGTGACAGTAAGACTGGTCCGAGAATTGGGAAGAGGGAGGGATGGAGAGATAGGAAAAGCAAGAGTTACTTGAAGTTAGAGAAGTCAATGTTCATATAGCAGGGGTGTAAGCTGCCCAAATGAAATATGAGGTGCTGTTCCTCCAATTTGCGCTGGGCCTCACTCTGACAATGGAGGAGGCTCAGGACAGAAAGGTCAGTGTGGAAATGAGAGGGGGAGTTAAAGTGTTTAGCAACCTACCCCAGAGATGCTGCCTGAGTTACTCTCTCCAGAGATGCTGCCTGTCCTGCTGAGTAATGCCACTCTCCAGAGATACTGCCTGTCCCACTGATTTACTCCAGCATTTTGTGTATATCTTTGGTTTAAACCAGCATCTGCAGTTCCTTCCTACCCATCAGTAAGCGATATGTGCACATAAATAAACTCCATAGGCTGGGACCAGTTCAAGTAGATGCCACTGAATATTTCCAAAGCCAGTGTCACATTGATTATGAATAATTATGTCTGCACGAGTGACCCATACCCTTCATAGACCATGAATGCGAGTGTAAAGGAATTTGCATACAATAAAGACCGCAACATTGGTCCAGGTGATATACTCACAGAAGCAATAAAGTAAATGTGTTCAGATATCAATTTTAGCACATAATCCACATGGAAATATCATTCAACACAATCGTATTTCCAACACAATACTTTCCAGAATAATTAACAAATATATTTTCTTTGAACTTTATAATTTATATTTAATATCCTGTTAATCTCTTTGTAATTACTTTACTCTCTGTAAATTTTACTTCAACGTTAGAGATTTACCTTCCTGATTAGCAATCTATGAAAATAGAAATCTCTGCTACTGGATGCCAGCAATTGTCTAAAGATGATGCTGGAAGTCATCATCTAAAAAATCATCATGCCAGAAGTCAACATATTCTTGCAATTGGCCAGTTGGCACTTCTGTTGTTTTTCTGATATATAGGTTCATATGTATTTTCAAGTTGTGAATTTCACTTTGTGGTATCCATTTTGGGTTACAAAAATGTGCAAGATGCATCGCAGCTTCTGGCACAACGTGAATACTGTATGGTGATGGGTTGTTGACAGGTGAAGAGTACACAGATAATCTTTAGGTATAGGGTTTAGGTTTAGGTTTATTATTGACTTGTGTACTGAAGTGCAGTGAAAAGCTTTGTTTTGTATGCTCTCCAAACAGATCAGATACAGTACACCAAATGTAAATACAATCAAGTCAAACTGAAGTACAATAGATAGAGTAAAGGGGAAGATACTGAGTGTAGAATATTATTCTCAGCATTTTAGCATGTTGTAGCTCATCAGTTCTGTAAGCAAAGTCCACAATGGGGTAGAGGTGGATCGGACTGTACCCTCGCTTGTGGATGGACCCTTCAGAAGCCTGGTGACTGTTATTAAATAATGACATTGCACAATTAGCTAAATTGGAAATACTTTCACTATAAACAATAGTTGAAACAAGTTTCCAAAAAGAGGTAGATACATGTTGTCTTTTACATATTTTGAAATAACATGAGCTGCTCCACACCAAAAAACACAAATATTAGGAGAATGTACTTATTAAACTATTACTTATTTTGTTTGATGATTTCAATATTATTATGTAATCCAAACTATTATTTTAATATCCTTCTGCATTGCTTACAGCAAAGTGTGAGGAATTTAACAACTCATTGATCTCACTATTATGCCTATTGCACTGTCAAGATAGTTTGGGTTTTATTTTTAGCTGTAATCATTAGCATTGTTTTCATTTTATTGACATTGCACTATATTATAAAAATAGATGGCGACATTGGGTAAAAATGCTGCAGTTTAATCTTAAGATTTATCTGCTATCAAAAAACCTCTCGACTTTCCCACTTGTAGTTTATTGTGTAGCCTGTATTTTTCACGTTGCAATTTCTAACCATCTATAATTCTATATGTATCTCATTAAGTCTTCCAGCATTGCTGCTGTGCATTAATCGTTGTACAGTCTGAAATAAAACATATTTTCACTCATATCTCATGGCTTAGCTGTATAATTTGTGCATTATACACATTCTTCACTGTCTCTGAAGATGAGCATATTTAGTGCATAATTGTGTGAAAACTGATTATAGAAATCTATCCTTGTATGCTAATAGATCCTCCAAATGTATAGATTCCAACAGTGTAAGAAACATTGCAGTTTGTGCTGTTTCTCTGAGACTGGCTGTTATTCAAAATAATTTATTAACAAGTATTTATATCACATGTAATGTGTTTAAAAGTCAAGTTTGAAATTTATATTTGCAAATATTTCAAAATGTGTAAATGAAAGTCATGGATGACTGCTGTAGTGCTTGACAAAACGAAGAATAGATTTTTATTAGCATTCAATATGTTCCACATTTTGACAACAGGAAACACTGGATCAAGATGTACGAAAAATGCTCAGGTTCAATGGATTAGTGTTTGGCCAGGGGGTATTTTACATAAGAAACACTTATAAAGACTCTCATAACTAATGGTTAGTGTGGGCTTAATGCAGGACCGCACGTATTTATCATTATTCAGAAAAAGGAATCTGGATGAACACAATGCACAAAATCATTTTCACAAAATAATGAATGCATAGCTTAATCTGCCGTCTAGAGTATATCAATAAAGCATAATATCCCAGAGAAGTTTAAATTCCAGTATTGAGTATTTTACTGTTTTATTATTTTATACATTCTAATAGACAATTACACTTGTATAAATGAAATTGATTCTTGATAGAAATGAAATTGATTCTTAAATGAAATGAAATCAAATCAAATCTGCAAATTTAAAAAAAACCACATCAATTGCCAACAGGCTAGATAACAGAAAATATATTCAACACTTCAAAACTATATTGGATGTTACATACGCAAACCCTAGTTGCAAGCCAGAGATATGTCATTTGTGTGGAGAAAAATATTTTACTTGTCTTGCATAGCTCAAAATAATAGTTTTGAATTAGCTTAATATCATTTGCTTGATAGATGCATGCAAATTAATTCCATTCCATTCTTTGGAAGGCAATAGAAAGCACATGTCTGCATTAACATCCCTCATGACAGGCAGTCAGATTCTTTACCATGATGATGAATTATTGCTAGACTCCAATTTGCATATTTTTCCACTACAATTTCAAATATGTCAGTCACGTGCATCTCATAAATCTGTGCTTAATAATAGTTAAACACATTTTATAACAAAAGTATAGCCTCTTTCATTTCCAGATTTTAAAAATGTAATCTCATAGTTTTGAAACATTAATTAACCTTGGTGACTGCGTATAGTAGAATATTTTAAATGGGCTCTGTTTCTTCAGAAATGATAAAAATGAATCTCGAATAACAATATTCTTTTGGACTTGGGTAGCTTCTTATGCATAGCTTCTTACCTATGATTTTTTTTTTTTACCCTGAGCAATAATGAAAGAAATAATTCGCTCTCTGTGAATAACATACTCCAGCCCCTCAAAACAAATCTGGCACACATTAGCAAAAAGGCCTTAATTATTATGCACTATATCATAACTACAATGGGAGAGTTAATTTTGAGCTAATGCAAGCTGAAATGTATTTGATCTATATTCACCATTAAATGTAAGTACAGTGTAACCAAGAAGATTTAAATATACCAATGGATTCATCATGAAATATAGCAATGTGTTTGTTTCAAAATGCCCCTGTCCCACCATAATAATCTAGCAGCAATATTCATATAGGAAAGAATATTCCTCAGAAATCTAAGATTTTAATCATTCTGCAGCCAGTAGCAACAACAATTGTGATTCGATAATTAGTGCCATTCAATAAATAAAACTTATGGACTGCAGAACAGCACTGATCCATGCTCTCTTACATACTTCTTAACCACCTAAAGCACAAGGCACTGGAAAAATGCCGTGAATGCTAGCTCCACAAAATCCACTGTCTACTGTAAAAAATAAGCAAAAAATGCCCATATCCTACCCTCAGGGCAATAACCCAGTATTTTGGGCCTAATTATACTCAGTTTGCTACTGTATGCAGGCCTTGTTCATACAACTGAAACACAACTTCTTTCCCCGTTCCCAGATTTATATCTGGCTAGCTTTGCTGCCTGCTAGAGATGCTGCCTGACCCGTTCAGTTACTCCACAAAGTCACTCTGGCTTGTCCCAGATGGTACAACCAAATCTTGCATCATTTGTCTATAGTGCTGTTCATCCGTAGCTTGCAACAATCTGCCAGTCCTCACTTGGTTACATTATTTATCGTAGAACCAGCTTGTGGTGGACATCATGATACAATATCATCTGAGTTGGGATGTCCTCCATTGCAGTCTCATCACCATATTCCTTTACATGGTAGGCACCAGTACATCAGTCAGGTACGCATTTAGTTGTGTCAATAATATTCCCCTGGTAGAGAGCCTTGTCACAACTGACCATGTTAATTATGTTATTTGAAATTTTACAACAATCAAATATCCAGTATACTAATAAGAAGGTATTTCTACCATGGAGACTAACATATCAGGCACCTTGTGTCAAGTCAAATCAAAGTGTAGAACCTGGACTGCATCTAGTGTTCCTGATGTGACCTCCTGTATACCAGTGAGACTAAGCGTAGACTCTGTGACCGTTTCACTCAATGCTTGCACTGGGTCCACCAAGGACACTGGATCTCCCGGTTACTAACCATTTTAACTCCTCTTCCCATTCCCATACTGGTCATTCTTTTTTGGGCCTCCTTCATTGCCAGAGTGAGGCCACATGCAAACTTGAAGAACAGCACTTCATATTCCACTTGGGTAGATTACAACACAATGGTTTGAACATTGAATTATCCAATTTTAGGAAAACTCTAGCGACCCCCCCCCCCTCCTTCCCTTTCTTCCACCCCCATTCCCCTGTGCCCCTCTTGGACTCACATTTCTCCCCACCTACCCCTCCCCTCCTCCAATTTTCCTTCCTCTAGCTTCACAATTCACAACTCTTCAATCCTCAACTCAAGGCTTTTATCTCTGCCCATTGTTCCAACCCTCTCGACAATGCTGTGCATTGTCTAGATTCTCCTATCCCTGACCATCTACATTATCAATAGCCCTCAAAATTTGATAAACCTCTATAAGACAATTTTGCAGCCTCTTATGTTCCAGTGGGAATCAATCCAGTCTACCAAATCCCTCTTTATAACTCCCGCCTTCCAAATCAGGCAACATCCTGGTGAATCTCTTCTGTATTCTCTCCACAAATATTAACTGATAAATGGTGAGATGAAAGAAAGGAGCAATAGTCATAAAACAGCGTGCATTCTTCTAAATAAAGTCAGTGCATTGTAATATGTTGTTATATTTTTTCAGGTTCCTCGGGATTTCTTCAGTAAAGTACTAAACAAAACTGGGGAGAATTGATTGTTACATTAACGAATCGTAATCATTCTTGTATATTCTTGCAAATAGACGCTGGAAATTCACAGTGGCTATGCGTTATGAAAAATTACACAAGCCTTTTTAAGGTAAATAAAGTTTTTGAGTAATAACTTGGAAAGGAATGGATTTTATTTCCCCTTAACTCATTCTTTTATTATTTTTTTCTTCTCTCCCAATGGTTCCTTCTTACTCTACAGGACCTGTGTTTGGGAGTAGGATGAGTCAATGTAAAATGCTAATTGTTAATGTTGCGGTAGTTAAATTAAACTTTATTTTAGTGAACATTCATATCAATACTAAACAATATTATTCATTTTATGAGTCAGAATGAAACAAAGCAATTTTTTTTTACAGTGACCATATTTCAAAATATATCTTTTTTCAGATCAACCAACTTAAACCAGACTGTAATTTAGGCCTTAAGTGTGTTTTATCAATAACAACTCTGACTTCTTCACACTGTTTAGATGTACCTCTTTAAAATTAAAAACAGCAATTAAAACATTAATCTCTTGTTTACACATATCAGTCTGAAGTAATGTCCTGGCCTGAAATGCCATCTGACCATTTCCCTCCACAGACGCTGCCTGGCCAGCTGTTCCTCCAGTACTTTGTTTTTTGCTTAAGATTACAGCATCTGCAGTCTTTCATGTCTTCATTCATATTTTGTTTTCAGTTCCGAATTTTCTGCCAGTTTATGCATACTTATTTAAAATCTGACAAATTAAGACAAAAACTCCACATGGTCTTTCATACAGTTTAGAAACTTTGATCTATGTAATGGTTTGGAAATGCAGAAGTTTGCTAAACACTAAAGAACAACTTAAGATCTCCTATATGCATATTTTTCCGTTGTGTTGGTTCTGTCATCACGTGCTACAGACCCGGCTCTGCACATTACAACATTCACGAGCCTTGCAGCCCAATCATCAGTGGTACTGAGGCTGAAAGTTGCCGTTTCCTTACTCAAAGTGCATACTTTTGCCAACCGCTGACTTAATTGCATTTTCTGAGTGGTCATGGAGTCATACAGCACAGGAACAGAACCTTCAGCCCAACTTGTCCATGACAACCAAGATGCATGCTTTACCTTTGCTAGTCCCACCTGCCCACATTTGGCTTATATCCCTCAAAACCTTTCCTATCCATGTACTGTCCAAATTTCTCTTAAATGTTGTTAAATTCATTCCTCAACTAGCTCTTCTGGCAGCTCGTTCATATACCCACCACCCTCTGTGTGAAAAGTTGCCCCTCAGGTTCCTATTTAATCTTCCCCACTCACCTTAAACCTCTGTCATTCTCACCTTAAACCTCTTCATTCCCCTACTCTGGGCAAAAATCTTTTATACACCTCTGTAAGATCACTCCTCAGCCTCCTGTGGAATAAAGTTCTCGCCTGCCCAACCTCTCCCTCTAACTCAGGCCCTTACGTATTGGCAACATCCTCGTAAATATTTCCTGCACTCTTGGAGGAATAAAGTTCTCCCCTGCCCAACCTCTCCCTATAACTCAGGCCCTTACGTATTGGCAACATCCTCGTAAATATTTCCTGCACTCTTTCTATCTTAACAACATTCTTCCTATAGCTGGGTGACCAAAACTGAACACAATAGTCCAAATGCAGCCTCAACAACATCTTATACAACTGTAACATAATGTCCCAAATTCTATACTCAGTATGATGAAGGCCCATGTACCGAAAGCCTTCTTGGCCACCCTATCTACCTTTGACTCCACTTTCGGGAATTATGCTCCTTCACTCCTGTGTCTTTCTACTCTACTACACTCCCCAGGGCCCTGGTGTGCAACATAAAGCAGGACTAATTCATCATTAAAAGTATATTAACAACTATTTCAAAGCATTACACAATAATCATTACAAAAATCAATCTTGTCCCTTTATCCATACTGATTCGAATGATCCCATTCTAAAAAAGCATGAAAAAGAAAAAAGGAGAAAGTTCACACAAATACCAGTGAGCTATGTTAAATTAAATAAAATAATCTTGCACCAAGTATGGGCTTCACACAGGAAATGGGCGTAAGCAGTTTAGCTCTACACAAGTAGAAGAGTGGAAAATTGCAGGGCAGAATGAATTGGCACAGTTGTGTAGCCTGTTGTGCCAGTGTCCCAAACTGTAAAATCAGCTCTTCCATTTCATCTAGCTCCACGTCAAGTATGCTCCATGCTGCACTTGTGTGTCTTGATGGCATGGAAGTCAATTGATTCCTATACTGTGAGTTGCTAAATGACTATTATCTAACTTAGCAATGAGATTGAAAGTGCTTTATTAAAAATAATCAACTTTCCTGCAGATTGAGACTTTCCAAAAATTTGAAAATGTCATTGTGCGTCATTGTTATTTGAACTGTGAAATATATTTTGATAGCTTTTCTCAAGCATTGATATAGTGCAAGGGCACACCAAAATGTTAAAGTTAGATAATGCACCCCCCACTCTCCCACCCCCTTCTCACCACAAACCAACAGATGTGAAAGGATAATGTGGATCTTCTTCCAACTGTAAACAACACCTTGAGATTCCACAAAAGGTGGATTGTGAGGGGTTTTGGTCATGGAGAGAGATATGTAGAATGCTTATTCTGTTTATATCCAGCCTGGCAGGATGCCGTTTCATGACATTAGGCAGTTCTGACCAGGTAACATTTCGCAAGAGAAATTGTAGCTTTTATATATTGATAATTTACATATTATGTACATGTTGTTATTTTCATTTTTTTTAAAGGTTAAAACAATGATCTATTTTTTGAGGAAATGTAATTAGAAACCAGATCCCATCTACTGAAGCTCAGCATCTGTTTCTGATGTTAACAAAGCCTAATGACTTGTGCAAACAATTTAATTGGAACTAAATTTAGTAAATGTGTCTAATGTTAATTTGTATAATGTTATTTTCAAAGCAATCCTTATTATCATTGTTTAGATGTTTTAGAATGAATCAAATGTATGATTATTTTTACAATAATCATGTCAAATGAACCATTGAGATAATTTTATATTTATAATGGCATCATGCATATTAAGCAACACTTAGCATTTCATACCTATCAGTTATAAAAATTGCTGGAGTGTTATGCCAGCCACTTCTGTATGATTATATATGCGAAGACAGGGAACTGTTACCTGCCACCAAGATAGAAAGGGCACAGGCCACGTGAATTTTACTGCAATAATGTTTTGTTCTGCAACAGAGAATTGATGTCTTGTAAAAATTGTCCTCCATTGTAATTTGCAGAGAGAAACCAGAGGCTGTAAAGTGAAGCTCACAATAGTATTTACTTTAGTTGTGTATTAATTAATTAATAAAATAAAGGACGACTTAATTGGGATGAATTTTGGAAGTGGATTGCACTATGCTTTGTCATGCTCGTATTATAAATGTAATGGAAGTAATCAAAAATAAATCTCCACGAGACTAGAGTAATGTTAGAGTAACTGAATGGGTCAGGCAGCATCTCTGGAGAACATGGATAGGTGATGGTTTTGGTCAGGACCCTTCATCAGACTGATTGTAGGGTGGGAGCAAGAAAGCTGGAAGAAAGGAGGTGCAGGTTAAACTCATCCTCTCTTCCAGCATTCTCCCCCGCCCACAGTCACACTCTATCAGTCCGAAGAAGGGTCCTGACCTGAAATGCCACCCATCCATGTTCTCCAGAAATGCTGCCAAACCCGCTGAGTTACTCCAGCACTTTGGGTCTTTTTTTTGTAAATAAAAAACAGCATCTGCAGTTCCCTGTGTCTACATAAATCCCTACTACTTTGTCCTTCACACAGCAACTGCAGGTATTGATGTCACGAAAAGCGGAGACTTTGCAGGTTTGCTTCAAGAGACTATTGCATGATATCATGGAGATGGCGGCAGTTAACTGCTCACCAGTTCTCTGACTTCACAGCAGAATTAGCCGACAGTTATACTGTGCAGCAAACAACTTTTGTTTTTTGTTAGATACAACTATATGAAAATATACTATCTACTGCATAGGTACCAATTATTTCATTAATCATAGCATACTTTTTGTTTATGTCAATCTTGTTCAACAACAGATGGTTAATACAAGTCAAACACAATACAAGGGCATCTTGACATCATTCTATCTCACTTTATCGGCGGCCTGCGCCACCATCGCCTCTCTGAGCCAATCATAAGCCCCCCATTTACTGCAACGTATCTACACGGGTGGTCTACTGTAACACACTGTTGAGAGAAACAAGCTTCCTTATCTCCGTCTACTATTTCATGTTTACATTTACCATCCACCCTTCAACACATTCCTATTGTCTAGGTATTGAGGTATTACGTCTAATCTTATTTTGCCGATTCCCACGAACCTCTTCTACACCTGGTCATCGAGAGATGCCAATTGTCACATCCAAACACCCTTTTGTTACCTTGTTCAATCCCAATCAAAATTAAGTAAGAAAGTATATTAATATTTTCTTCCACACCATCTCAATGCAGACAAGGCTCGTGGCCCTGCTCATTTGCCCTGGAGATCTGGAGGAAAAGGCTATCCTAACCTCTTTATATCTTACCAAGCTGACTTTATTTAAATGTTTCCAATTAGTTATTATTGTTTTAATTAATTTATGTTTTTATAAAATATTAAACTTTTAAAACCAATTTTTGAAGCTCTTAGATGACTCAATAGTAGAGTAAAGCAGTTGGAAGACCACCCCCCAAGCCCAGATAGGAGTCAGTGTACCAAGTCCGGACAGCAGACTGAATCCTGTTCCATTCAGCACAATGCTTTTTCATTTGGATTACACTGACTATTTAAACTTCTTAAACAATCTAACAATTTTAGGATCTCAAAATCGCTGTGATGTATTGGAGTTCAATAATATTTTCAACATTTTGCTGGTATTTCAAATAATTATCCATTCCAACAAAGAGCAGACTTTTATACTTCAATTGTTTTGCTGATGACCACTCTATTAAATATAATGTTAGTGAAACAATATTTATGATGACCTGTATTTACAAAGTGCCAAAAATGCTGTATACTTTTAAACAGATGGTTTAGATTTCAATCAGCAGCATGATAAAATGAACAGAAAGAGAAAAAAGTATCGGTTTTATGTAAGTTGGAATAATATATGTCATGTAAAGTCTTTGCCAGGATAATGTGTTTGGTTGGAAATGGCACTACCCTTTGTTTTATTGCATGATGGGGTCTAGGAAAGAGCGTTCACGTCGCGGCTCTGTTTTCACCAATCTTTCCACCACCACGCACAAGAAGCACAAGACGGACACCATTGTGCAGATGCCAAGAAGTGTGTTCAGCCCTGGCTAAACAACTTCTAATCTTGTGTGTGGACTCGATAAGAAGATTGCATGATGGAATTGTCATAAGGGGCCGGATATCCTACTCTTGTTCGTCCTTCTTATGTTTATATGTTGTCGGCTGTTTGTTGCATGAACAGGTTCTCCACCTGCGTCCCAGTAAGTGGACCCTTGCCGTTGATTGAAAAATCAGAGAAATTCACCAACCTCACAAAATTCCCAGCAGAAATTAACAATTCCAAAGGAAAACATCCATGTGCAGATTTTCAGGCCAGTGAACCATTGCACATTCTAATATCTTAAGGGAGGACTTCACCTATTAATTAAAATGTTATATTTGACCTTAAACAGTACTGCGCCAACATCACTTGAAAATTCTAGGTACCAGAATTGTCCCTTAATAAAGCCCATTAGTTGTGTTTTAGTGATTAATAAGTGGGACCCGTTGGGTCCCGTTCCCCAACGCAATATTCCACCACTTACCCATAGCCTCCAACTGCACAGGTGCGGCTGACGGGTTCACGTTGTGACGCCATTGATACACCCTTCTTCCCCTCACTCCCTCCCTTGCCCTTCCCCCCCTTGCCCTCCCTCCCCTTACCCTTCCCCGGCTTCCACTTCCCCCCCTCCTTCCCCCATCACCCCCTCCCCATCCCCCCACTCTCCTTCCCCCCTCCTCCTCCTGACGCGGCTGATGGGTTCCTGTTGTGATGCCACTAATCCCCACTCTTCCCCTCACTCCCACCCACTCCCCCTCTTGCCCTTCCCCACCTCGCCCTTCCTCCCCCGCCCTCCCCCTGCTCCCTCCGCACCGCCCCTTCCCCCACCACCCTCCCCTCCCTCCCCCTCCCCCTCCAACCCCCTCCAACCCCCTACCCCCTCCTTCCCTTCTCCCTTCTTCCCTCCCCCACCCCCTCCCCTCTCCCTCTCCTCCCCCCTCTCCCCTCATTCACCCACCATCTCCTTCCCCCTCTCTCCCCCTCCTTCCCCCCTCTCCCCTCCTTACCACCTTCTCCCATCCCCCTCCCCCTCCCTCCCCCTTCTTCCCTCTCCTTCCCCCCTCCCCCCTCCCACCACCTCTCCCCCTCTCCTTCCCCCGCTCCCCCTCCTGACGCGGCTGATGGGTTACCATTGTGACGCCACTGATCCCCCCTTCCCCCTCTCGCCCTCCCCCCTTGTCCTCCCTCCCCACCCTCCCTTCCCCCCTCCCTTCCCCCTCCCCCCTTCCCCCCTCCCTCCCTCCCCCTTCCCTTCCCCCATCCCTTCCCCCCTCCTTTCTCCCCCTCCCTTCCCCCTCCTCCCCTTCCACCCTCCTCAGGATCTTTCCCCTCTCCTTCCTCCAATCCCTCCCTCATCTCTCCCTCCTCTCCTGCCCTACCCTCACTCACTCCGTCCCTCCCTCCATAAAAAGCAGCATCTGCATTTCCTTCCTCCACAGGTCATTCATTGTTAGCTGTGGTTTTAGATCTCGTTGACTTGACATTTGAACCATTTGCAGTTGTGTGTGTGTGTGTGTGAGTTATTCAAGCTCCGCGCAAACTGCCTGGGCACTCTCAAACCTGACTCTCCCTCCCTCCTCCCTCTGCTCACTCCAGCTCAGCCGGCACTCGGCCCGTCCCCGCCCTGCCCGACCGCCCGCTACTGCCGCCCGGCCCGTCCCCGCCTGCTGCTGCTGGGCCCCGTCCCCATCCTGCCTGCCTGTTCGCTGCTGCCGCCGGCCAGGCACAGGGGGGATGGGATGGACTCGGTGTTCGTCACGTTGGACACCACGAGTTTTGGTGAGTGAGGGAGAGA